>JASEVX010000008.1:34518256-35118256 GCA_031761405.1 Serripes groenlandicus | reverse complement strand
AGCAGACAACTTTAAAAAATGAACATGTTTTCAAAGTTGTCTGCTGCAGACTTAACCCTTTCCCTCATATGACAATTCTGCAGCAGACGACTTTGAATGTATTTTGTCAAAACATAGAAAATCTCCATAATTGAATAGATAACCTATGACAAAAAGTGGAAAACATTGTGGCAAAAGGAGAAATTGCACGTTTTGTGCAATTTCTTCTTTTGTCACTATGTTTTCAAATAGCCGTCTGCTGCAGAGGCGTCAGAAAGCGTCTATATGAGGGAAAGGGTTAAGATTTTAGTCTGAAGTCTTTTCAACATGCAACAAAGCTGCAGAGACTAAATGGAAAACATACAGAAACAAATTATGGATATACTTATAAAATGAAATTATATTTATTAAAGAAGAGTTCATTTAACCCTTTCCCTCATATAGACGCTTTCTGACGCCTCTGCTGCATACGGCTTTTTGAAAACATAGTGACAAAAGAAGAAATTGCTCAAAACGAGCAATTTCTCCTTTTGCCACAATGTTTTCCACTTTTGGTCATGGGTTATCACTTCAGTTGAAGAGATTTTCCATTTTTTGACAAAATATGTTCAAAGTCGTCCGCTTCAGAATTGTCGTATGAGGGAAAGGGTTAAAACACAGTGTGGCAAACATACAGAGAAACTGCTCAAAATTGTCTGATGACTATAGATTCATAAAAAATTCTGTATATTGGCAAAGGTTATCTATTGATGGTGTATACAATCTTTCTTGCTGAAAAGTAATCATATCACAAAGTAATTATTAAGTTATTCTGGTTCTTTACATATATTTTCTCGATTAAATTCCGGAAATGAAAGTGCCTTCCGTAATAATTTTAATGGTTTTTTTTTCTGTTTTTGTTGTCCCATTCTCAATCATCATGCTCTCGCACTTCCTGGTGTCGGTAACTGTTTAAAAACTGATAAATTGTAATTATTATCATCATACAAATTGGATATTAATTGGCTCTTTTATGATTGAGATGAATTTTAATATTTTACCTGAAACAGACAATATATGATGCTTCTGTTGAAAATGAATTTTTTTAAAACAATTTTGGAAAAGGAGCAATTATTCAAAAAGATGAAGATGTGCATTTCTGTGTTTCCAACAATGTTTTCAAGTTATTCTACCAAATTTGCACAATTTTACTCATTTGTTATAACCCTTTGGAACAAACAGACGCTATCTGCGCCCTCTGCAGCAGACAATTTTTTAAAACATTACAGCAGCAAAAGAAGAAATTGCTCATCATGAGGAATTTATCCTTTTGTCATTATGTAATTAATTTTTCTCAGTAATTAGACCTTCATTTGTAGAGGTTTTGAACAATTTCTTCTTTTGTCAGATTGTAATTAAATTTTTTAATGACTGCATGAACCTTCATTTGTCGAGAGTTTCTGTGTTTTTGCCTAGACAGTAGATATGTTCAAAGTCATCGTAGAACTCATTTTGAAGCATCTGTTGTAGACTGTCCGGGAAAAATAGCTCATGTTGACCAACTTCCTCTTTTTCTTTAAAAAAAAATCTAACAGTCGTCACAAAAATTTAACTCGTTCATTTCCTGATTTTCCATTCTGTTATGCAGACGATTTCCGTTTGATTTTTACATTAAACAAAAAAAAACGAACAAAAAAAACTGCCAGATAATTACTTAATTATACTCCATTAACCTTTATGCATTCGGGCATATTGTATCGCTATTTCTTCTACTGTGAAAAAAAAACCAACAGTACTTTAGATTCTAAATGAGTTTCTTGCGTGCAATTTTTTGAAAGCTAATATACTCTAATTACAAATGGATATTAGTTTGTATCAATGTGAAATGTGAAAAGAAAAAAAATGCTTTGGGATCCTTGCAGTCTGAGCCCCCATAATGATTAGGTCTAAAATTCAAAGTTTGTGTTCAACAATATTCCCCACATGCAGATGCATTTTGACACGTTTGCAGCAAACAACTTTTGAAAACATTATGGCATAAGGACAAATAGTACAAATTGAACAATGTTATATGAACCTTTTTTCATTAATTAAACCTGCATTTATAGAAGTTTTCCATAAGATTTTTGAAGTCGTCTGCTGCAGATTTCGGGAAAGGGAGGTTCGATATCAACATGTTTGTGGTATAACCTTATTCCAAAGCTCTGATGCTTTGCAAAAGACAACTTTTGAAAATATTGTGACAAAAGGAGAAATTGCTCATATTGAGCGAATTCTAGCAATATCAAGATAAAAATGTTGAGCGAGAGCAGCCAACAGTATTAATTATGCCTGGCTAGATGGCGCTGATGAGTGGACTGGACTTGCCCTTAACTTGCGGCACAAGTTTCTCAAAATCAGTTCCCGCAGTCAAAGATTTCATTTTTCGAATTTTCTTTTTATATTTACAGAAGGGTTACTCCATAGACTCCTCAACACTGGAAGTCCAAAAAGATGATGATTTCCATGGAAGCGAGCACCTGCCGACAGAAATGAATGGTACAACCCAAACTATTTCAAAGTCTATAATACGATGGTGGTTTTGGTATGTGACCTTGACCTTGCTGCTCTGTCTGGGACTGCTGGCTTTGACAATAGGGAGACATGAACAGAAGAAAGAAAGTCCTGCAACAACCCTGAAGGTTCATATTCCAAAGGAAACTCACATAAGTAAGTTATTTATTTATTAGCTAGTCTGTTTTTTCAAAGAAGAAAAAGTCAAATTATTGTGATTCCTTTAATTGGCTTCTACATCATCTGCGTTGTCGTCACAAAACTTTATACCTTACCTCACAACTCAAAAACCATTCAACATTTTCAAATGAAACTTGGTAGGAACAATAAGCATGTCTATACCAAGTCACTGAACTCTGGCTTTAATGATTATTCAGTAATGCCCCTTTTTCGAATAACGGGCGAGCGTTGGCGTTGGCTCGGTAGCGCTCTTGTTGTAAAAGTAATCTGACTCTGTTTTGTAGTAGTAAGAGTGCCCGCCTTAGGAGGAGGCTACCAGGGTTGTTATACCTACCTTGTTTCTCAGGGACGTGACTGCAGTTGTCATACCTATCTTGTCTCTCAGGGTTGTGACTGCAGGTGTTGTACCTACATTGTCTCTCAGGGATGCATGTGACTGCATGTGTCATACCTACATTTTCTCTCAGGGTTGGGACTGCAGGTGTTATACCTACCTTGTCTCTCAGGGTTGTGACTGCAGGTGTTATACCTACATTGTCTCTCAGGATTACATGTGATTGTAGGTGTCATACCTACCTTGTCTCTCAGGCTTTTGACAGGTGTTGGGTTAAATATGTCTGTGGTGCTGGTAATTCATACAGGAAATGCTGTAATATAACTGAAAAATGGTTGACAGCTGTATAAAACACCTTTCAAAGAACCTTTTTGCCTACTAAACAATCAAAGTGTTAAATGCTCTCTTTCCCACATACCACAAAGCTGTAGTACGTGACCCTAAACACATCTAAGCAAAAATATGGAAACTCTCTATAAATGGAAATATAATTATTTAATATTAGCTATAAAACATGGCAAAAGAAGAAATTGCTCATCAAGAGCAATATCACCTTCTGCTACAATGTTTTTAAAAGTCATCTACAGGTTGGAAAGGGTTAACTGTTTTACTTCATATTATATTTTAACCCTTTCCCATAAGATTTTCCTTAATGGGCTAAAGCGGATTTTCTTAATGAGCTAAAGAGGATTTTCTTAATGGGCTATAGAGGATTTTCTAAATGGGCTAAAGGGGATTTTCTTAATGGGCTATAGAGGATTTTCTAAATGGGCTAAAGGGGATTTTCTTAATGGGCTATAGAGGATTTTCTAAATGGGCTTAAGGGGATTTTCTTAATGGGCTATAGAGGATTTTCTAAATGGGCTAAAGGGGATTTTCTTAATGGGCTATAGAGGATTTTCTTAATGGGCTAAAGAGGATTTTCTTAATTGGCTTAAGCAGATGTTCTTAATGGGCTAAAGAAGATTTTCTTAATGGGCTAAAGCAGATTTTATTAATGGGATAAAGAAGATTTTCTTAATGGGCTAAAGCAGATTTTTTTTTTAATGGGCTAAAGCAGATTTTCTTAATGGGCTAAAGCAGACTTTCTTAATGGGCTATAGAGGATTTTCCTAATGGGCTAAAGAGGATTTTCTTATTGGGCTAAAGAGGATTTTCTTAATGGGCTATAGAGGATTTTCTTAATGGGCTAAAGCAGATTTTCTTAATGTGCTAAAGCAGATTTTCTTAATGGGCTAAAGCAGATTTTCTTCATGGGCTGAAGCAGATTTTCTTAATGGGCTATAGAGGATTTTCTTAATGGGCTATAGAGGATTTTCTTAATGGATTAAAGAAGATTTTCTTAATGGGCTAAAGCAGTAACATTTCTTTGGCATCTTAACCCTTTTCCATATACAACCAATCTGCAGCAGCCGACTTTGAAAATATTTACAGTCAAACTTGCGATCAGCAGCCACCCAAGGGACATGATAAAACTGGCTGCTTAAGACAGGTGGCTGCTGATAACAAGTTTCATCACTTGGTCGGATTTGTTCAAGTTTTGTCTGTTCACATAATATTGCATGTAACTGTTAGGAATAGTCATTACATTACAAATAGTAAATTGTCTTTATAAACTTGTATTTAAACATTGTTATGAAGATTTGAAGCTCTTTACTATCAAATATTTCATTGTGCCAGCTATTCTTTAGTTTAAACGGACGTTTACAACTAATTTGACTATCAAGTATTTTTTTAATTAAACAATGGGAATATAAATTGACTTGGGGCTTCAAAGTGAACATTAACTTTCATTTTAGCATATAAATTGACTTTCTTTTGGTCTAAAACACTCATAAATATCTTTTTCAATTGATAAATTTTGCCCTACATCGTAAACAGAAAAGAAACCAAAATTGCAACTTCTTGTTGATGAATCATGCAACTATCATTCGGCACACGTCGGCTGTTTTCGGTACCTTAGATCTAACATGTAAACAGCTTACGCATATGAAAAAACCCGATAATGTGATTGTCACAGTATGCTTTATTACCTGTATGTATGTATTAAACACCCATGATTTAACACCTTGCGAATCCAAGTCTTGAGTTGGTTGACCATTGAACACAATACGATTACAGTTAATCGCATGTGACCGCTCACACAAGTTTGACTGTATAATATAGGTAGAAAACTATCAGCCTTCTCTATAAAAAGAAGTATAACTATTGAATAAAGGTGAAAACATTGTGACAAAATGAGAAGTTTTGTCACAATGTTTTCAAAACGCGTCTATATATGTGGGAAAGGGTTATCTCCAAACCATGATATATTCACTGACAAAACAGCAAAAAGTAAATCTATTTCTTATACAAGTAGGTATCACTTACATATTTATCACTTTCATTGTATTTCCTGGATTCCTGGAGGATAACAAATACTTTAATTTACTGTGGGTGTTTAATGTGGATGTGATTTTATAAAAAGGGACCTTTTTGTCTACTCCGAAAACCATATGGGGGGGAATATCTGGGAAAACATAGGCAAAAAGAAAATTAGATATAGAATAAGAAATATTGTTGGAAAATGAGAAATCGCTCCCTTTTCCACATTTTTTTTTTTTCAAAAGCAGTCTTCTGCACAGGTTACCATTGACGGGCCCTATCAGGGGAATGGTGGAAGAATAGGTCAGGAAGGCTGTATGATTTATAGAGCAACATTTCAGCTGTACAAAAGGCTACGGAAATATCTTTCATTTGCAATTCATATCAACTCATATCAATACATTCAACGAATCAAATCCCTCGTCACCGTCTCGAGATTGGAGATGCAGATCAAGATTTTTACAAGATTTAACCCTTTCCCACATTTTGACTCGTCTGCAGAAGATGTATTTTGAAAATTGGTTGGGACATTTTGACAATTTTAGCTATTGCCACAGTTTGTTCAAATCTTTGGAATGTATTACTGTTTCTTTTATACAGATTTTCCATGTTTTTGGTTAGATTATATTGAATTTGTCTGCTACAGAATTAAAGAATGTGGAAAGGGGTTAATTACTCATTTATGAGCAATGTCTCTATTCTATTTTCATAAGATGTCTGCTATAAAAACATCTAAATGTGTCAGTAAGTGAGAAAGGATTAAAGAGATTGCTCATCGTAACCACACTGTTAGCAAAAAGTGTCTGCAACAGATGCCTCAAAATGTGTCTGCATGTGGGAAAGGGTTAACCCATTTCCTCATACGACAATTCTGCAGCAGACGACTTTGAACGTATTTTGTCAAAACAAGGTTATCCATTCAATAAATCTCCATAATTGAATGGATAACATATTTTGTCAAAAAATAGACAAATCTCTATAATTGAATGGATAACCTATGACTCAAAGTGGAAAACATTGTGGCAAAAGGAGAAATTGCACGTTCTGTGCAATTTCTTCTTCTGTCACTATGTTTTCATAAAGCTGTCTGCTGCAGAGGCGTCAGAAAGCGTCTATATGTGGGAAAGGGTTAAGCAAAATAGGAAGTTGATGCTATTAACCCTTTCCCACATCTGAATTGTTATGAAATAACTAGCCAAAAATGTGAAATAACTTTCTCTGTAAAACAAATGTTGATTAATGAAAATTCTTCTGCAGCAGGTCGTCAGAAAGCGTCTGTATTTTGGAAAGGGTTAAGCAGTCTGCAGCAGAGGTAACCAGAAAGCGGCTGTATTTTGGAAAGGGTTTAGCAGTTTGACATGTAAGACAAGCTGATGATGAAGGACTCTTTTATCCTGCTCGGTTAACGTCACGGTCTCATGTCCGGAAAGTTTTTTGACATCAGTTGTCAGTGGAACCCGGTTTTTTGGTATGCTCTGTTGGGAAAAGCATGTCAGAAGTGCCAAATGATCCTGCTAATACATAAGAAGATAATGATGTCTTATCGGTTACAGTTGCTCGATACAAGTTGCATTTCCCCAGAGGGCTATGGATGGTTCCAGGGGTCGTGAATTTGAACCCCGGCTTGACAAATTCATCGTGACTAGCCTCATTCATCTTTCCCTAATGGGCTGGAGGTCTGTATGGGACCATTGAATGATGATTCAGTCTGTGATATGTCATCCTAACAAAACATGAGCACTATTCCTTTTCCTACATACAGACAATTTCTGATGCATCTGCAGCAGATGACTTTTGAAAACATTGTGGCAAAAGAAGAAATAGCTCATAATGAGCAATTTCTAATCATTTATATAGATTTTCCATATTTTTACTGAGATATATGATTTCAAAGTCGTCTGCTGATGATTTGTTTTATGTTGGAAAGGCTTAAAGCAAGATTCTTTCCCTCAAATAGACGCTTTCTAACGCCTCTGCAGCAGACAGCTTTTCGAAAACAGTGACAAAAGAAGAAATTGCTCAAAACAAGCAATTTCTCCTTTTGCCACATTCATGTTTTCCCTTTTTAGTCATAGGTTATCCATTCAATTATTGAGATTTTCCATTTTTAGCTCACCTATGCATGAAGTACAAGGTGAGCTATTGTGATCACATTTTGTCCGGCGTCCGTCTGTCGTGCGTCGTCAACATTTGAGCTTGTTAACACTCTACGGGCTACATTTTGCATCCAATCTTCATGAAAGTTTATCAGAACATTCATCTCCATAAAATCTTGGACAAGTTCGAAACTGGGCCATATGAGGTCAAAAGCTAGGTCACTAGGTCGAATTGAAGGGAAATCTTGTTAACATTCTGGAGGCCACATTTTCAACTTGAACATGTTGAAACTTTATCAGAATGTTTGTCTTGATGATATGTAGGTCAAGTTCGAACATGGGTCATATCGGATCAAAACGTAGGTCACTAGGTCAAATTGAAGGAAAATCTTATTAACAGTCCAGAGGCCGCAATTTTTGCTTCAGCAGTTTGAAATTTTGTCAGAATGTTTGGCTTAAAAATATCTAGGTCAAGCTCAAATATGGGTCATATTGGGTCAGAAACTAGGTCACAAGGCCAAAAGTGAAGGGAAATCTTGTTAACACTGTAGAAGCCACCATTTTTGCTTCAACAGTTTGAAATTTGGTCAGAATGTTGAACTGAATGATATCTAGACCAAGTTCGAATATGGGTTATGATGCAGGGTCAAAAACTAGGTCACTAGGCCAAATTGAAGGAAAATCTTGTTAACACTTTGGATGCCGCATTTTTTGTCTTAAAGATATCTAGGTCAAGTTCAAAAATGGGTCATATTGGGTCAGAAACTACATGAAACTTTATCAGAATGTATTTCTTGATGATATGTAGGCCAAGTTTGAATATGGGTCATGCCGGGTCAAAAACTAGGTCACTAGGCCAAATTGAAGGAAAATCTTGTTAACACTTTGGATGCCACATTTTTTGCTTCAGCAGCTTGAAATTTGGTCATAATGTTTGTCTAAATGATATTTAGGCCAAGTTCGGATATGGGTCATGCCGGGTTTAAAACTAGGTCACTAGGCCAAATTGAAAGGTAATCTTGTTAACACTCTGGATACTGCATTTTTAATTTCAGCATGATGAAAATTTATCAGAATGTATTTCTTGATGATATGTAGGCCAAGTTTGAATATGGGTCATGCTGGGTCAAAAACTAGGTCACTAGATCAAATTGAAGGAAAATCTTGTTAACACTTTGGATGCCGCATTTTTCGCATCAGCAGCTTGAAATTTGGTCAGAATGTTCTCAGAATCATATCTAGGTCAAGTTCGAATATGGGTCATATTGGATAGAAACTAGGTCAATAAAGGAAAATATTTTTCAAACTCCGGAGGCCGCATTTTTACTTTGAGCAAATTGAAATTTGTCAGAATGTTGTCTTGATGATATCTAGTCCATGTTGGAATATGGGTCATATCAGGTAAAAAAATATAGATCACTAGGCCAAATGAAGGAAAATATTGTTAACACTGTGGAGGTTGCATTCAGAATAATTGTCTTGATGTATTTTGCATTGCAGTACATTGTATAATTAAGGTGAGCGATCCAGGGCCATCATGGCCCTCTTGTTTAACAAAACATGTTCAAAGTCGTCGGCTGCAGAATTGTTGTATGAAGGAAAGGGTTAATAACAATAAGTACAATCTTCAGAGATCCGGAAGAAAATCAGACAATGCTGCAAGTATTCTTTACAGTTTCTACCAAAACCCTATGTTGTGGACATTCATGAGAATCATCATAACCAGACCAGTCTAATGAAGACCAACAAAATAGGTTTTGGCAACATAGAGGAGATTAACCCTTTCCTCATACGACAATTCTGCAGCAGACGACTTGGAACATATTTCATCAAAAAATAGAAAATCTCTATAATTGAATGGATAACCTATGACTAAAAGTGGAAAACATTGTGACAAATGGAGAAATTGCTTGTTTTGAGTAATTTCTTCTTTTGTCACTATGTTTTCAAAAAGCTGTCTGCTGCAGAGGCGTCATAAAGCGTCATGGGTCTTCACTGTAGGCAGATGCAACGAGATCCCAAATCCCCAGACGTTACTAATATATATATTTATTGTTGTCTTGTTACATTTCTGTTAAGAAAATTAACACAACATATTGCAGAAGAACTAATGCGGTTATGTAAATATTCTCTGAATAGAACAACATACCGGCAGATTTTTCATAATCAGAAGAGCAGCTTAGGAATTCTGTTCTGACAGCCAATAATTGTTTTAGGTGACCGCAATGAACAAATAAGATTACAAATACAGGGTTGATGGCAAAATAGCTTCACATAGATACCATGTGGTAGGTCTTTGGAAAAGTCTTGTTCTCAAAGAACATTGAAGTGTTTTATAAACCATTTATTTTGTCAGGATATTATGACAATTTATACGAAACAATTCAAATAAGACTATTTTGTTCTCTTTCTTGTTGATCAAGGTTAATTACGTTTTTTCTTTCTTTTCAATCTCGGATTGAAACTGTTATGCTAAATCTGAGCTAAATAGCCCTGCAATCACATTTTCATTGGATGTATATACAATTCAGAGGGCTAGATAAGAGGGAGTAAACTGGTCTTAATTGTCCAACATGATCTGTCTTATTACTCAATTAACCCTTTCCTACATACAACAAATCTGCAGCAGACGACTTTGAAAACATACCTGAAAAAAAATGGAAACTCCCTTGAAAACATGGTGACAAAGGGAGAAATTGCTCATTTTGAGCAATTTCTTCTTTTGTTGCCATGTTTTCAAAAAGCTGTCTGCTGCAGGTGTCAGAAAGCATCTATATGAGGGAAAGGGTAAAACTTGTAAGATATTGGAACCAAAGAGAATCGTCTTGTATTCTGACTTTAAAACATGGCATTATATTAACCACCTTGCCAGTAGTGATCATTTTAAAAAATCTTCTCCTTGAAAAATTCTCGCTGATTCCCTAATAGTGAGAACTTTAATGATCTTCTCTTCCTAAAGTATCAGACTGACTTTCAAATAATCTGTAGACATATTCATTGGGTGACCCGCTACCTGATTCTTTCAAGCAATAATTATTTCATGGATGGAAAAAAGAGTTGCATGCATGATCCAAGCTAAGGATTCAAATAGACAGAATTCTCTTGAAACCTTCGGTTCCCTGACTTATTGGCAAACATTATGCAGATCAAGATCAGACTGTGCTGATGTGCTGGCTTATCCAGGTCTACACTGGTCAAAAATGCCTTACCATTGCTTTTCGAAGAGCATCCCTTATTATACTCTATAAGAAGTAGTGGCCAAGTTTTTTTTTTTTTTTTTTAACCCTTTCCCTTATACATGTACGACTGCTTTGAACAGTATTTTGTCAAAAAATAGAAAATCTCTATAATTGAATGGATAACCTATATATGACTAAAAGTGGAAAACATTGTGGCAAAAGGAGAAATTGCTTGTTTTGAGCAATATCTTCTTTTGTCACTATGTTTTCAAAAAGCTGACTGCTGCAGAGGTGTCAGAAAGCGTCTATATGAGTGAAATGGATAAAGAAAGGAAAGAATGACTGAAAAAATAACTCTATTGAAGGTTAATAAAATGATAAGTACTTTGTGTTTCCTTGTAATAAAACGGGAATATCCTAAGATTGTATGAGATACTTTATAAACAAAAGATAATTATTAGAAGTAAGGATTCCTTGTTTGTATCAATTCATTCCGACTCCCAGGTTGTTGCTACATTGTATATGAAAGAATGGATAACAAGTGTTAATCCTTTCCCTCATATAGACACTTTCTGATACCTCTGCAGCAGGCGGCTTTTTGAAAACATAGTGACAAAAGAAGAAATTGCTCAAAACAAGCCATACTTTGATTTATAGAGATTTTCAATGTTTTTCTCTAGATGCTTTTCTAAGGCGTCGGCTGCAGAGTTGTTGTATGTGGTAAAGGGTTAAAATGCTGACTGATTCAAGTGAAATAGATCTACAGCAATATATGGCTACATCCTGACATTCAGACAACTATGATATGTAGGGAATAAGCTATCTGCAAGAGGTGCATGATGATAATGTCGTCTGCTGCTAGAGTGTCAAAATGCTTCTGCAGGTGGGAAAGGGTTAACAACATTGTTTGGGTTTACTGCTTCTTTTCCCAAAATGGTCATAACTCCAATATTTAAATCATGCAGCAGAGTCTTGAGAAATTTCTCCTTTTGCCACAATATTTTCAAAAGTCGTCTGCTGCAACTAGGTGTCAGAAAGTGTCTATATGTGTGAAAGATTTAAAGATTGGTTGACTGAAATCTAGACGCTTTCTGACGCCTCTGCAGCAGACGACCTTTTGAAAACAATGACAAAAGAAGAAATGGCTCAAAACAAGCCATTTCTCCTTTTCCCACAATGTTTTCCACTTTTAGTCATACAGTCCATTCAATTATAAAGATTTTCTATTTTTTGACAAAATATGTTCAAAGTTGTCTGCCTCAGAATTCTCATATGAGGGAAAGGGTTAAAGGATGGTTGACTGAAATATATAGCATGTTTGATGAAGTATTGCCTTGAATTGCTGTAGATATCTCAGCTCAATGGAGAGAATAATGAAAGGCTTGGGATTCACAGGCCAGACGACTCGATTAAGTATATTATTCTCAGTTCCCTGTTTGACATTAGCAGAAATTTATTCGTATTTGATGGAATTCTAACAAAACCGCGAGGCAAACAAAGTATTATTTTTTATTTTGATTTGAAAATATTTTGTAAAAGGAGAAAATATGAATTATGTTGAAAAAATATTGTGGCAATGAGAGAATCTCCTCATGATGAGCAACTTCTCCTATTGTCACAATGTTTTCAAAAGTTGTCTGCTGCAGTTGCGTCAAAAAGCATCTGTATGTAGGAAATGTTTTTAACTCTTTCCAAGCCAATGGCATTATTGAGGTTTTTGAAAACAATACAGATTCAGGTGAGTCAGATCGCAATGAGTTGTCTCACCTGAAATCAGCATTGCTTTCCTTTTAGTTGTCAGAATATATCAAAACTCTTTAACCCTTTCGGCGCCAAATAAATAGCAGAAAGTTGATCTCAGCGCCAAATAAAATCAGGCGTTTATTAGAAATAATAGTAACTGATTTCAAAATGTTATATTTTATTCATTTGAAAAGATAAAGACTTAAAATTTTCACCATACATAGAATATGTATTGAACATTCCATTTAACATGAATTTTTCTAAAAAAATGATTATATATAATAAATCATAATTCCAAAGTTGACCAAATATGGAAATTAAAAAGTAACTATATGAGGGGCGTTACAAAAGTAACGTTACTTCGGCGCTGAGCCAAGTTGTCGCATATATGCGACTTCGGCGCCGAAAGGGTTAATTATTGCCCGAAAAATGGAGTTGATAGATTGCGAAGACGAAAGAGTCTATTAAAGGAAATTCAGTGTAAAAGAGTTAAGTCCCCTTTAGTGACGGTTCTACTTTACTTCTATTTACAGGACACATTCGGTCTTACGCACGAGATCCAAGTCTAAAAGACATTCAGATGGGACGGGATGGACAGTCACCATTTATCACGCGACTTCAACTTCTCGGTAAGTTACGATGTTAATTTCTAGGTAACTTACAAAAGGATTAATATTAATCATTTCTCCATTACAATAAATCTGCAGCAGAGGACAACAAAAGGGAAAATCTGTGGAAATATATAATATAATATTTATTGATGAGAGTTGTTGAAAACATTGTGGCTAAAGGAGAAATTGCTCATTGTGTCAAAATGTTTTCAAAAGTCTGCTGTAGATGTGTCAAAATGCATCATCAAGTGGGAAAGGGTTCATGGCAAATATCACTCTTTGTGAGCTAGGTTTGTCATATGCTGTAAACATATTAACCCTTTCCCTCATACAACAATTCTGCAGCAGACAACTTTGTACACATTTTGTCAAACGCAATAGAAAATCTGTTACGTACTGTATAGGAATGGTTGCTGCCATTTGAAGATCATCGTCTTAAATTTTGGATTTTCGCGACAAAAAGATTGTAATGCAATCTAGTTCCATTTTGATTTTTGGCACTGAAAAGAAATCAATTATCTGTTATAAAAATATTTTGTAAACTATATAATATATATCAATTATATAGTTATAGATACTGAAAAATTAGTGCAAAGAATTTTTTTTTTGATAATTCTGAGAAATCGGCACCTCCCATATATTCAAAAGTCTTAATATAAGTAAATCATATCCCATGCAGTGACCCTTTTCCAAATGCTGCAAATAAAGACCACCTGTGATCAAAGACCAGATTGGTGGCTTCCAATGGATGGGCTTTATACACAGGTTCCACTGTATATTGTCAGAAATGCTGAGACGTTTCTCTTTCTGCCACAAGGTTTTCAACTCTATTCAATGATCAAATAATTATTTTTTTAGAGAGATTGTTCATCTTTTTGCATAGGCATTTGCTGCAATTTGTTGTATGCGCAGAAGGGTTAATATTAGTAAATCATATTCCATGCTGTGATTGAAACAGTTAACAATATCTTCAATTTGCTGGTGACAGTTGAATTTCCCATTATTACAAAGCCAATGAGCCACTTCTTGCGAAAAGGAGTCTTTATAATTGCATTGGCTGTTTCCCACCTGCAAATGACTTATGAAGTCATTGTGGCTAAAGGAGAAACATGATGAGCAATTTCTCTATTTGCCACAATGATTTTAACTCGATTCAATGATAAAACTTTCATTTCTAGAGATATTTCTATATTTGTGTATAGCGGTTTTCAAAGTCATCTGCTGTAGATTTGTTGTAAGTGGTTCAACGGTTTAATCCCTTTCCGACATACAGACGCTTTCTGACGCCTGTGCAGCAGATGACATTTCAAAACGAGCAATTTCTGCTATTGCCACAATGTTTTCAACTTCTTTAAGTGATTATACTTTCATTTATAGAGATATTCCATTTTTTAGTGTACAGTCGAACCTCGTTAATCCGGACACTTTGGTTACCAGAGAAAAAAGTCTGGATCGCGAATCTTCCGGATTAACGATTTAGAAATTTTACCGGCGCAAAATTGTCATCTTAGCCTCAAAATAGGAGTCAATGGTTCGGACCCAATTTTATGATTATAGTTGAGGTGAATTCAAATAGCTAAAAAATTGCAAACTGTCAGTACGATTTTTTCTCTTCAAGTTTTATTTACCTCTAGATTGCACCGTTTGTTCGATCCCCAGCCAGGTCATACGAAAGACTTTAAAAATGGTAGTAATGGCTGCCCTCCTGGGCTCTCAGGGTTGCGGTGTTAGAATAGCGACTGACTGCATGTCTGGTGTCAGGATAAATGGATCAGTAGAACTGGTAACTTACCAAGAAAATGCTGTGATATAACTGATTTTATTTTTTTAAAAGTGGCATAAACACCAAACAATCAATCAATCCTCAGTGCTATTTCCTTTCCCCTCTAGCAGACAACTTTTAGAAACATTGTGGCAAAAGGAGAAATGGCTTGCTTTGTGCAAATGAAAATGTTTTCAACTCATCAATAATCATATTTGTGTCCATATGTGTTCAAAGCTGCAGATTTGTTTGTATGTGGGAACAGGTTATAACCATCTGATAAATATTGTGTACCATACATAATTTTAGGGTATACTGGTAACAATTGTTGGAAAAGGAAAAAATTGGAAACTTTGAACAATTTCTCCTTTTCCAACAGTGTTTTTCAAATGTCATCTCCCGTAGAGATATAAAAAACCATCTGTATCGGGTGAAAAAGTTAATGTGCTGCGTTCAGCCTAATACGTAGAACAACCAATTTTTGTGTGACCAGTCCTGTCACCATTATCATGGGGTTTGGAGGAGTATATTAAAATTATGACTGGCAGAAATTTAATCTACCAAATCATTTATGACATTGCAATTGCTGGGTATATTGACAGCATAGAGTGAGAGTAACCCAGATGTGACAGTGTTCCATTGATATATATAAGATATCTGTGTTTGATTGTAAAAACTGTTTTAACCCTATGCAGACGCATTTTGACGCAATAGCAGTTGACAACTTTTGAAAAAATGTTGGCCAAAGGTGAAATTGCTCATGATGAGCAAAGATTTCTCTTTTGGCCACAATGTTTTCAACTTTATTTAACAATTATCTTATATTTTATGGATTTTTTTCAGGTTTTTGTCACTATATATCTTGAAAGTCGTCTCCTTCAGATTTGTTGTATATGGGTTAATTCACAAGGCTTGAAATAGTTCTTGAATTTTAAAAAAAAAAGCTTTTAAACTAGTTTTTGAATTTCAGATAATTTTCATATCTATAATGCTTTCAAAATAGTAATTAATTCTGAAAGCATTCAATCAGCAGCAGACAACTTTGAAAGCATTGAATAAAAAAAATTATAAATGAAAGTATAATCATTGTATACAGTTGAAATATTGTGGCTAAAGGAGAAATTTCTTGTGATGAGAATTTCTTTTTTGTTAACAAAGAGAAATTGCTTAAAAATTAACAGTTTCTCCAGCTCCAACAATATTTACAGCTTTTAATTAAAATGATGCAAATTTTCATTATGTTACAAAATGTTTCCTCAAATTGTCTTAATCCATTGGCACACATTAGTGATTATCATCTTAATCAAGAATTTAATGAGTCGGGTCTAATTAATGTGTACTTTAAGATCCATTTCAATATTTGCTTAGCCTCTTTACCTGATTTCCTCTGCTTCGAAAACAAAGTCTTGGTAAAGCATTAAAACACCTAGAAAATTGAAAACATAGTGTTGATATTTTAATACAGAGTTGGAACACATTGAGGAAAAAGGAGCAGTTTCTAAATGCTTTTGACATGATGGAACCTTTTATTATTTTATACCGTCATCTGCTGCAAAGGCATCAGATTATGTAGATAGTTCTATGAATTATTAGAGGAATTATATAAGGGAAAGTAAACAGGTCATTTCCTTGCAAAATCCCTCTTATTACTTAACCAAACCCTATGTTGTTTGTACTCAAAGACTTGTCTCTGACTGAGACACTGAGTGTCAAACAAGAGTTTAACCCTTTCCCTCATACGGCAATTCTGCAGCAGACGACTTTAAACATATTTTGTCAAAACATAGAAAATCTCCATAATTGAATGGATAACCTATGACAAAAAGTAGAAAACATTTGGTCAAAAGGAGAAATTGCTAGTTTTGAGCAATTTCTTCTTTTGTCACTATGTTTTCAAAAAGCCGTTTGCTGCAGAAGCGTCAGAAAGTGTCTATATGAGGGAAAGGGTTAAGAACTTGAGTAATGCCCCGCATCTAGAGCTCTGGCCTATATGAGTCAATTTAAACTCGGTGTCACAAGAATGAAGTGTGACACGTGCATGTCTTCTCTGTCCAAAAATATGTCGCTCAATGCGATGCTTGATTTCTATTGGGGGTTTAGCCGGAGGAGATAAACAGATTACTGTGATGGGATGTAATCTTTCATTTATTAAAAAATGTTCTCAAAGGATTCTTAATCATCCTGATTTCACAAAAGTCTGACATTTAAAAAAGACAAAAAACCTCATGTAGCAGCATTGTGAACTTGACATGGGTGTTCGTTATTTGTGGGATATATGGAAAACTGTTGTAACTTTATCTTGTTACAAAATGTAGTTACAATCATTATGCGTGAAGCCATTGATATGCTCAGTGTAGGAAAAAATAACACTTTCTCTGATACAGATTAACCCTATCCAACATGTAGACGCTTTCTGTCGCATTTGCAGCAGACAGCTTTTTGAAAACACAGTGACAAAAGAAGAAATTGCTTCAAACGAGCAATTTCTCCTTTTGCGACAATGTTTTCCACTTTTAGTCATAGGTTATCCATTCAATTATAGAGATTTTCTAGTTTTTGACAAAATATGTTCAAAGTCGTCTGCTGCAGAATTGTCGTATGGGGGAAAAGAGTTAAAGCAGACGGCGTTTTGAAAACATAGTGACAAAAGAAGAAATTGCACAGAACGTGCAATTTCTCCTTTTGTCACAATGTTTTCCACTTTTAGTCATAGGTTATCCATCTGACAAAATATGTTCAAAGTCGTCTGCTGCAGAATTGTCGTATGGGGGAAATGGTTAACTCTTTTCAACATACAACAAATCCTTTGAAAACATCTAGACAAAAAAAAATGGAAAACTACGAAAAATTCTTGAGTATAGTTGAAAACAGTGTGGCAAATGGAGAAATTTCCCTTGTTGCCAGACTGTTTTCAAAAGTCGTCTGCTGTAGATGCGTCAGAATGCGTCCATAAGTCGGAAAGGGAGGTTTAATTGTAGCACCTCTGCAGTAGACGTCTTAACCCTTTTCCTAATACAACAAATCTTCAGCAGACGACTTTGAAAACATGTAGGTAAAATTATAGAAAATGTTTATAAATGAAAGAATAATTAATAATTTGAGTTGAAAATAATATGGCAAAAGGTTAAATATCTCATTATGAGCAATATCACCTTTTGTCAATGTTTTCAAGTCATCCGCTGCAAATTTGTAAAATGCGTCTGTATGAGGGAAAGTGTTAAAATTAGTATTTGAACCCTAAACCCAATGTTGTGGGTTCTCCATTAGTCCATTCTTTTCAGTACCCATGACAGAGGCATTGATGAAGTGTCATAATGAGACAAAGAATGTTTTACTCTTTATTCAACCCTTTGCCACATACAGCAAATCTGCAGACGACGACTTAGACACCATATTTTCCAAAGTCATCTGCTGTAGAGGTGTCAGCAAGCGTCTGTAATGTACTGACGCTTTCTGACGCCTTTTGGGTAAGGTGAACTTGCCATCGTGATATGACTGAAAAATTGTTGAAAAAGGCCTTAAACCTCAATCAATCTAGGCCTCGAGTTTGATCCGGGGAAAGGCTGTAGCCTTTCTGGGGACTCTTAACAGAAAATACAAAAATACACGGAAAATACATGGAAACCATGGAAAAACCATGGAAAAAATATGGAATTTAATGATAAGATGTGGAAACGCTGGAAATGGTCCGAATACTCCATGGAACCATTCCAGGGTGTTCACAGAACCGTTCCGGGGTGTCCATGGAAATGTTGCGGGATGTCCATGGAACCGTTCCGGGTTGTCCATGGAATTTTTGGGTTCTCCTCTTAAATGTGCTGGAGTTTCCATGGAAAGTGTCAGATTATCCCAAATTATCCCTGGAAAGTTGTCCGAATACTCCGGGGATTTTCCATTAATTTTTGTTCGAGTCCCCGGTAAAGCTACAGCCGGGTTAACCAGGAAATGCAGAGAATAACAGAAAAATTGTTGAAAGTGGCATAATCAGAATAATATTCAAAAATCAAACAAACTTGGCTTCTGGCTTGAATATTATATCGATTGAGTGACTTGTGTTCAGCAATGATACAGTGTATATAGTCGATTTGTGTAGTAAGGGGAGAAGAAAATGAGAAGAAAAAAGTTGCAGACAGATAAAACTCATTTGTACTGTAAAATTTCAAATGTTTTATTGGATCAAAGAAACCCTTTCTTTGACAGAGACCACTTTTAGATGCATTAACCCTTTTTCCAAATACATACCAATTGGGAAACCATCTGCAGTAGATCATCGACGCCTTAGTGTGTTATAAAAAGAAATTACTGATTTTGTCACTATGTTTCCAACTTTTCTATAATTGTTCTTTCATTAATCCTTTCCCAATGTAAATGCTTTTTGATGCCTCTGCAGCAGACGACTTTTGAAAACACTGGCAAAAGAAGTATTTGATGATAGTGAGCAATTTCTTCTTTCCCCACAGTGTTTTCAACCCATTTCAGTAATCACACTTTCATTTTTTAGAGAATTTCTGTAATTTTGACCTGATCTTTTCAAAGTCGTCTGCTGCAGATTTGTTGTATAAGGCAGAGGTCTAAAAGACATCTTTATTTTTGCCTCTTCGTCTGCTGTATTTTTTGTACTCTGGAAAAGGTTAACATGCCAGACATCTCTTCAAACATGTTTTATAAAATCACGAAATCTCCATTTTCTCTTTCTCACTGTCTGTAAATATTTATTCATTTCTGCTGATGCTATATATTTGAAAAAGGTGATTGCATGTCAGATGTTCACCATTATTGCTGAGATAAGGAAATTTGTTACTCTCAATGTCTATTATAAATAAGCATTTTCCAACCTGCAGACACATTTTTTATGCATTTAACTCTTCAGCAGACATCTTTTCAAAACACTGTAGCAAAGGGAGAAACTGTTCATAGCAAGCAATCTCTTCTTTTGCCACAAGGTATTTAACTTTATTAAATAATAACATTCATTTATAGAAATTTTATATAATTTTGCCTAGATGTATGTGGGAAAGTGTCAATGAAAACCTATGTTGTGTGTTTTCAAAAAGAATTGTCTCAGTGAGATGATTCTTTTTAGCATCCATCACATAGGATTTAAAGGACAAATACAACTTTAAGCAATACTTCACTTAACCCTCTTCCACATACAACAAATCTACAGCAGAGTCTGTAAAAAATGTGAAAAATCGCCATATACAGTATAGAAGTGTTGAAAACATTGTGGCAAGGAGAAACTTCTTGTTATGAGTAAATTTCTCCTTTTGTCAGAAAGCGTATGTATGTGGGAAAGGGTTAAAGGTTTGTATGGATGGTTTTGCTGAGAGTATAGAGTAACTACATAGCTAGACGAATCTAATAACGCTTCAAGTTGACATGTTGTGTTTTGCGTACTGAAAAGTTCCAAATCAAATTAAAGAACAAAAATTGAATCTAAAATGAACTTTTATCCTTTAACAGGATTTGTATTGTCACAACAATGCTAGCCCCAGGTACATTTGGTCCTTATTTTACAATCTTCTAAGATTAACAGTTGAGTCGTGATTGCTCAGTTGGCATTGATGAGGGCTATAAATCCAGGAGTCGTAAGGTCGAACCCTAGCTCAGCAATTCAGTCTTTCTGATGATAGACAAAAGTCACTTGTGTGATTTGTCTTTTAACCCTTTCCCTCATATAGACGCTTTCTGACGCCTCTGCAGCAGACGGCTTTTTGAAAACATAGTGACAAAAGATGGAATTGCTCAAAACGAGCAATTTCTCCTTTTGACACATTATGTTTTCCACTTTTAGTCATAGGTTATCCATTCCATTATAGAGATTTTCTAATTTTTAACAAAATATGTTTAAATGTGTGCTGCAAAATTGTTGTATGAGGGAAAGTGAAGATTTTCTGTCTTATAACAAATTTCCTTTACTGATGAGCTGTTTCATTTATAGTGTCTACTTTTTGCATTCTAAATCTCACTCTTGATAAAAAGTAAATACCCCAATATATGCAGTTGCACATTTGCTACTACTATGTAATCACTTAGGTGATTGATTTAGGGCCATCTTGGCCCTCTTATTTCTTTTGCCACAATGTTTTCACCGTATTGAATCTTTATAGATTAATTTAAAGACATCGCATCAGCATTGTAGTGGAAAAAAGTCTTCCTCTGGAGTGGGAGGTCTTGGGTTGGATCCCCGGTTGAGTTGAAATACTTTAAAAATGGTAGTAATAGCTGCCCTCCTTTGTGCTCAGTGTTGCAGGGTTATAGCATAACGACTGACTGGCTGGTGTTAGAAGTGCTGGTAACCTACCCCAGAAGCGCTGTCATATATAACTAAAACAATGTTAAAAGCTGCGTAAAACACCAAACAAATTATTTTAAAGTCGTCTGCTGCAGATTTACTGTATTTGGGAAAGAGTTAATCAAGGAATGAGTCAAGTCAAGCAAAACCTGGCCATCAAGATTTTTGTGATTAGCAAAGGTCAGCCTTTGCCTCCATGCAGTCTGATACGGATCTTCATATTTCTCCTTCTAGTCTTACTTGAAGTCGTTGCAAAACAAACTTAGAAAAAGGTAGTGGTGTAACGATAGGTCGACTTATCGATGTATTGCGATAGCTTTGCTCTCGATAGCAATAAGTCGATAGAATATTTTCAAGTCGATAACTATCGCAATAGTTTTTTCAACTATCGATTGTTAACGATAGTTTTCATATAAATAAAACAAATCTGAACGATTTTCGGCAAATTGTAATGTCAACAATCATGAGAGAATGAAAGATAAACCTGGATGTGTAGACCTTTCTATAAATAACTTACTCAAATACTGTAGCTACTAGCTAGTATGTTGACCACGTGATCAGTATGTATTTGTTGCTTTGCTAATTTGTAATCTCGCGAGACAGTTAAAAGGAGAGCTTCATCCAATGGAGCTGCTTTCTACTTGAAGAAATAACACCACGTGATATTTTCGCAGGCATATACAGATCACGTGATTCTTTTCGCGCGCTTTCTTGAAGCTGTAGTAAACATCTCCTTATTTGGAAATCTACTACAAAGCAAAGAGTTTCTCATATATTCATCCATGCGATACATGTTTACAGGGTTCGAATTTAAGCTTGCATACTCGCTAATAATACGCATTTCTAATCGTCGATCTTTTAACAGGGTTATTTCTTTGACAAATCGCGGTAATTGCAGTGGATTTTCGAGAGCGAGTGGCTTCCAGTTTTGCAATATTAGCGGAAGTTTACAATCGATACATGTCTTGTGCGCATGCCTATTCAACGGCCCCAATATTGATGACGTTTACTGCATACATTTGGGCCCCTGGAAGTAGTTTTGATTTACATATCGCAAATACGATTGGTTATAATGGTCACGTGTGTATTTTGGGTTTTCCCAAATTGTATTTCTCTACGGAGATAGAAGAAATGGATGTTTTTGCACTTAAAGCACGCCCTCTACATGATAAAAAGGGCTGTGACCTATCCAAAAAATCATTTCTGTATTTATATGTTTACACTTGAGACCACAAAAAACATTGATACCATAGACCTCTTCAAATTGATAGCATATGAAAAACAACAAGGTCACCGATTTAGGTCAGTCACTGAAACAGGGCAGCTTGTACGATTTATATGTCAACATTCATATTAGTTTTCAAAACATTCGATCCTAGCAAAATGATTCCAAGCAGGAATCGAAAATGATACTCTAGATTCCTGTTTCCAATTAAAAAACAATAGCAAAAAGATAAATTGCTCATTTGTTTCAACTCTTTTTAGCAATTAAACTGTCATTTATTGATATGTCCATAGAAATAAAATACAAATATAAATTTTATATGATTATGTGTGTTTATTAACATTTTCACTTCGTTCTCATCGACCTTACATGTAAACAAAATGGCACCCCCACTTTTTTTCAGAAAAACCCCACTTTATAAAAATATCAGTTAGTTGGGGGTGCCAAAAACCCCAAGTTTGAAAAGGTGGTGGGAACACTGTTCTTTGCTTTATTTCTAGTTTTTCTTTTTTCTCCCCTGTGCCAAGTTTAAAAACATATATCTTTTAAAGGTTAAAAAAACTATTGTGATAGTATCGCAATAGTTTCTAGACTATTGCAATACTATCGCAATATGAATTTTACTATCGCAATACTATCGTGATAGCTTTTTTGACCTCAATAGTCACCTCTAGAAAAAGGTTCCTCCTTGGTGCTCAGGGCTGTTGTGGTTAGCTTTACAACTGACTCGCTTATGCCAGCATAAATGGACCAGAAGTACTTGTGACTAAAGTGGCATAAAACACCACGCTGACAAACAAAAAGGTGTATCTTGATTGGTCAATCAATCACCGAGTTCTAAGGTCAATGTAATGGGCTACAATATGTGTATACTTTTGCAACGTATTGAACAATACAGAGGTATCTTCTAAATCCAAATCAATGTCAGCTGTACATTTTGCATACATTTTCAAAAGGCGTTTCAGTAGTTTCAATTGGTATTCTGTACAGCTTCCAGTTGTATAAAGAGACGGAAGTCCTTGACCATTACATATCTTATGACGAGATAAAGCTCTTAGTTCGGTGCCCCTCTGTGCCCAGTATTGAGAAAACCCTGCAATGTTAAGTTTTCCTGTGTCTCAACCCTTTATCTACAGCAGAAATTATCCAGACAAAAATGAAAAAAGAAAAATTATAACCAATGTAAAATTATCTAATAAAATTGAAAACAATTGCTTGTTTTTATCAATTTCTCCTTTTGCCACAATGTTTTCAAAAGTCGTCTGCTCTAGAGGTGTCAGAAAACGTCTATAATTGTGGCAAAAGGTTAGCGAAAGAAAAATAAATCTGAAAATCTGACGTCACTCATGTAGCCGAGATAAAGCTCTTAGTTTCGGTGCCCCTCTGTGCCCAGTATTGAGAAAACCCTGCAAAGTTAAGTTTTCCTGTGTCTCTCAACTCTTTATCTACAGCAGAAATTATCCAGATAAAAATGAAAAAAAAAAAATTATAACCAATGTAAAATTATCTAATAAAGTTGAAAACAATTGCTTGTTTTTATCAATTTCTTCTTTTGCCACAATGTTTTCAAAATTCGTCTGCTCTAGAGGTGTCAGAAAACGTCTATAATTGTGGCAAAAGGTTAACGAAAGAAAAATAAATCTGAAAATCTGACGTCACTCATGTAGTCATTATCCTCATTTCCTGATCTGTGATTATCTGTCATGGCTTCACAATGCTTCATCAATTTGATAGAGGTATGTTTCCCACTCTCTGGCACTGTTAACCCTTTTTTCCCTCATATAGACGCTTTCTGACGCCTTTGCGGAGGACGGTTTTTAGCTCGACTATTCGAAGAATATGAGAGCTTTACTACTCGCCCCAGCGTCGGCGTCGGCGTCGGCGTCCGGTTAAAGTTTTAGGGCAAGTTGGGATTTTCATTCATAAGTATTTGTGCTAGGGCTTTCATATTTGGAATATAGTTACATCTTATACCTTTCTTCACATTGAACGCTAAAGATGCTGAGTGTGACCTTCCTTTTGGGAAAAAAAACATGATTTTCGGGGGTTAAAGTTTTAGGGCAAGTTGGATTTTTTTTTTTTTTTTTTTTTTTCTCAATAAGTACTTGTGCTAGGGCTTTCATATTTGGAATAAAATTACATCTAATACCTTTCTTTATATTGTATGCTGAAGATTCTGAGTTTTACCTTCTTTTTGGGGTAAAAGATATGATTTTGGGTGGTTAAAGTTTTAGGGCAAGTTGGCATTTTCATTTAATTTTTTAATTTTTCTCTATAAGAATTTGTGCTAGGGCATTAATATTTAAAATATAGTTACATCTTATACCTTTCTTCACATTGAATGCTGAAGATGCTGAGTGTGACCTTCTTTTTTGGGGATAAAACATGATTTTCGGTGGTTAAAGTTTTGGGGCAAGTAGGATTTTATTTTATTTTTTTAACTTTTTCTGAATAAGTACTTGTGCTAGGGCTTTCATATTTGGAAAATAATTACATTTAATACATTTCTTCATATTATATGCTGAAGATGCTGAGTGTGACCTTCTGTTTGCGGTAAAACACATGCTTTTGGGTGGTTAAAGTTTTAGGGCAAGTTGGCTTTTTCATTTAATTTTCAAATTTTTCTAATTAAGTACTTGTGTTAGGGCTTCCATATTTGGAATATAATTACATGTAATACCTTTCTTCACATTGTATGTTGAAGATGCTGAGTGTGACTTTTAGGGGGTAAAAAACATGATTTTTGTTTGATTTTGAGAATTTTAGATAAATTCTTAATTTTTGGTTACATTTCTTTCTAATTGTGATCATTTATTTATCAACTATAATTCTTCAACATATCAAACGGGTTTTGCATGGTGTCAAACATTAGGAAAACCTTTTTTTAAGGTTTTGCTAATTTTGGACTCGGTCAGTTTTAACATTTGCGTTTAGCTCAACGTTAAAGTTACATCATTCAAATCACTTCATACTTCACATATTTGTTAAGGACCATCGTACAATTAGGTTAGATAACTCCATTGTATCCTAAATATAGAGTAATGGCCCTTGATTGACTTAGGAAATTTTATTTTTAAATTATATTTAAATGTATGTATATCTATTCAGTTGCTTTTACATATAGAGTATATAATATGATTTAATAGTACTTAAGTGCAATATAATGAAATAGTGCTTTATGTGAATAAGCGGCCTGTAGTCGAGCGCGCTGTCCTCCGACAGCTCTTGTTTGAAAACATAGTGACAAAAGAAGAAATTGCTTAAAACAAGCAATTTCTCCTTTTGCCTTAATGTTTTCAAAAATAGGTTATCCATTCAATTATAGAGATTTTCCATTTTTTGACGTAGTAATGTTCCGAGTTGTCTGCTGCAGAATTGTTCCCACATAGATCTACTCAGCGGCAGATGAATTTGAAAAAATCTAAGCATAAGTACATGGAGAATGACTTTAAATAAAAGTATAAATACAGTCGAACCTCGTTAATCCGGACACTTTGGTTCCCAGAGAAAAACGTCCGGAGTGCGAATCTTCCGGATTAACGATTTCTTATCTTGCCTACGCCAAATTTTCGTCTTAGCATAACAATAGGAGTCAAAGAATGGGACCCAATATTTCCCCAGATATTGCGCGGATACATGATTATAATTGAGGGAAATTCATTCAAAATAGCTTTGCAAACTGTCAGCGATATTGTATTTACCATTTACCTCTAGATACTGTTTGTCATAAGCAAAGCTTTATCATGAGATTTACAACACATAGATAACCAGTGCGTAAACATGTACGTTTTTGAAAAAATGAATGTCAACATATAAAAATATTGAACAACTTATTATTTTTGTCAGATCTACACTTGTCTCTGGGTCAAAATATCGAAATTTTAGTCTCAAAATCAGTTTAGATCTGTTTGACAATTTGGCTGCTATTTTATAGCTGCTAATCAAAGTAAACAATGACACACGCTTGCAGATTATTGAACAGCCTTAGGCTATTACATTGTTAGTCGCCGGGCAGAAGCCCCCGACTTCTATTTTTAATAGCTTTTCGGAAATCACATGGGAGGGCGGCTTATTATTAGAAAGAAACAAATCTAGATGATTTTAACATATTACAATTGTGGTTGTTTACGAACACTAATAAATGACACATCTAAAATGAAATAAATATTCCGATTTTTTAATGTTTGCAGTTTTTTTTATTTCACTCGCATTTAAGTTTTTTGTCTTATTTACGAAGACAAAAGTGGTCCCTTCAAGACGTGAACCAACACCCCCTAATGCAGACTCTTATGTGTCATCATTGAGGTCAATTTCGGATTCTCATTTTAATAGCAATTTTAACTTACTAAATGTTGTTTTCATGTTCAAAGAGATGTCTTGATTTGTGTAGAATTCATTTAATAATGTTAATCCATGAATATCTAAAGTAGGAACTGTTTCTAAGCTAAATATAGACCCTATTCTGTTGTGTAGTTTCGTGACCTTTAACATCGATTTTCGCGCATTTCGATATGAAAAAGCGAGTGATATTATTTTATTTTAGACAAGTACAAGACGAATGTTTGACGCAAAGCGTCAAAGAGAAGCCGCAATATTTCGTTGTACATGTAGAAATAAGAAAAAAAGAACATTTTTAAATCCACAAACAATAGAACAATTTAAACTGTAGACGGTAATGCTGATATATTTCTCCTTTTCTTCAAATTACCTCCCTTTAAAGCAATACCAGGATATTTACCTTGTGATTCGAATAAGATTGACAAACATTGAAATTATATGAATGAATACTATTATTTAAATAAGTAACAACAGCAAAATTAAATTTAAGCCAAGATAAATGTGTACACATTTCGTTAATTTTTTATAGATACCCTAATGTATAGGTATGAATATAAAATTTATAAGCAAATGTTTGAATAGACTAAGGAAAGTCAAGAATACATAAATAAATCATGCAGTCTTTTCCGGCGACATTGATGCCTTGCATCAACTTTCTCTTGTATACAGCTTTAACACCTTTTAGGACAAACGGACACTACAGAAAACAATGACACTAATGACACCAATGACTAATTGAGTAAAAACATATATACTGTCTATGTTTTCTGTATGCTGTACCGTCATGTACATTACTGTTTGGACTTCCGGACTAACGAAACGGATTATATGTGTAAATGGTCAGTCTGTTCCCGATCTTTTTTGTCCGGTTCCGGAACGCGAATTTCCGTATTAACAGAGAATAATTAAGCATAAAAAATCCGTTCCCTGAATTTTTTGTCCGGATCGTGAATTTTCCGGATTAACGGCGTCCGGTTTAACGAGGTTCGACTGTATTGAATAGATTTGAAAACATTGTGTGAAAAGGAGAAAGTGTCGTGATTTAACCCTTTCCCTCAATTTGAGCAATTTCTCATTTTGCCACAATGTTTTCCACTTTTGTCATAGGTTATCCATTCAATTATTGAGATTTTCTATTTTTGACAAAATATGTTCAAAGTTGTCTGCTGCAGAATTGTCGTATGAGGGAAAGGGTTAAAGTCTGGAAATAGTCAACTGATCGTTTGCAGATAAAATCCATGTGACCAGGGTTTTAAGCCTAGATAATTAGCTACATGCTAGCGCATAGAGCATTATTCCACAAAGTTTTTTTGTATGAGGAAGTAAGAGCCCTTGTTTATCTATATAATAGAATATATATTTTTTTGTTTAACCCTTTCCCTCATATAGACGCTTTCTGACGCCTCTGCAGCAGACAGCTTTTTTAAAAACATAGTAACAAAAGAAGAAATTGCACAAAACGTGCAATTTATCCTTTTGTCACAATGTTTTCCACTTTTAGTCATAGGTTATCCATTCAATTATAGAGATTTTCCATTATTTGACAAAATATGTTCAAAGTCGTCTGCTGCAGAATTGCTGTATGAGGGAAAGGGTTAAATAGCATGCCAGCGAGGGCCCTATGGTTTTAAGTCGTCAAAGATGTTATAAAATGCATTATTGTGTGGGAAATGGTTTACTTGGCAGGGTAAGATCATGCATCTGCTACTTTAAATATTTAACCCTTTCCCTCATAAAGACGCTTTCGGACGCCTCTGCAGCAGACGGCTTTTTGAAAACATTGTGACAAAAGAAGAAATTGCACAAAACATGCAATTTCTCCTTTTGCCACAATGTTTTCCACTTTTCGTCATAGGTTATCCATTCAATTATGGAGATATTCTATGTTTTGACAAAATACGTTCAAAGTCGTCTGCTGCAGAATTGTCGTATGAGGGAAAGGGTTAAGCAACACCATATATTTTGTCTGCCATACTTTTGAAATTTATAATTTTTTCTTCAAAATGTTTTCTGAAATAGAATTTGAGTGTCAACAGTTTGAGAAGTTATTGGGTCTAACCTGGATCAAAATTGTTTGCATTGGTCATTGGCATAATCAGCTGCTTGCGCGCAAAAAGGTAAAATAAGAATTGCGGAGTACCTGTATTTTATGACAAATTGGAGACAATATCATGACATTTGATTCAGATAGTGTCGCCAACCAATTAGTTAAAATATAGCTCATTAACAAAGCTGCTATAAACATGCAATTAATAAATAAAAATGACGCCATATGCTGTTGAACCATGATAGCTTAATCTGTTACAATGAGCCATTAATGCAGGGGTCGTGAGTTTGAATCTAGGCTTGGCTAATACTCTTTCAGATAATTGACAAATGTCCTTGTGACTTGGTTTCATTCGTCTTTCACCAGTGATCTAACACATTTTAAGGTGAACTGGTTGCATTGATATAACTGAAATGAGCTGATCCCGGTCGATACTTTACGCAGAGTCCACAATGTTGGTTTTCTCATGGGACGGCTCAAATATGGTTGAAAAACATGTTAAAATCCAACCAATCAATTAATTTATGTCATATGCTTTTTAGCTCACCTATGCACGAAGTGCAAGGTGAGCTTTTGTGATCACTGAATGTCCGGCGTCCGTCGTCGTCGTCTGTCCGTCTGTTAACAATTTCCTACAAATGACTTCTTCTACTAAACCAATGGACAGATTTCAAAATAACTTCACAGGAATGGTCCTTAGGTGGTCCCCTTTCAAAGTTGTTCAAAGAATTTAATTCCAAGTAGAACTTTGGCTGTTGCAGCATCAGAAAAGGGGAAAATTGCCAAATCTTAAAAAATCTTCTTGTCTAAATGTGCTGGCCCGATTTGAAAATTATTTTGCACAAATGTTCCTTAGGGCACCCTCTACCAAGCTTGTTCAAATATTTCCGATCCGTTGAAAAACATGGCCGCAAGGGGGTGGGGCTTGTTTTCCTTATATGTGCATTGTTAAAACTTTAAAAATCTTCTTGACCAAAAGTACTGGCCAGATTTCAAAATAACTTCACAGAAATGGTCCTAAGGTGGTCCCCTTTCAATGTTGTTCAAAGAAGAATTTAATTCCAAGTAGAACTTTGGTTGCTGTGGCATTAGAAAAGGGGAAAATTGCCAAATCTTAAAAAAACTTCTTGTCCAAAAGTGCTGGCCCGATTTAAAAATTATTTTGCACAAAATTTATGTTCCTAAGGGCACCCTCTATGAAGATTGTTTAATTATTTCTGATCCGTTGAAAAACATGGCGGCAACGGGGCGGGGCTTGTTTTCCTTATATGTGCATTGTAAAATCTTTAAGAAACTTCTTGTCCAAAAGCACCTGCCTGATTTTAAATTTTTTTGGCACAAATGCTCCTTGGGTGACCTTCTACCAAGGTTGATCAAATAAATCCGATCCATTGAAATACATGGCCACCAGGGGGTTGCTTGTTTTCCTTATATGTATATAGTAAAAACTTTGAAAACTATTGAAGTTCTATTAAATCAGGTGAGCGATATAGGGCCATCATGGCCCTCTTGTTTTCAGATCTGTCTGCTTTGAAAATAACTAAATCCGCATTTCTCCTTTTCCCGTAATGTTCTCAAGTATATATAAAAAGAAATCTTGTCACATTGTCTAGATGTTACTAATTTTCTTTCAGGTGTTGTCAAAACTGACACTTTCTATTTTCAGTCGGCTTCTTCACAAAATAGCAAGTTTATTTTTCATCAGACTGCCAATGTCCGTCTGGTGGACAGAGTTAAATGTAACTTATTTCCTGCAGCCTTAATTTATAGGCAATTTACATCAACTTCAGTTTTTCCTGTTTCATTTCCTGATCATGTCTATTTTGCAATTTGCATGTCAAACGCCAATGCACATTTCCTCTTGACCATTTATCTGATCTATTGTAGAGTAGGCTGCTTCCTAGAAACAGATCTGTTACATCTTACACCTTCGATACAGAGTTGAAAATTAACATTGTCAGAAAAGGAGAAATTTTACCTTTGTTGTTGCCTGTCTGTAAGGGAGATACGTCTGTCCATTTGTCTGTCTCCGTCTGTCTCAGTCTGTCTGTCTGTCAATCTTTTCAGTTATTGGTCATAACTGTGTTTCTTTATGTGGGGATATACTTCAATCATGCAACACTGATATCTAGTAATCAGGAGAATTGAACAAGGAACATAACTCTACTAGCAATGCTTACTGTATCGGAGAAAGGCGCAAAGCAAACATTCGATATGGCTATTTCTATCATAATGAAGATGTCATCACCATTTTCCACTTCCAGATTTTTTTTGACAAATTTGAAGGTGAAGTTGACAACTTTAATCACAACTAAATTCTATATTTACAGAGATTTTCTAAATATTTTGTAGATGTTTTCAGGGATTAACCCTTTCCCTCATACGACAATTCTGCAGCAGATGACTTTGAACGTATTTTGTCAAAACACAGAAAATCTCCATATTTTAATGGATAGATAACCTATGACAAAGAGTGGAAAACATTAATGTGGCAAAAGGAGAAATTGCAAGTTTTGTGCAATTTCTTCTTTTGTCACTATGTTTTCAAAAAGCCGTCTGCTGCAGAGGCGTCAGAAAGCGTCTATATGAGGGAAAGGGTTAAGTCGTCTCCTGCAGATTTTTTGTAATTTTGGAAAATGATTAGCATTAATATAGTGACAATGTTAACCGAATATGTGAAAACTTGTGTTGAAGCCTTTCCCACATACAACAGATCTGCAACAGACGACCCAAAAGTATGAAGGCAAAAATAGGGAAACTCTCTTCAAATGAAAGAAAAATTATTGAAGAAAGTTGAAAACATTCTGGCAAAAGGAGGAGCTCACGGTGAGCAATTTCTTCTTTTGCCACAATGTTTTCAAAAGTTGTGTGCTACAGAGGCGTTAGAAAGTGTTTGTATGGTGGAAAGTCTTAAATGAAATTCTCTCCGGGTATTTTTGTTGTGACCCTGTTTTCTTTTCCCTGATAAAGAAGTCTTCTGCACGAAAAATAAAAACAATTTGCGTAAAATCTGTGCAGACCTATCTATCAACCCTCTATAGAAACCGTGAAGATGTATGCGTATGTAACTGGTTCGGGGGATTATACAGCATAAAAATCATCGAAGCTTGCTGTCTGAGCGCAGAGATATTTCATCACGAGATGTTCTAAATATTGACAAATAAGGCATGCTCCCTTCATGGCATGAAGTCACGATAAAAACAAAGCGTGACACTTCTCATGGAATTTGAAAATTCTTAGTGATAAAGATAATGATTTCAGAAGGAAAAAATCCAAATCCTTAGTCAATGCAACTATTCCTATAACCTGATAAATGCTTTTGAAAAAAAATGAAATATTTTTTATTCAGAATATTATAAGCATTCTGGGAAATGGACAAAGAATTTCTACTACCACTTTAAAAAAAAAATTTTTTTGTTGAAGCGCATCAAGAAAGAAATGTTAATGGACAGAAAAGTAGAAACTCTTTCCCAAATGCATATGCATTTAGTTTAAACTTATTTATTTTACATCGATTGCAAAACAAGCTTTAAGCTTATATTAATCATGCTCGATGTCTGCTTCCTGGATACTTAACCAGTACTCGGACCATTTGTGTGGAAAAATCCCAAAGGCAGAACCCGCTCATCACAGGATTCGAACCCGGGACTTTTGGTACAAGAGGCCGACGCTCTACCTCTGTACCACTGTCTCCCATTTAGACACATCAGTAACAGAGAATACTTATGAAAACATTGTTGAAAAGGAACTCTCCTTAAATGGATCATGTAAAAGTTAACCCTTTCCCTCATATAGATGCTTTTTGATGCCTCTGCAGCAGACGGCTTTCTGAAAACATAGTGACAAAAGAAGAAATTGCATTGCTCAAGACGAGCAATTTCTCCTTTTGCCACCATGTTTTCCACTTTGAGTCATAGGTTATCCATTCAATTATAGAGATTTGTCTATTTTTTGACAAAATATGTTCAAAGTCGTCTGCTGCAGAATTGTCGTATGGGGGAAAAGGGTTAAAGCAGACGGCGTTTTGAAAACATTGTGACAAAAGAAGAAATTGCACAGAACGTGCAATTTCTCCTTTTGTCACAATGTTTTCCACTTTTAGTCATAGGTTATCCATCTGACAAAATATGTTCAAAGTCGTCTGCTGCAGAATTGTCGTATGAGGGAAAGGGTTAAAGAGTTACTCTTATCTACATACAACAAATCTCCACAGCAGACGACTTTGAAAATATCTTGCGTTAAACTTATAGCACTACTCTTCTGAAAAAAAACTCAAATAATTCATCTGGGACTAAATTACATTATAAATTACATGTAAATGGAAAGACTGCATTAACCCTATTCCGAAATACAACAAGTCTGCAGCAGGCGAATTTGAAAACATCCATGAAATAATGTGGAATATCTCTTTAATTGAACAAATGAATATTAAAATTCCTCTTTTTTCACTATGTTTTCAAAAAGCTGTCTGCAGCAGAGGCGTCAGAAAGCGTCTATATGAGGGAAAGGTTTAAGCCTTGCTACATCATTTTTACAGTTGATAAATTTGTCTTTTCAGATTTATCGCCAGATTGTCGAGGAAATCTGTCAGCTTGTCGAGTCCATGCCCTGTGTGACTCAACCAATCCCAATGGAGAAGTAGTGTGCAGATGTAACCGCGGCTATTACCTAAAGGACATGACTTGTCTTCGTAAGTTTTCCATTTTGTGATCGTAATTTTGCTATGTTTAGGTTTTATAAACCTATCCCACTACCAGACACATTTTGACGCATCTGCAGAAGATGACTTTTGCCACATTGTTTTCATCTTTACTCAATAATACCACTGCTTTTAAGTAGTTGAAAGAATTGTAGGATAAAAAGACATTGCTAGCCTTTAGTTCTTAAAATATTGGTTGAAGCGAACGGCTGTTGGTATAATGTCAAAAGAAACTGATTATCTGCAAAAAAACACCTAAAGAGAATACAGTCAAACTTGTGTTAGTGGTCACCTCTGTTAAGCAGCGAGCACCTAAACTTTGACTTCTCCCCTGGGGTACTGCTTAACCCCATTCCCTCATATAGAGATTTTCCATTTTTAGCTCTACTGGCCAAAGACCAGAAGGGCTTATGTCGTGGTGATTTGTCCGTTGTCCGTCCGTCCGTAAACAATTTCTTGTTAACACGATACAGTCTTCTTTTGATTGTATCTTAACCAAACTTATACAGTAGTTAGATATCCATGAGAGCTCGGTTCCTTTCGAAAACCAGCCACAGATCGGCCCATGCATGACTGGATTATGGCCCTTGAAATGGTCAAAATTGCTATAAAAGAGCTTGTTAACACGATACAGTCTTCACTTTTGATTGTATCTCAACCAAACTTATACAGTAGTTAGATATCCATGAGAGCTCGGTTCCTTTCGAAAACCAGCCAGATTTGCCCATGCATGACTGGATTATGGCCCTTGAAATGGTCAAAATTGCTATGATAGAGCTTGTTAACACAATACAGTCTTTATTTGTTATTGTATCTCAACCAAACTTATACAGTAGTTAGATATTCATGAGAGCTTGATTAATTTTGAAAACAAGCCAGGTCCGCCCCATGCATGACTGAATTATGGCCCTTGAAATTGTCAAAATTGCTATAATAGGGCTTGTTAACATGATACAGTCCTTATTTTTGATTGTATCTCAATCAAACTTATACAGTAGTTAGATATCCATGAGAGTTTGGTTCATTTCTAAAAAACGGCCAGATCTACCCATGCATGGCTGGATTCCCGGCTGTAGCTTTTCCGGGGAGACTTACCAAATTCCATGGAAAATCCCCGGAGTATTCGGACAACTTTCCAGGGATAATCTGACACTTTCCATGGAAATTCCAGGACATTTATGTGGAAAACCCGGAAATTCCATGGACAACCCGGAAAAGTTTCATGGAAACCCCGGAAAAGTTCCATGGACACCCCGGAACGGTTCCATGGACATGCTGGAATGTTTCCGGGACCCCGGAGTATTCGGACACATTTGCAGCATTTCCGCATTTTAACATTAAATTCCATGGTTTTTTCCATGGTTTTTCCATGGTTTCCGTGTATTTTCTGTGTATTTTTGTATTTTCTGTTATGAGTCCCTGGAAAAGCTACAGTCGGGTAATATGGCCCTTGAAATTGTCAAAATTTCTATAATACATCTTGTGAACACAATAGAGCTTCCATTTACTATCTGATCTTCACCAAACTTAGATGGTATTTGAATATTGATGACATATTGGTTCCTTTTGAAACAAGCCAGATCAATGCCAGTAGAGCATAGGCCCTCATGGGCCTCTTGTTTGACAAAATATGTTCAATGTCGTCTGCTGCAGAATTGTCGTATGAGGGAAAGGGTTAAAAGTATTCTAAAATCTTAATTTGCTTAAGTTAAGTTTGACTGTAGTTTCCCTTAACCCTTTCCCTCACACGACAATTCTGCAGCAGACGACTTTGAACATATTTTGTCAAATATTGGAAAATCTCTATAATTGAATGAATGACAAAAAGTGGAAAACATTGTGGCAAAAGGAGAAATTGCACGTTTTCTTCTTTTGTTACTATGTTTTCAAAAAGATGTCTGCTGCAGAGGCGTCAGAAAGCATCTATATGAGGGAAAGGGTTAACTATAATACCGTTATTTACAAATGGACATGAACTATCTACTTGCTATGTAAAATTTCCCAAACCTTGCCTTTAGAAAGACATTTTTTGGAAACGGATTTCATGGAAAAATGAATTTGTGAAATAATAAATTTGTGTCATTATTGCAAAATTAGATATGGGGAACAAAAATAGTTTTAATCCTTTCCCACCTGCTGATGTATTTTGATGCAATAGCAGCAGATGACTTTTGAACACATTGAGAGGCCAAATGTGGAATTTGCCCATGATGAGCAATTTCTCCTTTGGCCTCAATGTTTTCAACTCTATTCAGCAATTAAGTTATCTTTTATGGAGATTGTTCAGGTTTTTGTCACTATGTTTTCAAAGTTGTCTGCTGCTGATTTTTTGTATGTGGTAAAGATTTTTGGTATATTTTGTTAAATTTTACAGCATGCAGTACCTCGTGTGAAGATGGCTTCTACATGACCAAACAGTGTTCAGTGGCGCAGGATGTGGTTTGTAGACGTAAGTAATCAGTATATATAAAAATTTAATACATTCATTTTCAGTGAAATACGGAGTTTACCAATTGTAATTAATATTTTTCGAGGTCAGGCTATTGTAATATCCTTTGCGTTGTCCCAAAAATTTAACCTTACCTCAAAACTGAAAACCGTTCAAATAAAACTTGGTACGCAAGGGTATACCAAGTCACATAACTCTGGCTTTAATAATTATTCAGTAATGCCCCTTTTTCGATGAGCATTTGCCTTTGCTCCACAGCGCCTTTCCCTCATATAGACGCTTTTGGACGCCTCTGCAGCAGACGACTTTTTGAAAACATAGAGACAAAAGAAGAAATTGCTCAAAACAAGCAATTTCTCCTTTTGCAACAATGTGTTCCACTTTAAGTCATGGGCTATCCACTCAATTAAAGATATTTTCTATTTTTTGACAAAATATGTTCAAAGTCGTCTGCTGAAGAGTTGTCGTATGAGGGAAAGGGTTTACATCAATTGTAAAACAACCTTTCCCCTTTAACTTTATCATGCTTTATGTCTGTTTCTTGGAGAATTTAAAAGTTCTCTTGCCATTTGAGTGGAACAATCCCTAAGGCAGAATGAGCTCATAATTGGAATGGAAATGGGGACTTTTGGTACCAGGTGCCGACGCTCTACCACTAGACCAATGTCTTCCGCAAGAGTTTAAAAATGTGTACTATGATCATGCCCTGATAGTGTACTCTGGTATAGGATAATGTTAGTAGATTTATGATATATGTTATAAAAATTAGGTAATTAATATTTTTACCACATACAACAAATCTGCTGTAGATGAAAACATCAAGAAAAAAATGTATGAAAATCTTTATTAATGAAGGTCTAACCGTTGAAATGGTTTTAAAACATTGTGGCAAGTGGAGAAATTGCTCATCATAAGCAATTTTTCCATTTGGCACAATTTTTTCAAATGTTGTCTACTTCAGTTGCGTCAACATCTGTGTTCACGTTAGAAAGGCTGAAGTGATTAATAATTGAAATAACACTAAGGAAAACAACTAAATCATTGATTTAAGAAGAAACCAAAGAAATGAAATTCTGGCTCACACAAAAACTCTGTTCTTAAGAAATGAGAGCAATGCAAGCAGGTGCAATTGTTCATCACATTTTTCAAAGATAAGAAAAGAGAAATAAATCATTGATATACATGGCATTTACTGCACAAGGTTGCAGTACGATGATGAATAAGTTTCAAGGCCATTATAAAAGCTTGAACAGTTCAGAAGAAAAGTGAATCCAGACACAATACTAAAATTAATGATTCCTTTAAGGAATTATTTTTTCATATTGCCACCTTGTTTGAGAATAATGATTAGGTTGTCTTTGGCAATCTCAGGGAAATTTACGAGTTATGCTAAACAGGGGGAATAATAACTGTTTCACTACTGAATTAAAATCATAAATATTGTGCATATTTGTGTTTCCAGAAGCATTCACTTATTCTCTAATTTTCAACACTTACTGCGTAATTCTTAAGTTATTGTACAATCTGTCTGTCACACTTTCTTTCACTTATTGACCTGACCTATTGGCAGTCAACAGATATAGTCGAACCTGTGTTTTAGAGACCAAGAGAACAAGCTGGTCCTTAATGTTCACAGGTGGTCTTTAATTACTCGGTAATTTATACAGAAAATGAGAAAATGGGAAATTAAAACTGTGGTCACTATAGACAGGGAATTGCTAAACAAAGGTGGTTTTCTAGCACAGATTTGACTGTATATGTGTTCCTTCAAACACCCTTGTTTTATTTTAGATGAGTCCCGGTAGCTCAGTCGGTGGTGACGCAAGCAGTCAATCCAGGGGTTGTTTAAACCCTTGCTTGGCCTACATTCTTTCCGACGTTTGATAAAAGTCACTGTGACAAGCATCATTTGTCTAATCCACCAATGGGCTCACAATCTATGTGGAAAAGCAGCCAGTTGCTTGGAAAGACTGTTGTGAGATAACCAGGAAACACATGAGTGGGTGAACTGGCTGCGTGATATGACTGAAAAACTGTTGAAAATGGCATTAATCCTTTTGGCGCCAAATAAAATCAGGCGTTTCTTAGAAATAATAGTAACTGATTTCAAAAAAATGTTTTTTGAAATCAGTTTTATTAACAGTCTATGAACATTTTATTTCATTTATTTTTGTTAACCCTTTCGGCGCCGAAGTCGCATATATGCGACAGCTTGGCTCAGCAGTAACTATACGAGGGGCGTAACAAAAGTCGCATAAGTGCGACTTTGGCGCTGAGCCAAGCTGTCACATATATGCGCCTTCGGCGCCGAAAGGGTTAAACCCAAATCAATTAATCAATTGTTTTTTTCTAATTGCAGCTTGCACACAATGTGAGGGGACATCTTACGAGGTGGCTACTTGTACTTCAACACAAGACACCCTATGTATAGGTACATATATCATTCTATCATCAGGTTACCTAACCAATTATTACATACAACAAATCTGCAGTAGACGATGTCAAAAAACATGTTGACAAATATATTGAAACACTGTGAATGAAAGAACAGTTATTGAATCAAGATGAAAACATTGTGGTAAAAGGACAATTTGATCATTGTGAGCAATTTCTCTTTTTTCGAAAGTGGTCTGCTGCCTGCAGAGGTGTCACAAAGCATCTGCATTTGAGAAAGGGTTAACCCATTACCACATATGACAAAATCTGCAGCAGATGACTTTGAAAACATGATGACAAAAATTTAAAAATTTCTATAAAATGAAAGATGGAAACATTGTTGTAAAAGGTCATATTGAACAAGTTCTCCTTTTGCCACGATGTTATCAAATGTCGTCTGCTGCTGTTACTTTTAAGACACTAAATTTGCAAATGTATCAAATGATGTCTGTGTCCATAACAGACTTAACCCTCTCCCACATACAACAAATCTACAGCAGATGATTTGGTAAACATCTTTGTAAAATGTGAAAAACCTCCATAAATGGAAGTTTGATTATTAAATAGAGTTGAAAATATTGTGACAAAAGGAGAAATTAATCATAATGAGTATTAATTCCATTTGTCACAATATTTTCAAAATTCGTCGGCTGCGTAGTCGTTGTTGTCGTTGACCTATTTGCAGTAGAATTTTTTTGTGAAACATATGAATTGTTTGCTTTTCTGCCTTCTGTCCTTCACTATTCTCACTTTTGGCTGTTGAAGCAAGTTTTCTTTCAACAGCTCTTGTTTAACCCTTTCCCACTATCAGACATGTTTGGCTGCATCTCCAACAGATGGCTTTTGAAAACATTGTTACAAAAGGTGAATTTGCTTATGATAAGCAATAACTCCATTTGCCACTATGTTCTTAACTCTTTTAAAATAATTTGACATAAAAACAAAAGAAGGGACTTCTTTCTGCACAATTTTTTTCTGCTATATCACAGAATTTGTAAATTATTTTTAATTCGAAATAATAGTCTTAATGTATTATATCTGGTAAATGAAAATGGATAAAATCTGAAACTTTTATTTCACTTTCTAAAACATGGTCATAATTCTACTGTACAAACCCTGCATTAGGCATAGCTGTCTCACAAATTAGATGAAGGTTAAACTTAAATCAAATTTAATGGAGATATTCGCTTGAAGGATAGGTTTCGATCCTTGTTTGGATCCTTTTCGCAAGAATAATTTTTTTTTTATACGAAACATCCAAGTAGAATAGATATTGCATTGTGAAGAAGCAATGGCTACTTTTCTTTCATTAATTCTGTGGGAGGGTTTCTTTGTTAACAGATCATTTAACACTACCCACATTCATAACATCTACAGCAGACAACTTCAAAAACATAAAGGCAAATATAAGGAAATTCTCCATAAAAGTAGGATTGATTTAATGCAGTGATGGTAACATTTAGGTAAAGGAGAAATTGCTAATTGCTAATTGCATGTTAAAATTGTTTCTACGAATGTAACAGCCCTAGTTTCATTTTGCTTTTTTGTAATTTTAAATTTGATCTTAACAATTTGTGTGGAAAGAGGACATCATTTTTACACATTTGTCTTTCATGCCCCGATAAACTAACAACATTGCATTTTAAGGAAATTCAGTTTTGCTTAATTTGCATTGTTATTGGATCTAGAATTTTAAATAGGCACCTAAAGCGATGGGTGAACAGCCATTTATTATTGATGAATCTACTTTCTTTCAATAAATCTCTTTCTAAGTAGTAGTTTAGTCTCATAGATTTACAAGAATCAGTTATTTTGAATCACAATTTTCCTGGGAAATTTGTATGAATATTCTTTTAAGCCCCTTGCAGCAATGCCCAACAAAAAAAATGACAATCAGATTTCACGAGCTGGTAACATTGCAGCTACAACCTTTTTTAGTCGGAACAAGCTTGTCCGAAGTTTGTAAACTAGTTGTACAGTCCAACCTGTGTTTAAAGACCACCCATGAGAAGAGAACAATCTGGTCTTTGTTCACATGTGGTCTTTAATCACAGGGTCATTTAATGCAGAAAATGAGAAATTTGAAAATTGAAAAAAGTGTGGTTACTATAGACAGGTAATTGCTAAACAAAGGTGGTCTTTAACACAGATTTGACTGTATTCTTTCCAAATCTGCCATCCACTTTGTGCAAGCACAAAGATAAAATCATTACAAGCTCACTAAATCTATCTTGTCATAATTTTTGATATATACAGAAAACTTATGTCCTCTCCATGTACAAACCTTACTTGAAGCCCAAGTATTTGTTTGCTGAAAGATCAAGGTCACCTATTAATTTCAAAGGTCAAAACCTGCAAGTAACTGTTTGATTGCCTGCAATACTTCAGTTACTTACTTAAATGATGTTAACCCTTTCCACTATGTTTTTAAAAGCTCTTCTGCTTCAGATGGGTCATAATGCATCTACATGTTGGAAAATGTTAAAATATATAAGATAAGGTATTATTGAAATGTATGCTGATTTTTTTTTTTTTTTGCAGATGTTACATTTCCAATCAAACAATTTTTATCCAAGACAAGCACTGAAGGTAAGAATTACAGTTTTGTATATCTCTCTGTGGATTTAAGAAAGGTAGCCATCAGGCCGTCATTCATCTTTCACCAATGTGCAAACAGTCTATGTGGAAAAGCAGCCAGTTGCGTGGGAAGTTTGTTGTGTGGATTACTGGTGTGATGAAGCCAGGAAACACACATAGGTAGGTGAATTGGCCGTCGTGATATGACTGAAAAATTGTTGAAAAACGGCATGTAACCCCCTATCAATCAATTGAGCAGAGATTTCATTGGAAAGCTTGCAAATCTAGTCCAAGAACATTTGGTAAACTTGAAGCACATGTATGCTTATCCCTGTCCCATATATAACGAATCTGCAGCAGATGACATTGAAATCATTGAGTAAAAAATAATAAAAGTCCCTGTAAACGAAAGAACATAATTGAATTAAGTTGAAAACATAATGACAAAAGGAGAATTCACTCATCATGAGCAATTTCTCCTTTTGCCATAATTTTGTTCAAAGAAGTCTGCTGTAGTAGACGACTTTTGAAAACAATGTGACAAAAGGAGAAATTGCTCAAAATTAGTAATTTCTCCTTTTGCCACAATATTTTCATCTATATTCATTAATTTCATATATAGAGATTTCCAATTATTTTGCTGTATTTGGGAAAAGGTTCAGCTGGAACCAGAGCTTTCAAATAAGCTACTGGAAAAACTGTCCCCGCATTGTAACACAGGAATTCCATTAAAGGACCTTTCTAAAGGTTATTTATTTAGGAATTAGTTAATTGGCTAATTGATTCGGTAATTGGATGCTTGCGTATTGTCCAAATATAGTTTGCAAAAAAAATGGAGAAAGTTAAAATCAAATTATGGGTAGCTTCACAATTACGGAGTGCTGTTTAACCCTTTCCCACCTGCAGTTAACAATTAAGCTATCTTTTACGGAGACTTTTCAGGTTTTTGTCACCATGTTTTCAAAGTCGTCTGCTGCAGATTTGTTGTATGTGGGTAAGGGTTAACAGAGGACCATGCTTACCAACCCTCCAGATTCAATCGTGAGTCTCACGATTTGAAGGGCGTAACCCCACTCCCACGATCGTGAGGGAGAAACTCACGATTTTCGAAAATTCGAAAATTTAAAAAAAAAAAAAAAAAAGATATTTTTTTTTTTCTTTTTTTAAAATCAAATCATGAGGATAAATGTACTGAAAATTACTACAATCATTTTCTAACATCAACTTTTTAACATATTAACACTGATAAAAGGCCCTTTCTTTCAACAAGTTCAAAACAATGTGTGTAGCTCAACTAAATGATTAATACATGTATGTATATTTCTTCTCCATGTGTCTTTATTCCATTGGTACCCGTGTTTTTCATTCAAAAGTATGTCTATAAATTAAAATGTTGTTAATATATATTAAATATTGAAAGTATTGTACATTTTTCACTGCATAGTTATCTAAATTCCGTTCTATTATGAACATTTCTACTGTTAAATTCATGGCGCTGAAAATCTCCCCCTTCAAACCCCAATCCCCCACTTTGAGATTATGAAACTCCCCCTTGAGGATGAGAAAAGGTTGGTAAGCATGGAGGACTAGATATGGAAGATGAACCCTTTCCCACATTATGACAAGTCTGATGTGGATGCATAAAAATGTGTCCATAGGTGGGAAAAGGTTTAACTTGTACTGCTCAGTACCCACTCATATAAACCTATGTTGTGTGTACTCAAAAGAATAGTCTTGCTGAGACCATTCTTTTGAGTACCCACAACAAAGGTTTTGGAGATTAAATAAGGATTTTAGAACATGTCCCTTATATAAGGCTGTTCTGTAACCTGAGCAGCATAATGGCGATTTTGGTCTTATTGACTTTCCAGTTTTGCATCTTTGCAATTACGTTTGCGTTTAACCTCTTTCCAACAAATCTGCAGAAGAGAACCTTAAAAATATCTACTCAAAAATATGGAAAATCTCTATAATTGTAGGTATAATTACTGAAAAAAGTTCAAAACTTTGTGGCGGAAGGAGAATTTGCTTGTTTTGAGCAATTTCACCTTTTGTCACAATATTCTCAAAAGTCATCCGATGCAGATGCGTCAAAATACGTCTATAGGTGGGAAAGGGTTAATTAATTAGTTGGGACTACACTTCCAATTCTATGTCAAAAGTGGCAAATAGGACAATGTTAAATTGCAACAAGACTCAAAAATTGCTGTACACTGCGCAGACATTTGCAGGTTTTGACAACATTGCAGTAAGAGTAGAATAAGAGCAATTTCCCTTCTTTCCACAGTGTTACGACTGTGTATAAAAATCATACTAAATATACTGTCACACATATTCCATGAAAGTGCTAAACTGTATTTTGACCATACCAAACAACAAGCATCTGTAGAAATGTCTGTAAAATTATTTTTTTAAAGACTGTAAAAAAGAGAGGGAATAGTTCAAAAATGTTAAAGAAAGCCTGAAGATTTAAAAATCAAGTGTGATAATAAGAACAAAAAACACCAGTAAGAAGAAAATAGAACAATTATTCGTTTTAATTGTTATTTTCAGTTTTGGCGAGTCTGGATGCCTTCATGTCTGGGAATGTATTGCTGGAGAGCAGACGAAATGGAACAATTATTCGTTTTAATTGTTATTTTCAGTTTTGGCGAGTCTGAATGCCTTCATGTCTGGGAATGTATTCCTGGAGAGCAGACGTAAATAGACTAATTATTCGTTTTAATTGTTATTTTCAGTTTTGGCGAGTCTGAATGCCTCCATGTCTGGGAATGTGTTCCTGGAGAGATTGCAAAAGTTCAAGAAACTAGAGATGAACCTTTATGTCTCAAATAACAAACAACAGATGGAATTTGTTTGGGAGAGAGGAACAGGTTTGTTTGGTCCTAAACCCTTCTTTCCCACCTGCAGGCGTATTTTGACGCAATAGCAGCAGACGACTTTTGAAAACATTGTGGCGAAGGTGAAATTGCTGATGATGAGCAATTTTTTCTTTGGCTACAATGTTTTTTTTAACTTTATTTAACAATTAAGCTATCTTTTATGGAAATTGTTCAGGTTTTTATCACTGTTTTCAAAGTCTGATGATGAGCAATTTTTTCTTTGGCTACAATGTTTTTTTTAACTTTATTTAACAATTAAGCTATCTTTTATGGAAATTGTTCAGGTTTTTATCACTGTTTTCAAAGTCGTCTTCTGCAGATTTGTTGTACCGGTATGTGGGAAAGAGTTAAATGTTTTTTGCTACAATATTTTCAACTCTTTTCAAGGATTAAACTTTCATTGACAGAGGTTTACCATATTTTTTCAACCAGATGTTTTAGAAGATGTCTGCTGAAGATTTGCTGTATGTGGGAAAGAGGGGTTAATATTTTTTTTGTAATTTATTTTTAAAAGGATGAACTTGTTTTAGTTTAAAATTATTTATTTTACATCGACTGTGAAACAAGCTTTAAGCTTATACTAATCACGCTGGATGTCTGTGTCCTGGATACTTAACCAGTACTCGCGCTGTTTGTGTGGAAAAATCCCAAAGGCAGAACTCGCTCATCGCAGGATTCAAACCCAGCACCTTTGGTACTCTACCTCTGTAGCACTCACTGTCTTGAACTTGTTTGTACCATCAACCTATTATGATGGCATTGTTTTGGAAAAGAGTTTCAAGTTTGTTTGTATCTTAAATATAATTATCAGTAAGTGACGGTTTTCACATCAAGTAGATAGAAGACAATATTCGTTAACCCTTTCCCACATGCAGTTGCATTTTGATGCATCTGCAGCAGACTGACGTCTTTGGAAACATTTATGGCCAAAGGAGAAATTGCTCATTACGAGCATTTACTCCTTATGAGTGTTATGTTTTAACCCTTTCCCTCATACGACAATTCCGCAGCAGACGACTTTGAACATATTTTGTCAAAACATAGAAAATCTCCATAATTGAATGGATAACCTATGACAAAAAGTGGAAAACATTGTGGCAAAAGGAGAAATTGCACGTTTTGTGCAATTTCTTCTTTTGTCACTATGTTTTCAAATAGCCATCTGCTGCAGAGGCGTCAGAAAGCGTCTTTATGAGGGAAAGGGTTAACTCAATTCAATAATTCAACTTTAAGTCTGTAAAGATTGTTCAATACGTTTGCCAATACGTTTTCAAACTTATCTGCTGCAGAATTGTCATAGACGCCTTCTGGCCTCTCTGTTGGCGCCCTGTGTTTACTACCTTTCTAGACCTCTGGAGAAAAACTAACTTCATTAGTATACAATTAATCCTTTCCCACTTGCAGACTCATTTTGGTGTATCTGCATCAGACGACTTATGAAAACATTCTGGCAAAAGGAGAAATTTCTCATTCAAATTTACCTCTAAATTCACGCCTAGCTCTGCAACAAGTGTTGTCAAACCGGAAGGAGAAATGGGTTCAACTGAAAAATTCAATCCCATGCTTAGAGCTTACTTTTCACATTTATAAACATCAAAATCAACCGTTTACCCAAAAATGTACCCAAAACTTACTATTTGTCATTATTTCTATTTTTGATCCGAATATCACGAAAGCAAGTGTTATGTGTCACCTAATTTCTAATTGCATGATATTGTTTGCAAGGGATACAATTAATTAATTACATTTCACTTTCATTTTTATCTGTAAAAGCCAGTTGCTTCCCTTTCTAGCCAAAACAATGTTTTAAAATGTTTTTTTATATTTGAAGGTCTGGAAATCAAGGTCAAAGTGTCGGAGATTTTCCTCATTCCTGAATATGCTGAAGTTGAGAAACTGGATGACTATGAATATGTGACCAAATCGAATTACCCAACAGATATAATAAATCAACTGACTCATGTCCATGACCATCATTGCAAGTAAGTTAAATCATATCTGTAGGATGGCTTCAGTTAACCCTTTCCCATATACAACACATCTGTAGCAGATGTCTTTAAAACATCAATGCAAAAACCAAGAGAATCACTTCAAATGTGGGTATTATTACTTCAAAAAGCCAGGAAACACACTTAACCCTTTCCCACATACGACAATTCTGCAGCAGACGGCTTCGATCATATTTTGTCAAAAAATGGAAAATCTCTATAATTGAAAGGATAACCTATGACTAAAAGTGGAAAACATTGTGTCAAAAGGAGAAATTGCTCGTTTTGAGCAATTTCTCCTTTTGTCACTATGTTTTCAAAAAGCCGTCTGCTGCAGGGGTGTCAGAAAGTGTCTATATGAGGGAAAGGGTTAAGGTAAACTGGCTGCAGTATAATAACTGAAATATTATTTTATATAGCGTTTAACCCTAATCAAGCATTGAAAGATATTTAAATAACTTGCTACTTGTTTTTAGGCGTCCAATTCCAGACGAGTATGACCTCATCATGTACACATCACAAGATGTTGCAAACGAGGCTGTTGAAACGACGTGTGAGCCAGGCATTTCCAAATGTCCGAAAGGGGTCAAAGCTGGGGAGAAGTACATCAAACCGAGGCTACAGCTGAGATGTAAAAAGGTTAGTTTGAATAGGCTTTTCCCTAGTACTGACAGCACTTGATGCCTTTTAACCCTTTTCCTCATATAGAGGCTTTCTGACGCCTCTGCTGCAGACAACTTTTTGAAAACATGGTGACAAAAGAAGAAATTGCTCAAAACAACCAATTTCTCCTTTTGCCACCATGTTTCCCACTTTTAGTCATAAGTTATCCACTCAATTAAGAAGATTTTCTAATTTTTGACTAAAATATGTTCAAAGTCGTCTGCTGCAGAATTGTTGCATGAGGGAAAGGGTTAAGATGGAGACATTTCTTACTTTTATAATGTTACTTCAGGAAAATAATCCTTACACCTGGTAAATTTAAGGTTTTCTTTTGAAACAGTGTATAAGAACAAAACACATTTGAAAGAAGGAGAAATTGCTTGTTTTGAGCAATTTCTCTTTTTACGATGATATTTTAGAAATGTGTCTGCAGCAACCATAAGATTGAGACGAAAAATATAATTTTCTAATGTTATTCACTAACAGGTTCGAAATCAACACAGAATATTCCGGACACCCAGTAAGAATGCAGTGATTTGTTCGGGTAACTCCATCTTAGCCAATCAGATCTTTAGAAAGACTCTGAAGGATCCAGAAAACCTGAAATTTCCCAATCTGGCATGTACAGGATACAAGGAGGAGTGTGATCTGTGTTTACAGAGAAGGGCCTGTTACATAGGTTAGTCCAGAGGTCCAGATAAGGAGGGGTTTACAGCTCTTTCCCCCACAATATCTCCCTTATTATCCAACCAAACACTATGTTGTGGGTACTCAAAAGAATAGACGATTCTTTTGAGTACCCACAACATAGGGTTAGTGGATAAAATAAAGATTTAAGAATAAGCAAAACACCCCTTATCTAGAGCTCTGTTTGTCCTTGACCTTTCTTTCACCGCCTTAGTTGTGTAGTGGTAGGGAATGGGAGTCTGCGGGTTCGATCGCCGACCCGTTCATACCAAAGATTTTAAAAATGGTAGTAATGCCTGTCCTCCTTGGCCCTCAGGGTTGTGGGGTTAAAATTACAACTGACTGGCTGGTGTCATGAATGATGGACCAGTAGTACTGGTAACTTACCAAGGAAACGATGTGATATAAATTATAAGTTGTTGAAAGCGGAGTCAAACATCAAACAACCTTGACTCTGATAAACGCAAATTTTGCAGCAAAAGACCTTTGAAAACATTTTTGGAAAAAATATGAAAAACTTTTAAAAATAAAAGTATAATTGTTGAATAGAAATGAAAACATTTTGGCAAAAGGAGAAATTACTCATTATGAGCAATTTCTCCTTTTGCCGCAATGTTTTCAAAAGACGTCTGTTGGAGAGGCATCATAAAGATTATGTATGTTGGAAAAGAGTTTCCCTTTTCTGATGTACAACAATTTTGCAGCAGACGATATTGGTAACATTGCATAAATTCAAAAATCATGATATTATGATTGAATAGAGTTGAAAACATTGAGGCAAAAGGAGAAATTGCTCATATTTACCAATACTATTTACAATCCACAACCTGTTTGTCATAAAAGTACCAATTGTTTTTTATTTCTTTTTTTCTTTTTTAGGGAGTAATGAATCGGACTGCTGTAACAGAGAATGTCATCTCAAACCCGCCTGTAAAAATCTGTTTTCTCCAAATTGTCCGGATATGCCGGTGGAGTGTATCAGAGGTAAGAGTACTGCCTTTCCCACTTGCAACAAATTTACAGAATACGACTTGGAGTCTCTATATACATATGAAGGTATACTTCTTGGATAGAGTTGAAAACATCATGACAAAGGGAAATGTGTTCTTTATGAGCAATTTTCAGCTCACCTGAGCACAAAGTGCTCATGGTGAACTATTGTGATGGCTTGCTGTCCATCGTCGGTTGTCCGTAGTCAACTTTTTCTTTAAATGAAATCTCTTCCTAAATGGCCGTTTGTGTTTTGACTTAACTTGGTAGAAATGACCCTTGGGTGGTCGTCTTTCAAAAATGTTCAAAGAAATTAATTCTATGCAGAACTCTGTTTGCCATGGCAACCAAAATGAAATCTTTAAAAAAGACTTTTCTTCTGGAATAGAAAGGCATACAGCTTAGATAAGTTGGTGTATAACATTGTCTAGTGGACCACTACCAATATTGTTCAAATTATGCCCCCTGGGTTCAAATCGGCCCCGTCCTGGAGGTCATCTGTTTTACATAGAAAATACTAAGTCTTGTTCAAGTTGTGTCGGTTGGTAATAAACCACACATTATCATAAAGAGCAGCGTTCGTTTTCACTTTATTCTTACAGAGGAAATTTTTATGATCTTCTTGAACAAAATTGAGCCTCTTGACTGAGCATTAAAAGAGTCATCTACACACGACCATGAGGAGGTCAGAGTCCCTTAATGATAGCTCAAACTCTCTAGTGTGGTTTTGACTTGACTAGGATGCAAGAATATAATATTCCTTTCCAGTTTTCATCATCATATTCATTATTGTCATTTTTTGCTCACCTCCATTCCTCACTTAGGTCCTAATTGACCTATTTGTGTTGCAGTACCGTAAAACCCAATTCATCCATTCTCTAAAAAAACGAAAGGTATAATGCTTTAACCAAGGTGAGGGATAAGGTTTCCATCTTTGCCCTCTTTTTTCTTTTGCCACAATTGTTTCAAAAGTCGTCTGCTTTTAGTTGCATCAAAGTTAACCCTTTTCCTCATATAGATGTTTTCTGATGCCTCTGCAGCAGACGGCTATTTGAAAACATAGTGACAAAAGAAGAAATTGCTCAATGATTTCCACTTTTAGTCATAGGTTATCCATTCAATTATATAGATTTTCTATTTTTTGACAAAATATGTTCAAAATCGTCTGCTGTAGAATTGTAGTATGAGGGAAAGGGTTAACAAACTTTGAAGGTCTATCTTAGTTTGATGCTGCTCGGGTTTTGTCAAGCTGTCTAACCCTTTCCCACTTGTAGATGCATTCTGAAACATCTGATGAGCAATTTTTCCTTTTTCCCACAATGTTTTCAACTCAATTCAATGATTATACTTTCATTTATAGAGATTTTCTTTATTCTTGCCTGAAAGTTTACAAAGCTGTCTGCTGCAAAATTGTCATATGTAGGAAAGGGTTAATCCTGTATTTTTAGATCACCTAGAGCCGAAGGCTCAAGGTGAGCTATTCTGATCACTTTTTGTCCGTCGTCCGTCGTCCGTCCGTCCGTCCGTCCGGCGTTAACTTTTAGCTTTAAACATCATCTCCTCCCAAACTCCAAGGACAATTTCCGTGAAACATCACAGGACTGTTCCTCTGGTTGGCCTCTTTCAAAGTTGTTCAAAGATTTAAATTCCATTGAGAACTTTGGTTGCTGCGGCATCAAAAAGGGGGCAAAATGTCCGAACTTTAAAAATCTTCTCCTCCGAATCTGCCTGTCAGATTCAAATATAATTTGGTAGAAATGTTCCTTGGGTGACCCTCTATAAAAATTGTTCAAGCCATACTGATTGGTCAAAAAACATGGCAGTCAGGCGGCATCAGAAAAGGGGCAAAATTTGAAAATTTGAAAATTCCATTTTTATGAAAGTGCTTGTCTGATTTTAAGAAAATATAATACGAATCTTACTTTAATGATCCTCTATTTAATTTGTTTAAGCCGTTTTGATGGGTAACACAATCATAGCAACCAGGCGTCATCACAAAAGGGGTAAATTGAACTTTTAGCTACAAATGACAACCAACTCCTACCATTCCAATAGACCAATTTCCACAAAACATCACAGGAATGTTCCTTCGGTGGTCCTCTTTCAAATTTGTTCAAAGAATAAAATTCCATTGAGAACTTTGGTTGCTGCGGCATCAGAAAGGGGACAAAATGTCCAAACTTTAAAAATCTTCTCCTCCGAATCTGCCTGTCAGATTCAAATATAATTTGGTAGAAATGTTCCTTGGGTGACCCTCTATGAAAATTGTTCAAGCCATACTGATTAATCGAAAAACATGGCAGTCAGGCGGCATCAGAAAAGGGGCAAAATGACAAAATTTGAAAATTCCATTTTTATGAAAGTGTTTGTCTGATTTTAAGAAAATATAAAACGAATTTTACTTTAATGACAGGGCTACAGATAAGCAGCGTATCTGCGTAAAAACGCAAAAGAATTGAGAAATAAAGCAATTGGTTTTTAAATGACGCGTATTAAAAAGCAAATTAAAAATGAATAAAGCAATTGTTAAATTTTGGGTTGCGTACGCAATTTACATCGAATCAAATTGACCGCGTATCATAATCATTGGGAACTATAGACAACATTACAACAGCTGTTACCCGTACCGTATATATTGATCAATACTAGATGCGGAGAACCAGTCTAGTAATGGCGACCGGCTTTGTAAGCGAATGCATAAACGTAACACGTGGGTTACGGAACCAGTTCAGAAAACACCTGTTATTTCCGGTTCCGTATTTCCGGTTTCGTTTCTCGTCCCTTTTTTTCGTACAATCAGAGTGGAAAAAAGAAAAATGGCAAGTCGCGGGCGCAAAAAACGCGTAGAAAGTAAGCAAAAAACAACTCTAATGACATTCTTCACAGCTGATAACAGCAGTGAATCGATCGTGAAGAGCATTTTGATTGAGATAGTAAATTTTGTGACGGACAATAGCTGTGCGAGTTGTTCGAAAGTGAAATGTCATGCTGGTGAAAAGGTTACCAAGAAAACAATAACAGAATGGATGAAAAAATACCCATGGCTCGATGTAAATGACAAACACACGAATCTCAGATGCACACAGTGCACAAAGATGAAGTCAAAATTACTTTTAAAAAGTGTCTGGGCGAACGAGGGATCACCAAATATACAGATTTCTGGCATAATAAGGCACGATCAGAGTATTGAGCACACTAGTGCATGTGCAGAAGAGGAAAAACAGAAAGGTCGGGATATTTTGGAAGCAAACATTATTTCTGAAACCCCAGTTTCATTAGCAAGAGAAGATGCAATAGTATTTAACACTGTCTATTATGCTGCTAAATCAGAAATTCCATCAAACTCTGTAAATGGATTATTAGAGTTACTTACCAAAGTTGGCATTAATGTCAAGTATACAAACCTTAGTTGGGACTCAATCACCGAAATGCAAAATGCAATTTCACATGTTCTTCAAGATGAATTAATCAATGACATTAAGAAATCTGAAATTTTTGCAATTATGTTGGATGAAAGTACCGATGTAACTGTACAAAAAAGACTTAGCATTTGTATTAGATATGTCAAAGCTGGTGAACCGTTAACCAAAATGTTGTGTAATGTGCATGTTGATGATGGTTGTGCACATACTATTATGAATACAGTAGTACAGGAGTTTGAACGGCTAGATATAGACTTGTCAAAGTGCACTTCTTTGGCTACAGACGGAGCAGCATCCATGATGGGAAAACATAAAGGGGTAGGGAAACAATTGATAAGTAAATATTCACCCTTCTGTGTACAGACTCACTGTATTGCCCACAGAATTAACCTAGCCTGTACAGATTCTATCAAGAAAAATGACTACATGATGATCATTGATCAAATTTAGAGACAAATTCAGTTCCTTGTACCTCTTCATAAATGCATCAAGCATCAGAACACTTGCTTTAAAAAATATTCAGAAACTTCTACAGGAACCAGAGATTACAGTTAAAGAACCATATTCGATAAGGTGGCTTGGTTTGCGAAATGCTGTTTCTGCGGTGTATGAGTCTTTTGGGTCTGTCCTGACAACACTGTCTAAATTTGCTGCTGAGAAAAATCCTGTTGCAAAAGGTCTTTTTAAGTATTTTGCTTGAACATACAAAGTAGCAATGGTCATCGCCTTAGTTCTGGATGTTCACAATGAACTCGCAGTTTTAACATGTGAAATGCAAAAGAAGAATTTGCTTTTTAGTGAGATCAAGCCTCTGATGGATTCAACTCTCTCAAAACTCACTTGTTTGGAAACCAAAGACGGCGAATGTATCAGTAAAATGAAAACACAATTAAGGAAAACAGATGATGGTGCCTTTTATGGTGAAGAAAAGGTATTATACAATGTAAACATGGATAGTGAGTTTGAATCTGTTAGGAAGGACTATATTAACAGGCTAAAGAAAAACTTTGCCAACAGATTTAGAAAAGAGGACAGTGCTGTTTTTGAGGATTTCAGCAAACTGTTTGAGCCAAGTTTGGTCAATTCTTTCACTGAAGAAATTTGTGTTGAGGCTGTTGAGTCTTTGGCTTCTTTTTATGGGTATGAAAAGACAGTGAAAATTGTTAGCGGTGATATGATTGAAGGCACAGAAGAGCAGACTCGGGCCATAGATCCCTTACTAGACCCACACAAACTACAAGATGAGTGGCCAAGATTGTATGGTATGATAAAAGGCACTTATGCCACTCTCAGTACAGACATACTGTGTAAAAGAATAATTTTGCTTCACAGGACTTTGATGCCAAACATAGCCAAATTAGCTGCAATAGCCTTGTGTTTGCAAACTACTAGTGTTGAGTGCGAACGCTCATTTAGCACACAAAACAGACTGAAAGATAAACATAGGGCATCACTTGGATCAGAGAAGCTGAATACTCTTATGCTTATCAGTATGCTTGGTCCAAGTGTACCTGATTATGACCCTTCTACAGCTGTGGCCTTCTGGATGAAACAGAAGAATAGAAGGAAAAGCAGACTTTTTACTGACTTCAAACCAAGGCCAGCTAAAAAACAAAAGACTTAAGTTGTGGTTAAAATTGAATTGCCCCAATTAAAACTGTTTAATATTTAAGTTAATACATAGATCAGGTAGATCTTTTTGTTTACTATAACACAGGCAAACAGCTGTGTAATTAACTATGAACAAGTAAATCCATATTATCATTTTAAGATCAAGTAGATCTAGAACTACATGTATATTGTGTCACCACAGGAAAAATTTGTGGATAATTTTGATCAGGAAGATCATATGATTTGTAAAGATTACCCAAGATGAAAAGTAAAACTGTAAGTTACTTGAATCATTTATACTAAGTGTCTTGTGTGAACAGTAAACTACATTAATTAGCAAAACAAACATAAGAAAACGAGAATTTGCTTATTATGAGTCTCATAACAAGCAAATTCTCCTTTTCCCATATTATTGAGTAACATCTGCTTTCGCCACAATTATTTCAACTGTATTCAAAAGACATAGTTGTAAAAAAAAGCAATTAAAAAAAAAGCATGGAGTAAAATTATCTCTGTTACTCAATTTAAATAGAAAAAAAGCAATTGTCTGAAAAACAATGGGGTAAATACCCTATTGCCCCAAAAAGTTATCTGTAGCCCTGTTTAATGATCCTCTATTTAATTTGTTAAAGCCGTTTTGATTGGTTACACAATCATAGCAACCAGGCGTCATCACAAAAGGGGTAAATTGAACTTTTAGCTACAAATGACAACCAACACCAGTCCTGCCATTCCAATAGACCAATTACTACAAAACATCACAGGAATGATCCTTTTGTGGTCCTCTTTCAAAATTGTTCAAAGATTAAAATTCAAATGAGAACTTTGGTTGCTGCGGCATCAGAAAGGTGACAAAATGTCCAAACTTTAAAAATCTTCTCCTCCGAATCTGCCTGTCAGATTCAAATATAATTTGGTAGAAATGTTCCTTGGGTGACCCTCTATAAAAATTGTTCAAGCCATACTGATTGGTCGAAAAACATGGCAATCAGGCGGCATCAGAAAAGGGGCAAAATGACAAAATTTGAAAATTCCATTTTTATGAAAGTGTTTGTCTTATTTTAAGAAAATATAATACGAATCTTACTGTAATGATCCTCTATTTAATTTGTTTAAGCCGTTTTGATTGGTTACGCAATCATATCAACCAGGTGTCATCACAAAAAGGGTAAATTGAACTTTTAGCTACAAGTGACATCCAACTCCTACCATTCCAATAGACCAATTTCCACAAAACATCACAAGAATGTTCCTTTGGTGGTCCTCTTTCAAAATTGTTCAAAGATTTAAATTCCATTGAGAACTTTGGATGCTGCGGCATCAGAGAGCGAGAAAAAATACCCAAATTTTAAAATCCTTTTCCTCCATAATCTACTTGTGCGATTGCAAGATAATTCGGTAGAAATGTTTCTTTAGTGACCCTCTAAATAAACTGTTGAAGCCATATTGATTTGGTTGAAAAACAGCGCAGCAAGGCGGCATCAGGAAAGGTGCAAAATGACAAAAACTTTATAATTCCATTCTTATTAAAGTTCTTGTTAGATTTCAAGATATAAATGGCCTTTACTGATAAGCTGTTTCTTGAGAAGTGTCCACTCCTTTCAGTTTCATTTGCACTCCCTGATAAAATTTTCCAGATATTTGCAGTTAAATATTTGCTACTAATTTACTATCAATTAGGTGATCGATTTAGGGCCATCTTGGCCCTCTTGTTAAACTTATTTTCTTTACTTTGATTGCAAAACAAGTTTACAGCTTTTGTTAATCACACTTGATGTCTGCTTCATGGATACTTAACCCAGTTATAGGGCCATTTGTGTGGTAAAAATCTCAACGGCCGAACCCATTTCGAACGGAATTTAACCCGGGACTTGGGTCTATACCACTGGCATGGATAAATTTCATATTTCTATTGCAGGTGATCTTACGAAATTCACGATAATGCCGCGATATCCGTCCATTCATCGTCAGTTCTCCTGCCATCTTCAACACAAGCCGCCAAAGTACCTCTATGTTGTGTCGTACTCGGCAAAAGTTCCCAGTCTAGGGTATACTTTTGAAGAGAGAGTGAAAAATGTGATGTACAAAAACTTATCGGACCACCAAAACGGACAAGAACAGGCAGACTATCTCCTTATGTCCCATAAAACAGGTTTGTATTCTTCTTATGTCGCATGAAACAGGTTTGTATCTCCTCATTTGGCATAAAACAGGTTTGTATCTACCTCATGCCCCACAAAACAGGTTTGAATTCTCCTCATGTTGCATAAAACTGATTTGAATTCTCCTCATGTCACATAAAACAAGTTTGAATTCTCCTCATGTCATATAAAACAGGTTTGAATTCTTATGTCAAATAAAACAGGTTTGAATTCTCCTTATGTCCCATAAAACAGGTTTGAATTCTCCTTATGTCGCATAAAATGAGTTTGAATTCTCCTCATGGCGTATAAAACGGGTTTGAATTCTTATGTCGCATAAAACAGGTTTGAATTCTCCTTATGTCGCATAAAACGGGTTTGAATTCTCCTTATGTCGCATGAAACGGGTTTGAATTCTAATGTGGCATAAACCAGGTTTGAATTCTACTCATGTCACATAAAACAGGTTTGAATTCTCCTCATGTTGCATAAAACAGGTTTGAATTCTTATGTAGCGTATGTAGCATAAAACAGGTTTGAATTCTCCTCATGTCACATAAAACAGGTTTGAATTCTTATGTGGCATAAAACAGGTTTTAATTCTCCTCATGTCGCATAAAACGGGTTTTAATTCTCCTCATGTCGCATAAAACAGGTTTGAATTCTCCTCATGTCGTATAAAACAGGTTTAAATTTTTAATTCGCATAAAACAGGTTTGAATTCTTATCTTGATCTTAACCACTTCCCACATGACACGTTTTGACGCCTCTGCAGCAGGAGACTTTTGAAAACATTGCAAATGGAGCAATTTCTCCTTTTACCGCAGTGTTTTCAACTCTTTTCAGTTAAACACTTTGATTTATAGAGTGTTCATATTTTTGCTGCATATTTTTGCTGCAGATATGTTGAATGTGGGAAAGGTTAAAAACCTGGTTTAAACCCTCATATTTAATGTTTGATTTATCCCATTCAATAAGGGGTTAATAAAATGTGCAGAAATTTAGTCTGTTTTTGAGAAGAGTCACCTATTTGTGTATTAGCACAGTTGAGCACAGAGGACGTGGGTTGGTTGTCGCGATCACTCGCTGGCTCATTATGTATGTTAGTTTGTCTGTTCAAATCTTCTACTTTTAATCCTTTCCCACATACAAGACATCTGTAGCCGTCGACTTTATAAACGTCTCTATAAATGAAAGAATAATTTTGGAATGAATTTAAAAAAACAATGTGACAAAAGAAGACTTTGCTTATTATGAGCAATATCTCCTTTTGTCACAATGTTTTCAAAAGACGTTTGCTGCACAACTGTCAGAAACCATCTGTATGAGGGACAGGCTTAAACTGCTTATCAGATTTCAAAATAATTTTGCTGGAGTGGTTCTCATTGAAATTTGTAGAGATATTTACCTCTGAAACTTAATATAATTTATCCTTCACAGAGACACGGTACAGTGATGAAGTTATTCTATTTGGTGTATTCAATCGGACAACGCGAAAAGATGTCAGCCACTACACGCTACACAAACTTAAAAAATCATGGGAATTCGACCACACCACGCCATTCGACATAAGAGAGGTGGACAACGTACACAAAACAAGCATTCAATTTGAGCGGCCATTTTTGTACTCGACGTTCACATGGGAACAGGATAGCTGCGATAAGAACGTGTCACAGATAATTACCCCCCAGTTGATTTACCATTCGTTCGGTCTGCCGTTAGAGAGGCCGGATAAAACGGAGACTAAAGATGGAGACGGTGAATTTGTTTACCAGCTCTACTCAAAAGACTCTGATCCAACTATTAGATTTTCTATGAAAGGTATGGTCATAGGTCCAGATAGGTGGTCCTGGAGTAAACAGCTCTTTTCCCCACAATATCTCTCTTATAATCCAAGAAAGGTTCAAATACTTTCATAATTTAATTTTTAGCTTGACTTTTGAAAAAATGAGAGCTATTGTCATGACCCTGACGGCGTCGTCGCTCGGTTAAGGTTTTTTGTTCAGCTCAGCTTTTTTTCTGTGGCGGCGGCGTCGTCGTCCGGTTAAGGTTTTTTGTTCAGCTCAGCTTTTTTTCTGTTTTCTATCAGTCGAGCGTCTAGCTGTGCCGTACGCAGTGCTCTTGTTTTAGAATTGGGGTCTGCTTTAATTATTTCTGTTGGAAGAAAAGGAACATGAGTAAAATAGGAGAGTAACATTTTATAAAGCATTTAAAATATTTTATGTAAAAAATAAATTACTACTTATGATTTTACAAATAAAAACAGCTATTCTTCTGTGAAAGTGATATAAAACACTATTAAAAAAAGCACCACTTGATTAACCCTTTCCCTCATACGACAATTCTGCAGCAGACGACTTTGAACGTATTTTGTTGTATTAAATCTCCATAATTGAATGGATATCCTATGACAAAAAATGGAAAACATTGTGGTAAAAGGAGATATTGCACGTTTTTGCAATTTCTTCTTTTGTCACAATGTTTTCAAAAAGTCGTCTGCTGCAGAGGCGTCAGAAAGCGTCTATATGAGGTTAACAGCTTAACCCTTTCCAACAAACAACATAAATCTTTTCTGTCCAAGTAAAGGTCAACCGTTTCCGGGTTATAGACTCAGTTTGACACTGAGGTAGCAGAAGACATTTGAGAAAACGTTGTGGCATCGTTTTTCTATTTCTGTATTTCAGATAACGTATCAATTATGTCATTTTACAAGGAGACTTTTAAAGGGGCTCACCTGATAGCAGGCACGTTGAAGGGGGGTCTTCACTGGCATGGTACCTCACAGGCATGGGAGATTACTCTTACAGGTAAAAAAGATATCAAATATTGTATAACCCTTTCCCACTTATATAAAACCGACTTTGAAAAAATCTTTGCCAAAATGTGGAAACTTTATAAATGAAAGTATAATCCCTCATGCGACAATTCTGCAGCAGACGACTTTGAATATATTTTGTCAAAAAATAGAAAATCTCTATAATTGAATAGATAACCTATGACTAAAAGTGGAAAACATTGTGGCAAAAGGAGAAATTGCTCGTTTTGAGCAATTTCTTATTTTGTCACTGTTTTCAAAAAGCCATCTGCTGCAGGGGCGTCAGAAAGCGTCTACATGAGGGAAAGTGTTAAAAATAGAATTGAAAACCTTGTGGCAAAGGGAGAAATTGATTATTTGCCAAAGTCGTCTGCTGCAGAGACATCAACATGTGTCTGTATATGGGAGAGAGATAAGTAGAATGCAGCACATACACATTGCTTAGTTTTGAAAATTGAAATCTGACTAATATTTACAATAGGGTAAAAAATATCAACTGATCTGACATGAATATGCACAATATCATAAAAATGACAATTTAGAATTTTTACTATCAATTCTCTCAATTTCTGCACGCTTTATTTATAGCGTCTTGATTTCAAGAACCACATGTTTTCTATTAGTATGCAGAGATAACAAATAATTATACGCTTTTTGTTTATTTTTTGTGTAATCTTAAATTATTTTGATTCTAAAATAAGAAGAGCCTAGCTTTCATTAAAATATGTGGATTGTTATTTTGCAATGCAAAGAAACAAAGAATTTTTGAGCCATGAAAACAAACCATTTAACTCATATAGACGCTTTCTGATGCCTCTGCAGCAGATGACTTTTTGAAAACATAGTGACATCTGCATGGTTTAATCTGGTTTAACTTGGATCACAAATTATCCTAGGTTTTGTTTTGTTTTTCGAAAAACATGCAATTTACATTGTAAAGAGATTTACAGTTGAATGATCCCTTTCTCTCATACAAATGCTTTCTGATGCCTTTGCAAAAAACTACATATGAAAGCATTGTGCCAGAAGGAGAACTTGCTCATGATGAGTAATTTCTCCTTTTGCCACAATGATGACAACTTTATTCAATAATTATTCTTCCATACTGAGTGTGTTTGCTGCAGATTTGTTGTATGTGGGTAAGGGTTAGAGGATATTTTTTCTATCCAGCTGATAAATCTGAATTTACATTGATAGAAAAACATAAAACTGCTTCCTCCCAATGGCTCTAATACTTCTTTATCTAGTTCAAAAATATTCTATATTGCAGGATATACCACGGAATGTCCCGGTTATTACCAAGTCGAAATACTTACCCAGACCAACATGAAACTTGCGGCATACGACATGCTGATGGTGTGTCCGCGAAATTTCTCCCTCACATTCAACATCAAACATCACAATCCACAATACTCGGACATTTTTATCGTCGTTTTCAATGACACTATCACAAGTTACAAAATGGTACTAACCTCCATTCAGACTCCACAGTTTTTAGCAAAGGATGCTGGGAACATTGTTACCATTAAAAGGTCATATGACCTTCCTTGGTTACCAATTATAGTTATCCTTCTTGTCTCCAGTGTTGCTTCTGTGTTGTTATTGATATTGTACGTCTATTGCGATAAACAGAAATCCAAACATATTCCTACACACATAAATCTACCCAAACCCGACTTGGGAACGCAGATTACTCTTCTACACGACATGGACAGACCAGAGAAGAAACAAGGTCTGCAGACCAAACTTATATGTAGTGTGTTAGTGATACTGTATATTGCGTATGCCCTCTTATTTACATTTTCTGCCTTATTTGGAATGTTGCATTTAATCCAAGGATCCAGTTTCAATCAGATCACCCAGCTCTCTAATACAAGTGCTAAGATTCAGAACCAGATGCAAGCAAGACTAAAAGCGATGCTGACTTACGAAAATCAGGAATCGGAAAAAATGCTTCGAGCTGCTGAACAGCGTTTAAAAGCATGCAGCAATCATTTGAAATCATCATTACATCAAAGTATGCCTGATTTGAATCTCGAAATGGAAAAACATATTAGGAAGTTATTCGGGGATGTTGGTACAGTTCGTGAAATGATGGGTCGGTATTTTGCGAATCAGCAGGCTTCATATCAGAAAGAGATTCAAAAGTTCTTGAATGAATTTAATCAGACTATAGACAGGACATTGACAAACAGATTACTGGTAGAATATACACACTATCTGGAAAATGTAGCAAACAGTCGATGGTTGAAGTTTCCCCGGGAATTATTTATTGACCAGCAGAAACGACAGGGAGTGTATGTCACAGATGTTAAAGAGAATCTGATGGAATTTCTTACATGGTTGGAGATTGAAAAAGTTCAGGATGTTCTCGAAATTAAAGAATTACTGATGAAAAGGTATAATACAATTATTAACCAATATTTACCAAAAAGTTGTTTTTGAGGACTTGACAGTTGTGGTTATTTTTTAGATCCACCAGTCTTTAACTTTAAGCTTCAAACAACATCTCTTAGTAAAACACTGGACCAACTTCATAGGAATGCTCCTTTGGTGATACTCTTTCAAAATTATTCAAAGATTAAAATTCTATATAGAACTTTGGTTTTTGCCACATCAGGAAGGGGGAGTAAAACTTTTCCTCTGAATCTGCTAGTCTGATTTCAAGATAATGTGGTATAAATGTTCCTCGGGTGACAATCTACAAAGACTGTTCAAACCATATTGATAGGTTGAAGAACATGACTGCAATAAAGGATCAGAAAAAAATGCAAACTTACAAAACTTTAAAATTCTATTCATATGAACGTACATGTCTGATTTGAACTTTTTTACCTCTGAATCCTGTCTAAATGTCTGACACCAAGATTATTTGGCAGAAATGCTCCCTATGAAACCCCCTTGAAAAGAAATGTTTAAACTTTATTGATTGGTTGATAAACCTGGCCACTAGGCAGCATGACAAATGATAACATTTTCGAATTATTCTTTTATTTTAGAGCTTTTCTCTTGAAACATTTTCGAACTGGTCTGTTACAGATTTGTTGTATGTGAGAAAGGGTTAAAAAAGGCTCCCATTGAATTAGCAGAGAAATAGAAGGAGAGGAGTAAACATTTCTTTGCTAGTCAATTTGCACTTTTTAAAACCTTTCAATGCTGATTTTGAGTTATTGTAATCACCCTTTGTCTGGCGGCAGTCTTCTGTCATGCGTCAACATCCTCTTCTCTGTAACTAGGGGGCCAATTGCGATGAAACTTCACAGAAAACAGCATCGCAGTGTCCTCACCATTATTTCTTCAAACCGTTTTAATCCATGCGGATTTCTGGTTTCCATTGGTTTCCATGGCAACCAAAAGAAAACAACTTGGAACGAAATTCTCCTCCTAAACAGTTGGCTGATTTCAAACTTTGTAGGAATGTTCCTTAGGTGACCCTCTATCAGATTCCTTTAAGCCATGTTGATTGGTTGAAAAACATGGCCGCTAGGGGTCAGGCTGTTTTACATTACATGGCTTCAGTGTTATCCCCTAAAAATCTTCTTCTCAAATAGTATCTGGACAATTTCCAAAAGAAATGTAGAAATTGTCCCTGGGTGATCTTCTGTCAGATTCCTTCAAGCCATGTCGATAACTGAAAAATATTGCCGCCAGAGAGCGGAACTGTTTTGCCTTATATGGCTATAGTATAACTTTAAAAGACTTCTTCTCTGAAAGAATCTTGCTGATTTCCAAATCATTTTGTAGAAATGTTTCTTTGGTGACCTTTTAACTGATTCCTTCAAGCCATGTTGATTGTTGGAAAAAAAATCCAATTTGCCTTATATGATTATATTGAACATTTTAGAAATCATCTTCTTCTCCAAACATATCTGGCCAATTTCCAAATAATTTTGTAGAAATGTTCCTTGGGGACCTCTATAAGATTACTTCAAGGCATGTTTGTTTGTAAAAAAAGTTATTGTGGTAGGCATGACAAATCAAATTGCATTATTCAGGTGAGCGATTCAGGGCTATTATGGCCCTCTTGTTTCATGTTCTTGTCCAGTTTTGTAGTTGGAAAAGTACATAATCTTTTCTAGGAATATCAAGATTTAAAAGATTGAGCAGAGCTGCCAACATAGTGAATTCACCTGTTGAGGTTGACTCTTTACTGGTGGTTGTACATATTTCACAAACTAGGTTCCAGCAGGCAAAGGGTTAACCCTTTTCCCCATACAACAAACCTGCAGCAGAAGACTTGGAAAATATCTTTGCAAACATATGAACAATCTTCATAATTAATTGTATAAACATTGAATAAAGTTGAAAATATCATCTGCAGTAGATGTGGGAAAGGGTAAAGAACAGGAAATACACCCCTTGTCTATAATTTGGCTTTTGTTTCCTTTCAGATTACTAACCAGGATGCCAGCTATTGATTTCACTGATTTCCTTGACAACTCGAACACACAAGATATCATCAAATCCATCAACCTAACACATAGTGGTTCCAACAAATGGCTTAAATTCACCACAGGACTCCCTCCCGGTTACCATAGTTACAGCTTTAACAGTCGCCATAGCAACACATTTCCACCTCCAAATCAATCTCCAGAGGAAGGCAGTGATTTTATATACAGAATGCGGGCAATGTTATATCCATTGTTTATCTGTGCTTTCTTACTTCTTGATATACTTCTGCTTACCTTCCGTATATCGTGGCTGATGAAATGTATTCACAAGTTTAAGGCGGGTATTGAGCAGCGTGTGCCGTATGATTCAATCACCCGGACGATTCATTTTATTTTGACAGGGATTAATGTTCCCAGGACTGAGGACAGCCTAGACCATCCATATGATTATTATATGCATAATAAAGACAATATATGGGGCGAAAATACTCAGTTATATTTCCTATATTGCCAGTCATCGCCTAAAGAGCGAGAGGAAATTTTGAAAAGTATTTTCGATACCAAGCAACAACAAAAAAAGCCGGAAGAAACAAAGCCAAAGAAAGTGACTTGGTACAGTTTTTGTGTTCGAATGTTAAAATTTACTTATAGAGTTTTTATCGCTCCAGTTTTCTGGAGATGTGTCCTTATTTGTGGGTTTGTGCTGTTTCTGTGCTTGGTTACCAAGGCAACGGATGACTTAATTACCATGGAGAGTGCAAGTTTTCTCTTGGACACGGAGTCCATGTCCCCCATACTGACTCATCAGAATATGTTGACAAATACTGTGTTGCAGCAATATGGGGTCTACCTCAATGACTTTATTAGTCAATATAAAACGGTTCTCGACGCCGAGACGAACTCACTTAACTCGCTGCTGGTGCACGTTGCTGAGAGACAGGTGAGTTCACTTTCCATGGATCACAAATATTATAGTTTATAGGAAGTAGGAAGGTTTTTCAGAAAATGTTACTTTCCATAATCCACAATAAGGCTTTTCAACAAAGTTGACTTTCCATGGATCTTAAAAGTTGACTGTCCATATAATCCACAAATTGTGATAGGTGTTTATAAGTGTTTTCAACAAAGTTGATTTTCCATGGATCTCAAATTATCAAATAATCTGGAAACGAGGGGTTTGGATAAAGAAAAAGAAAAAAAATGATTTACTGTTGATTTCCAATTTATATTTTCATTTTGATTTATTGAAATATTTCAAAATGAGAATAAATCGATGCAAGATACATTCCCATTTACATGCTTCATTAGGAATCTTAGCACTTTCCCACATATATATTCTTCTGACACCTCTGTAGCAGATTCCTTTTGCCACAATGTTTTTAACTGTATCAAATTGTTATACTTTCATTTCCCGAGAATCCCAGTATTTTTGCCAATGTTGTTTCAAAGCTATTTGCTGCAGTTATTTTGTATGTGAAAAAGGTTTAAAAAAACATAAGAACTGGTTGCTAAGCACTAAAACAACCTTATACATATAAACGTTTTTTTCAGTTTTATTTTGGTCTGATATCATTTACAAATTGTCTTCATTAATGACAACCCTTTCCCACATAAAACAAATTTACAGCAAAAGATTTTGAAGACATCTAGACAAAATGTGGGAAATTATTTAATTATCCAGGAAACACTGATATAATTGAAATAGAATTGAATGTGATGCCAAACACAATTCCTCCATTGGCACTTACACTATCAGCTTAATTATTTGCACATCTATTCATGAAGTGCTGAAGGTGAGCTATTGTGATCGCCTTTTGTCTGATGTGTGTCTTTAACAATTTCTTTAAACAACATCTCCTCTTAAACCACTTCATTTTGCTTATATGGTATATAGTAAAAAATTTAAAAATCTTCTTGTCTGAATCAATTACTGGCTTGATTTGAAATTAATTTAGCACAAATGTTCTTTGGGTGACACTCTGTCAAGTTTGCTAAATAATTCCGATCCATTGAAAAACAAGGCTGCCATGGAGCGAGTTTCGTTTTCCTTATAATTATGGTATATAGTAAACTCTTTAAAAATCTTCTTTTCAAAAAGTACTGGCCTCATTTGAAAATAATTTTGCTACTTGGGTGACACTCTATCAAGTTTGTATCCTTATATTTATGGTATATTAATAACTTATATATAAAAAACTGCTTGTACCTAAGAACTGGACTGATTTGAAAATTATATCTATGCCAAGTATGAATATGGTTCATGTCAGATCAAAACCAAGGTCTCTTTGCCAAAGTGAAGAGAAATCTTGATAATGCTAGTATTAGCTTATGAGTAATTGTGATTGACTATAACTCAGGTGGGTGATCTTGTTTATAATACATATCCTATCTCGCTTCAGTCCATACTGCTGAACTCGTTGATCTCTGATATGTGCAATCTGGCTGGGCTGTCGGCGGAGTGTGATAACAATATTAGTCTAGTCGCCACCTCGCTAACTTCCTGTAACTTCCTGCCTATAAAACCGAAATTGTACATGGGTAAGTCCAAGTTATTTTATTGGTTTATCATACAGCATGGGTTGTGCCGGGTGAAATGGGATCTTTGATTGATTGATTCAGATTTAACGCTGTTTTCAACAATTTTTCACGCATATCATGGCCGCCAGTTCACTTACCAATGTGTTCGCTGGTTTCTCACACCAGTATTCATATTATAGTTTTCCAAACAACTGGCTGTTTTTATAATAAATGATAAAAACTCTTAGTCCATTGTTTGAAGTCAAATGAAGCTTGTAACATTTTAGTTAAATGTCAGAAAGAATGTTAACCTAGACTTGGGTTGGAACTCGCAACCCTGGGATTGACAGCTTGCCAATTGCTCTACCAGTGCTCTGGTGCATATGTGAACATTGACATTTTTACAATTATTTTTTCGTTTGAATAACGCTGCTTCCAATAGTATTTTAGTCATAATACTTCATTTCCTAGGTCGATTATCATTTGTCGTTTTTCTATCACAGTCGTCAGAATAAGAAACAAAAAATACATATGAACCGAATTACGAGATCAGTCTAAGCATGCCGCGCAGGCTAACCCGGACAGTCAATCCATATACTAAAAATTCTTAAATTTCTTTCTTTTATTTTCAGGTCATCATGACAACATCCTATCAGATTACATCAATGCAGAGTTATCTCCCGTAGTTTCCAATTTTAGAAGTATTCTCCTTGGCACATGGTACCTACTGCTGGGTTTTTCTGCGGCCATGCTGATTTTTCAAATCGCCGCACGGGTTATATTTGTTCATTTTAAAAATTCACAACATTTACGGACGACAAAAATTTATCAGTTGCCGAGCACTTACGAGTGGCAGGACCAACAGTCCTATCCGGAAAAAGACGTGTACAACAGTCAGTCTGTGATAGCCGAGAGTTGTGAAAGTGGAGTTTATGATATGACCACGTAACACAGTTTATACCTTTTAACCTTTTCCCACATACAACAAATTTGCAGCAGATGTCTTTGAACATATTTTGTCAAAAATATGGAAACTCGACAAACGAAAGAACAATTATTGAATAAAGATGAAGACATTATGGCAAAAGGAGAAATTAATCAATATGAGCAATTTCTCTTTTTGCCACAACGTTTTCAATAGAGGTCTGCTGCAGAGGTGTCAGAAAGCCCCTCAATGTGGGAATGAGTTAAAAAAGCGGATGTCTTTCCTCTTACCAGTAAACCGTTCGAGATATTATCTAGGGTCGGCTGAAAATATCTGTGAATTATATTTTGTATGTTATGTTAAGAAATTTTGAAATAATTCCTTCTTTTTTTTAACCCTTTCCCACATACAACAAATCTGCAGCAGACGACTTTGAAAACATCTCAACAATGATATGGAAAATCTCTCTAAATGAAGACATACTTATTGAATAGAGTTGAAAACATTGTGTCAAATTAAGGAGAATTTCAAAAAGAATCTGCTACAGAGGCATCAGAAAGCGTCTATATGTGGGAAAGGGTTAAAAGCAATTACACCTTTGAGCAATTTCTCCTTCTGCCACAATGTTTTCCACTCTATTTAATTTCTTTACATTCGTTTACATGTATATAGATTTCCATATTTTTGCTTAGATGTTTTCAAAATCATCTTCTGCATATCTGTTGTATGTGGCAAAAAGGTTAAAGAATGCAGTTTGTGCTTAACTCTTTCCCTCATATAGACGCTTTCTGATGCCTCTGCAGCAGACAGCTTTTTGAAAACATAGTTACAAAAGAAGAAATTGCTCAAAACGAGCTCCTTTTGCCTCAATGTTTTCCACTTTTAGTCATAGGTTATCCATTCAACTATAGAGCTTTTCTATGTTTTGACAAAATATGTTCAAAGTTGTCTGCTGCAGAATTGTTGTATGAGGGAAAGGGTTAAATCAGCAGTGATATTCAATATTCAATTAGAGTCCTGAAGTACACTTTGTAAATCAGCAGTGATATTCAATTAGAGTCCTGAAGTACACTTTGCAAATCAGCAGTGATATTCAATTAGAGTCCTTAAGTACACTTTGTAAATCAGCAGTGATATTCAATTAGAGTCTTGATGTACTGTTTTAATGCAATAAAATTGAAGATGTCTGGGTAAAAAGATGGAAAACCTCTATCAATGGATGTAAATGTATTGATCACAGTTGGAAACATTGTAGCAAAGGGAGATATTGCTTATTAGGGAAGGGTTTAAGGCCCTGTATTCACCAATTATTCTAATTCATTTTTAGCGCTAATGTCATGGCGAATTGTGCGTCCGTCCGTAAACTTTTTGCTTCAAACGACTTCTCCCTAACCACTTGGCCAATTGGGATGAAACTTCATAGAATGCATCCTCTCAATGTACTTTTCTAAATTCCTTCATTTTTAGCTCTACTGGCCAAAGGCCAGAAGGGCTTATGTCGTGGCGATTTGTCCGTCGTCCGTGCGTGCGTGGGTACGTCCGTCCGTGCGTCCGTAAACAATTTCTTGTTAACACGATACAGTCTTCATTTTTGATTGTATCTCAACCAAACTTATACAGTAGTTAGATATCTATGAGAGCTCGGTTCCTTTCGAAAACCAGCCAGATCCGCCCATGCATGACTGGATTATGGCCCTTGAAATGGTCAAAATTGCTATAAAAGAGCTTGTTAACATGATACAGTCTTCACTTTTGATTGTATCTCAATTAAACTTATACAGTAGTTAGATATCCATGAGAGCTCGGTTCCTTTCGAAAACCAGCCAGATCCGCCCATGCATCACTGGATTATGGCCCTTGAAATGGTCAAAATTGCTATAAAAGAGCTTGTTAACACGATACAGTCTTCACTTTTGATTGTATCTCAACTAAACTTATACAGTAGTTAAATATCTATGAGAGCTCGGTTCCTTTCGAAAACCAGCCAGATCCGCCTATGCATGACGGGATTATGGCCCTTGAAATGGTCAAAATTGCTATAAAAGAGCTTGTTAACACGATACAGTCTTCACTTTTGATTGTATCTCAACCAAACTTATACAGTAGTTAGATATCCATGAGAGTTCGGTTCCTTCCGTAAAACCAGCCAGACTGGATTATGGCCCTTGAAATTGTTCAAATTGCTATAATTGAGCATGTGAACACAATAGAGGCTCTATTTACTATCTGATCTTCACCAAACTTAGATAGTAGTTAAATATTGATGAGAGCTTGGTTCCTTTTGAAAACCAGCCAGATCCGGCAAGACTGGATTATGGCCCATGAAATTGTAAAAATTGCTATAATACAGCTTGTGAACACAAAAGAGCCTCCATTTACTATCCGATCTTCATCATATATACATGCTCTGGATTGAAAATGAGCAAAGAACCATACCAGTAGAGCATAGGCCCTCATGGGCCTCTTGTTATTGGATCCATGCAAAATTCTGGTTTCCATAGCAACGAAAGAAAAAAATGTGACCACTTAAAAAATCTTCTACTCCGAAAAAGTCGGGCTGATTTTCAAATAATTTTGTAGAAATGTTCCTTGGATGACCCTCTATCAGATTCTTTCAAGCCATGTTGATTGGTCGAAAACTATGGCCGCCAGGGGGGCGGCGCTATTTTGCCTTATATAGCTATAGTGAAAACTTAAAAACTCTTCTCCTCCTGAAGTGTCGGGCCGATTTTCAAATAATTTTGCAGAAATGTCCCTTGGGTGACAATATACGAGATTCCTTCAACCACTGTGATTGGTAAAAAACATGGCCACCAGGGGTCGGGGCTGTTTGGGGATTTAGTTTTTGCACATTTGCAGCGAAGCGATAATCGGCAGGCCCTCTTGGGCCTCTTCTTTTTTTTTGTTGATATTCCAAAAATCCGAAGACTTAAAATTGCTATATAATATGTTGACTTTTGTTGTGAATCTAGAATTAAAATGGTATTAAGTTTAATTGCTTGATACTGGCAAAGACATATAGATCTTGTGAAAAAGTACTTTTAACCCATATTAATTAGAATTTATTTTTTCTTGGAGGGAGGGAGAAATTTTCCATTCTTGATAAGATTTACTTTCACTGTAATGTTTTCAAATATTGCCTGCTAATCAATCAAAAAAAATCTTTTACCAGGGATGTTGTCTGGTTAACCTGACATGGCAGCTGTATTGTCCAAGTTTTATGTCCAGGCTCTACCTAATGCTTTAACCCTTTCCCTCATATAGACACTTTCTGACGCCTCTGCAGCAGACAGCTTTTTGAAAACATAGTGACAAAAGAAGAAATTGCTCAAAACGAGCAATTTCTCCTTTTACCACCATGTTTTCCACTTTAGAATTGTCCTATAACCCTTTCCCTCATATGACAATTCTGCAGCAGACAACTTTGAACATATTTTGTCAAAAAAACAGAAAATCTCTATAATCTCTATAATTGAATGGATAACCTATGACTAAAAGTGGAAAATATTGTGGCACTATGTTTTCAAAAGGCTGTCTGCTGCAGAGGCGTCAGAAAGCGTCTTTATGAGGGAAAGCGTTAATACAGTCTTGGTTACCACTTGCAGACGCTTTTTGACTGATTTGCTGTAGACGACTGTTGAAAATGATTTCAACTCGATTTTATAATAATTCCTTCATTTCCTAAGATTGGTCATATTTTTTACCTAGATGTTTTTCGAAGTTGTCTGCTGCAGATTTTCTGTAAATTAGAAACTGTTAGCCCTTTCCCACTTGTAGACGCATTTTGAGGCTTCTGCAGCAGACAACTTTTGAGAACACTTGCAAAAGGATAAATTGCTCATAACGAGCAATTTCTACCTATGCCACAATGTTTTCAACTTTGTTTTATAATTTTAGTTTCATTTAAAAAAATATTCTATATTTTTGTCCAAATATTTTCGAATGGGTCATGCTGGAAAGGGTTAACACTACCCTCATAAAGATGCTTTCTGGTGCCTCTGCAGCAGGCGGCTTTTTGAAAACATAGTGACAAAAGAAGAAATTGCTCAAAACGAGCAATTTCTCCTTTTGCCACAATGTTTTCCACTTTTAGTCATATGTTATCCATTCAATTATAGAGATTTTCTATTTTTTGACAAAATATGTTCAAATTCGTCTGCTGCAGAATTGTCGTATGAGGGAAAGGGTTAATTGATAGCTTCTTGTTATTATCCTTATTAGAGAAATTTTTCTGATATTCTAATGAAACATTGCACTTTATTTACGGGTCATCTATAATATTGTCAGTATCAAGGGAGGAGAAGAGTGAGGCAGACTTTTGCATCCTTGAATATATTTGCTTAACCCTTTCCCACATACAACAAATCTGCAGCAGACAATATTTTAAATATGTAGTCAACAAGATAATCGTTTTATTTATATGTAAACCAAATTTATAATTTTTTTCTGATGTGTTTATTTTTCACTCAAAGATGCTTTACAGAAGTATAAAAGTTACTGTTACCTGTACTAAGTCTAACATGCAACAACTCTATTGCAGAAGTCTTTTAAAGGTGCTTGACAAAAATATAGAAATCTCTACAAAGTAAAGGTTATATCATTGAATAAAGTTGAAAACATTGTGACAAATGGAGAAATTGCTCAACATGAGCAATTTTTTCAAAAGTTATCTCCTGTTGAGGCGTTTAAACACTTCTGAATGTGGTTAACAGTTACTACACACATTGTTGGTTTAAAGATGCTTTCTGATGCCTCTGCAGCAGACAGATTTTGAAAACATTGTGGCAAAAGGAAAAATTGCTCATTATGAGCAATTTCTGCTTTTGCCAAAATGTGTTCAACTCTATTCAGTAATTATATTTTCATTGACAGCCTAAACCATATCTTGACCTACTTGTTTTCAAAGTACAGGATCATGTAAATTTTGTCTAGGATTATCAGAGAAAAAATTGTAAAATTTAGGATTACCGATACTTAAAGTGTAAAAGCCATGTTTCGATATTCCATTAATGATATTTCATTGTATATAGTCATGTATGTGTTGTATTAAAGTTATAATATATGAAATTTGTTAAGCATTGTACTTTTTCAACATCGGCGTATCCTCAAAGTATTTGCAAACTCATATGATAACACATCCATAAAAGGAACATCAATTGCATTGAAATCGGACCTAAACTTCGCAGCAGTAGTAGCAAACGCTCAGAGAAGTATTTTGGTCTGGTTTTTAATGAGATTGAATTGTCCCTTTCCCAGATACAACAATTCTGCAGCAAACGACTTTAAAAACATAGTGACAAAAACCTTGAAAAATGTCCATAAAAGATAGCTTAATTGTTAAATAAAGTTTAACAAATTTTGGCCAAAGGTGATATTGCTCATCAGGAGCAATTTCACCTTTGGCCAAAATGTTTTTAAAAGTCGTCTGCGGCTATTGGTCAAAATGCGTCGGCAGGTGAAAAAGGGTTGATGAAATCGAATTAAACAATAAGTATAGATAAGATGTATATATATATGAAATTCACCTAACCTTTTACCGTATACAATAAATGGGGAGCAGACGACATTGAAAACGTCCGGGCAAAAATACGGAAATTATCTGCAGGGGAAAGTTTAATCCTTTGAAAGAGTTGAAAACACTGTGGCAAAGGTAGAACTTGCTTATTATGAGCTATTTCTCCTTTCACCACAACGTTTTCAAAAGCCCTCTGCTACAGAGGCATCAGAAAGCGTCTGTGACTAATGATAGAACTTCATAAAAGGAAACTATATGAACTAATGATATGCATATGGTGAAATTCGCTTAATTTAAAGTCATATTAGCAAATAAATTTATCATGTCAAATTCGCTAATTGTATAATCATATCCAAGTAATTGCAAACTTTGATAATTAACCCATCATAAAAGGAAATCATATGTTTAGATATAGAATGAGCAGGTCAAAGTTGCTTAATCTGACAAAATAATTTTTAGGACTTAATATGAGCAGATGAAACTCGCTTACTCTTAATTCATATCCCTAACTTGAATGATAAATCATCATAAACGGGAAGCATGATTTAGAAAGAATATGAGTATGTCGAATTCGCCAAATCAAAAAATCATGAGTGTGAAAAAATTGGCTGGTCAAATTCGCTTAATCTCAATACTTTCCTCAAATGACTCCCAAACTTATATCAGTAACCAACTCTGCAGCAGGCGACTTTCAAAACATTCTACGGAAATTGCCGATTTTTTTTCCCCGTTAATCTCGACCTGGCTTATTTTGAGCCCGGATTATTAAAGTGGTTTTTGTTTTATATTTTTCAAAGAAAATTCTTATCACATTAGGTTTTTATGACTTTTCCCTACATATTAATCGCGTATTTGAATGTCATTCTTGGTACCCTTTAACCCTGTCCCTCATATAAACGCTTTCTGACGCCTCTGCAGCAGACAACTTTTTGAAAACATAGTGACAAAAGAAGAAATTGCTCAAAACGAGCAATTTCTCCTTTTGCCACAATGTTTTCCACTTTTAGACATAGGTTATCCATTCAATTAAAGAGATGTTCTATGTATTAACAAAATATGTTAAAATTCGTCTGCTGCAGAATTGTCGTATGAGGGAAAGGGTTAAAGAAAAGTTACTTATAACAAGCTGTTTTTCCTTTTGCCACATTGCTAATTTTTTTTTTTTTTTTATAAATTATGCTTTCGTTTTTAAAGATTTGCCGTGATTTTGCCTAGTTGCTTTCAAAGTTGTCTGTGCATATGATTGTGTTATATGTGAGATAGGGATAGCTGGTCGTAAAAGGACATTGTAAATTTCAGATAAATATTTCTTTAACCCTTAAAGGGACATTGTAAATTTAAGATAAATATTTCTCTATCCCTTAAAAGGATATTATAAATTTCAGATCTGTTTTTCTCCATTTCTTGTTAGCAATGGTAGGAATGAAATGAACGGATCAAATTCGTTAAAACTAAAAAGTGATATTAGGGTATAATAGTAGCAGGTCAAATTTGCTAAACGAAAAAATCTCATTTAAGGATTAATTAGCTTTAACTTGACCATCATATTTAGCAATAACATTAAGTGAAAAAATTCGTTAATAAAAGGTAAAATGTGTTATAGGGATTGCGCTAACTTAAACATGATATCAGGGACGTATATCTACGTCTCTGATAATATTAAGGACTTAAACTTGAGCAAATACTATTCACTAAAACTGATATAATACTTAAGACTGAACATTGAGCAGATACAATTCACTCAAATGATAGAACGGGCGAGATATATCAATATTTATTGAAATTTAAAACTGAATCTTATTTCGGATCAGATACTTTAGCAACACAGATGGGTATTCTTTCATTAAGTTCATGTCGTTGTATGCCGATGTTTGCGGTCTAAATAAATCCATTATTGTTGTAAACAATTCTGAAATATTCTGAAAAAAATGTATTGTAAAGGTGTAATAAAATTATGTGAATTTAGGAAATCGTCAAGTTTTGTGTGGTCTTTCCAGGCTATATTTGTGCCACCTGCTTTGAACCTTAAGGATAACATCTCCGTCGTATGTCCATCCGTCCGGGCATCATACTGACAATCGACACATACATTACTCCGAACATTCTTGTAGTGTTATTCGAAGTATAAGAGCAAAGTTAGCCAATAGCCTAGGATCCCTTCTCCATCAACTGTCTTTCTGCCTGTCCGCCACTCATTTACTCTTGGGTTATTATTATTATTATAATATATATTCGATACGTGTGTTACGCCCGTACGCACGTGTCCCAACGACATCATCGCTCTAGCGACTTTATTTCTAATCCGATTTTCATGAAACTTCAAACACATGGTCACTAGCATTGCCACTTGTACGAGTTCGCGTTTCACTGTGACTATTATACTTCTTTAAAAACGACGTCATCACTCCAGCAACTTTATTTCTTATCCGATTATAATGACACTTAACACTCATGTTCACCAACATCGCCTCTTGTACGAGTTCGCGTTTCACATACCTTGGTTAAAGGTCAAGGTCATATTGACTATTTGTGGTTTGTAAAAAAACTACGTCATCACTAGCGACTTAATTTCTCATCCAATGAAACTAAAAACACATGTTCACCAGCATTGCATCTTGTATGAGTTCGCATGCCATCGACCTATGTCAAAAGTCAAGATCACAGTAACAAATATACATCCGATTAAACTTAACACACACATGTTCACCAACATTGCCTATTGTAAGAGTTTGCGTTTCCCCAACTTAGACTATTTGTAGTCTTTTAAAAAAGTAACGTCATCGATATAACGACTTTATAACCGATTGTTATAAAACTGAACACACATGTTAAACAACATTTCCTCAAGTAGAAGTTTGCGTTTCAGTTCAAAGGTCATAGTCACAGTGACTATTATACGTATGTACGAAATGATGTCATCACTCTAGCGTCTTTATTCATTATCCAATTGACATGAAACTTAAAGTATATGTTCACAAGCATTGCCTCTTGTACAAGTTTGCGTTCCACGGACCTAGGTTAAAGGGCAAGGTCACATCGTCTTTCATAAGCTGTACGAAATGGCGTCATTGCTCTACCAAAGTTAAGGTCACAGTGACTAATACAATTTAATAAAAACGACTTCAGCACTTGCATTTGTGGACGGAATATCTTCAAACTGCATACACAGGTTCAGTGCTAACAGTTCTTGGAGGGGTTACGTTTCATCGATTATGCCAAAGGCCAAGGTCATTGACTATAGCTTGTCTGTATGAAACAACTTCATCACTTTTGCATTTTTATTTTAAGACAGAATTCCTCCATACCTCATACACTGGTATATTGTCAAGTGAGATTGGGTCAAATGTCAAGGTCACAGTACATGTTAACATTGTAACTATAATACATGTACATGTACATGCACATATGTACGAAACAACACTGCGAGCGGATTTGAATCGTTGGCGGTGTCCTTGTTTTGTCTAGCGGTGTAACTTCACTGTCCGTAATAGACCGAGTACATAATCTGACAAATAACCAGAAGTGTAGCCCAAGAAATTAGACGCCAATGGGGATAAACAGGAGATTTATTAACATTGTCCCATATATAGACGCTTTCTGACGCCTCTGCAGCAGACAACATATCAGATAAACATTTTATTCATGATCCATGTAAACAAACCAGTACTAGGACATGTATCTTGCCCGAGGGCACTCCTCAATGACCGCCGCGCCACGACATGGGATCGGACCCGGGACACCCGGGCGCTAACCACTCGATCAAGGCGGATTCCTTATAAATAGGTAGACACGGCATCTTCGCGAATGTCTTTTATTAGCCAGTCTCTCTATATAATATATTCATTTATTGGAGTTTTACGCCGCTTTCAACAATGTTCAGTTATATCACAACGTTTCCTGAGTAAGTTTCGAATACTACTGGGCCATTTATCCTGACATGAGCCGGTCTGTCGTAATGCTAATCCTGCAACCCTGAACGCCAACCACTTTTAAAGTCTTTGGTCTGACCTGGCCGGGACACCCCGCACCCGAGACAGGCTCTATCACTACACCACCTAGGCGATTTCTATGAAATCGAACAATTGATTGATTGATTGATTGGGGTTTAACGCCTTTTTTAACAATTTCTCAGTTATATCACGGCGGCCAGTTCACCTACTCATGCAATTCCTGGTTTTCTCACACCAGTACTCCACACAACAATCTTCCCAAGCAACTGGCTGCTTTTCCACATAGACTTAGCCCATTGTTGGAAGACGAATGACGCATGTCGCATTGACTTTTGTCAATCGTCGGAAAGAAAGTTGGCCGAGCCGGGATTCGAACTCACAACCCCTGAATTGACAGCCCGCGTCGCTACCGACTGAGCTACCGGGGCTCGGCTGAAATCGAACAAGCGAATATTAACAAGAGTTTAGCTATTTACCGAGTGCAGCGGATCGAATTGTGTATTCAACGTTCACGGTCATTTAATTATAAAATCTTTGAAAACATTTCGGCAAAAATAGGATGTATCTTTCATAACAAAAAGTTCGTTTAGTGAGGTCATACACAAAATCTGAAGCAGACTACTTTGAAAACATTTTAGCAAAAATGTGAAAAAAAAATCCTACATGAGTTTAATCATCAAATAGAATTGAAAACATTGTGGCAAAAGGAGAAATTGCTCATCATGTCAAAAGTCGTCTGCTGCAGAGACGCCAGAAAATATTAGAATGGTACCACACCATACACAAAACGCGTCGAGTTTGGCCAAAAGCTACACGTGATTCTTGTGAATCCCGAAGGTGTACATATATATCTAGCACAGATACAAACTGGAATAAATAACTGAGCCGTTCCTCGAGAAAACAAACATTATGGATTCGGCCCGGATCAGCCTAAGCAGACACTTTTCGCCTCCTGTGGATTTTCTAATACAAGAATCATTACTCTATACCTCTACCCACCTTAGACGGAATCTGGATCGATACATTACGCAGAGTCTATTCTGTTAGTTTTCTCGTGGATTGGCTCATACATAACACTATTCAAGTGCGCCCCGCATTGAGCGGGTATCTAGTCCTGGACGCAAGGACACCCATGCTAGCCACTCGGGTCACGGCGGATTCTTTACAATACATTAGAAGGCTTATAATAACGACGGATCGGATACCATTCGAAGGAATTAAAGGTAAATATATTATATATATACATGTATTTAAATGTCAGTGCTCTAGTTCCCCGTCTATATGATGAGGAAATTTCTCTTGCATATAAAATTCTTATTAATCGAGTTACTTTTTAAAATATTTCCTCGGAATATTAAACGAATCTTAGAGCTCTGAATCGTGGTCAGTATGGGATAGATTTTAATTGTTTACCATGGGGTGACGTAATCGAAAAGGGAGCAACCAACATTATTATTGTTAAAAAAAACTCTGTTGTATGTTTGAAAACAAACAACCTTTATGAATCAATAAATTGTATTAACTGATTTAAGAAACAACAAGATACAAAATACGTTTGTTTTCTTCCGTTATTACAAAACTTTAGACACATTTAATTTGTATTAAATAACTTTTCCCCAACTGCCTAGGCTACGCTGTTTTTGATAGTTTGGTTTACGGCCCTACCCAATTCATCAAAGCTCAGAAAAAAAGTTCCCTTTTCCCAAACTTCCTAGGCTACACGTTTTTAATTGTTTGGTTTACGGCCCCATTTTTGCCTATTTATAAAATTCTGTTGTATTTCTAAACTTAAAACGTTCCCCCATACAGTTTGTTCATTCAGACCATTGTATTCTTTCTATATGTTGACTATACATGTGAACTTTTTCTTTTAATTTCACAAATGCTCAATTTTGATCATAAATATCTTTAAAAAAATTAAAAAGACTTCGTATTGTTTGTTTATATACTTCCGTTTTTAGCTCCATTGCCTGAAAGCCAGTCGAGCTTATGTCATGGGGAATTGTCCGTCCTGCGTTCGTGCGTGCGTCCGTGTGTGACTGACTGAGTGCGTCCGTGCGTGCGTCCGTCCGTCCGTAAACGATTTCTTCTACCTAAGCACTTGGCCAATTAGGATGGAACCTCATAGGAAGCATCCTCTCTATGTCCTCTCCTAAGTTCCTCAAAATGTTTGGGATCCATGTAAAATTCTGGTTTCCATGGAAACCGAAAGAAAAAATAGAGAAAACTTAAAAAACCTTCTCCTCCGTAGGTATCAGCCCGATTTTCAAATAATTGTGTAGAAATGTTGCTTGGGTGACCTTCTTTCAGATTCCTTGGAGCCAAGTTGATTGGTGGAAAACTATAGCCGGCAGGCAGCGGGGCTATTTTTGCCTTATAATATGGCTATAGTGAAAACTTAAAAAATCTTCTTCTCCGAAAGTGTTGCGCGGATTTTCAAATTATTTTGTAGAAATGTTCCTAGGGTGACCCTCTATCAGATTCCTTCAAACCATGTTGATTGGTAAGAAAACATGGCAACCAGGGGGCGGGGCCGATTGGGGATTTAATGGAAGTGGAGCGATACTGGCCCTCTTGGGCCTCTTGTTGTTATCATACTTCTGATAAACAGGAAGGAGAATAGACTTCCCCCTCTCCTTCTAAAGCTTGTGTCACACTTAACCTATAACTAGAGGCATTACATGTTAATATTTAAGCACCTATGTCTAATTGATCTAGTTTGAGCAGATTTGAAACCGTTTATTGGTAACAAATTAATAAACTTCAGCTTGTATGGTAACCTTTTATTTATAGGCTATGGTAGCCAGGTGAGCAATATAGGCACATCTTGGCCTTCTTGGTTATGATAAAGGGACATTTGGCCTTCTTGTTCGAAATATTTACATACTGTCTCTTTTCACACGTACGTTATTTAAATGTACTGAACTACATCTGCTTCCTTTAAGTCTTGCTTCAAAATCATGCGCGGCGTCTTTGATGCGCTGCATCAAAATTCGTCTTGTTGAGTATCTAAAGTTTAATTTCTAATTTGCGAATGTTGAATTGAATGTTTAATATGTAACTAGGCATTTAGTCATTCGATTGTTTTAATGTCTAATATTGGCTCTATACATTCGAATTTGCAAATGCTTAACGTTAAACTGGAGACCGCCTCGGTGGTGTAGTGAAAGAGTGTCCGCCTCGGGTGCGGGAGGTCGTGGGTTCGATCCCCGGCCGAGTTATTCCAAAAACTTTAAAACTGGAAGTAATGACTGCCTTCCTTGGCGCTCAATGGTCGCGGGGTAAGCATTACGACTGACTGGCTGACGATGTTAACATTGATATAACGCTGTAAATTTGTTATCAAGCTTTACATTCCATATTTGAGGTAAAATAAAATCGGTGGAAATATCACGTACTTGTATCATTTGTCAATGTGATCGTGATTTCTCTTTTACTCGCCTCGTACTCGTTCAACTCTTTATCCAATATCGAGAAAACTAATCTCATATATCAATTTTAAAAGCTCTAAGTTCCATAGGTTGAGGTTTCAAATCTGTTGTCATATCACATGTATTAATAACGTGTAAATGTGACAGGGAAGTTTCTGTCACGCCTACTTTCAGTTTTGGCAGCAGGCTCTTTATGGTAAACTTATCGCCGATGTGGTTGTTACATTCGTTATTAGACGACTGGTACCCGCACTGGAACGAATGTCTGTGTAGAACTAAGCTGGTACCGTTATATTCCAAGTTATTCTTGACTAAATTTCGAAGACCAACAAGTGTAACGTCACATGGTATTTGCCGGTCTTTAATTGGATGGATTTTATCAGATAGTTTAATATTATTGTCATTTACAGAATAAATAAACACATTGTTTTGTAGTGCGTCGTTAACGAGCACGGCGTCTTGTGTAGAATACGTGTATCGCACCTCCTCTAAGTCAGATGGAACGTTTTTATGCTCAATCTGCAGAACAAACGCGCTATTCACATTCACGTTGTCATAGACACCCTGCCCCAAGCCCCGCCCATCGTCCCGGAAAGTATGGCGGTCCAACATGACCTCTAGTTGACCTTCTTGTAGACTCGCAGCGCCATGGGGCTGTTTTGTATGCAATGTTAAACGTCTGGTTCTATCTTCCAAGATCACCATTGTAGTTATTGGATAGTAATTTGCTTCAATTTTGCTGTTGTAATCTGTTTTTCTTCCCATTAATTGGTAACCATTTTGGTCTGTGAAAAAGTGTGCGCCATTTTTGATTGACGTTGAAAACCGTAGAACGAGCTCTTTGTTACTCATTCGCACTGCTTTCATATCTACTTCCGCTTTGATATGGAGTCCTTGGCCCTGAATAGCGGAAGTGATATATAAAATAACGCTCAACATTAATCCAGGAGATTTGACCTTGACCTCGGATATCAGGTGACCTTTTGTAACTGTCACGACCGTTTTCCCAGTTGTAAATTGTCGGGCCGGTCCAGCTGGGCCAAAAATGTAGGCACCACTCTTTGCGGATCGATACATAAGAAAAGCGGATGTGACGTCAGTGGTGTGACCGCTCTTTTTATCTAAAATCTGCTTAATCATACCTGTTGTTTTATCAATGAATACTTTCATGTGAATGTTTTCAATTGTTAATGTCTCTTCAGCAATAAATAAAACATCGTCGGCGTAACTCTGTTGAACCAAAGTCGCCGTATCTTCTTTATTTGTTGGGACTACTTTATAAACTTCAATACCAAAAGCGGGTAAAATGGCCATGAATGTAACCATGACAAGACCTTGATCTTTCATGACCGCAGTTTGAAAGGGAACAGTAGGCATGTTCGCGGACACAATGTTTATATTTTTCGTATTCACACAAACTGACACAAGTTCAGATCGACTCCGTCCAATCGGATTGACGAGAACCATCTTGTTCCCCTCTCCATCTACTTGAATGACAATCTTTTTGGAAATCTGCCGGGGACCAGCTTTAACCGTCTCTTCCTGTAGTAGTTTTGAGAAATGGAAGCTTCCTTTGGTGAGCATAGTCGTGAGGACTGTTTTGAACGCTGTATGGACGCTTTCGTGAGCTTTCATTAGCCGCCATTCGAAGTCCCTTACGACCCTTGGCAGTGACGTACCTGAAAAAGGTGAATGAATAAACGTTATTCACAGAACTAATTACTTCATTCGTTTGGTTTGAAAAATGTATCGCCTCCTTTAGAAGGGTTTCAAATTGGAATCCATCCGCCCGTCATGTTTTTACATTCTTATGATGAGCAATTTCACCTTTGGCCACAACGTTTTTAAAATCAGTCTGCTGCTATTGCGTCAATATGCGTCTGCAGATGGGAAAGGGTTGAAAGCGAGATACGAGAATGTTATCCGCATTGCTATTAAGATGCGTGTAACAAAAGAGTGCGTATGCACGAGTTTGTTATTAGCGGATACAATCAAGAGGGACAAGAATTCAGTGTCAAAAGAATAATAATAAATTGTATATTACATGTAAGGTCGATGGAAATCGATGTCATTTCTCGTATATGACATTATATTTCAATAAAAGGACCTGTGTAATTGTCGATTTTTCATGACGCGATTATAAATTATGTAGATATTGGCGTACTATAGCCTATGACGTCATTTCATATTATCCGGAAAAATGTTATTAATTGGAATATTTAGACCTGCCAGCGTGACCACATATCTTGATTTCTCTTTGTCCTTACTAAGTACATTAATTTAAGGTAATGACTTTTAAAACATCCCTTTTTACACTCTATATACATGTGTGAATTTTACAAATTAAAAACAAAAGTCAAAGACCAGTATATTAATTGAATGTATGTACATTTTTATTTAAGCGAAATTCATACTGTATCTTGTCTAAACAGTAACTGAATTGGTTACCTGCCTCAGAAGCTTTATTAGTTCGATAAAATGTTAAACCGGGAACCATAAACAAGAGAGGCTCGCGGTAAATGTAATCTGGTTCCTTACATGCTATCATATATTACGCAGTAATTAGATGAAGAAGTGCAGACATGAACATATATAAACAACAGAAATATCTGTTTCAAGATAAATGTTGCCGTTTAGTTGAAATGTTAATGTTTATCAAACGTATTCATACGAATCACAAGAAAAAAATCCTGGTAGTACTTAAAGGGAGGTAATTTGAAGTATACGCAAAATTTAACTAAGTGCAGCAAATATATGTCCCATTTGGTCTGACTCCTTTGTCTAATAATACACATGTATGACGTTTGAAATAAACAATTTATAGGGAATTCAACTATTTAACAGAGTTAAACATTTAAATACATGTTCAACAGCTATAGATTTTTATTTTCACAATTGTCATCGCAAAGTGCCGACATGAACATATATAAACCACAGAAATATCTGTTTCAAGATAAATGTTGCCGCATTATAAATTGCATATTCATACCTATACATTAGGGTATCTATAAACATTTAATGAAATGTGTACACATTTATCTTGGCTTAAATTTAACAAAACTTCCAACGCACATATGTACATAAGTATCAATATTTCATTTAATATTATACCAAATACACTGCCATTTGACAAGAGTATCACATACTTATCATGTAACAGAATGAAAAACAAAAACTTAACAAAATACCACAGTACATTACAATAAAATGCATTAATTGTTGTTGTTGTTGTTGTTTGGCGTTGTTTACCCTCGCGCTCGGCATTAATGCCATTTGGCGAGCAAACATCATGCATTAATTGATTGAAGGGTGCATTTTTAAAGTTCGCAGGATAAGTCAGTAGCGGGTGTGACCACGTGACCAGCAGCATTCACCACAGCTAAACATTTTCTTCGCATTGATGGAAGTTTTGTCTAGTATAGTTTTCATTCATATAATTTCAATGTTTGTCAATCATATTCATACGAATTACAGGTAAATATCCTGGTATTGCTTAAAGGGAGGTAATTTGAAGTATACAACAGTATTTAAAAGGATAAATATGTCAGCAGTTTAAATTGTTCTAATGTTTGTGGATTTAAATGCTCTTTTTTTCTTATTTCTACATGTACAACGAAAAATTGCGGCTTCTCTTTGACGCTTTGCGTCAAACATTCGTATTGTTCCTATCGGAATACTAACAATTCTTTGAATACTTGATATTTCTTTAAATCTGTGTAGTATATGTATATGTTGTGTGTTAAGCCAGAGACATATATACACTGTGTTTAAGCTCAACATATTTTGTTTACAAAAGCATTAGCCTTTATTTCGTCATCGGCATGGATCATTTTTTGTCTCTCTGCGACGAAGTTGCGAAAGCGAGACTAAGGTGTTGCTTTTCTGGCGACGGCGTCAAACATTTGCGTTTAGCTGAACGTAAAAGTTACTTTTTCTTTAACTTTTCTGAATAAGAACTGGTACTAGGGCTTTCATATTTAGAATATAGTTACATTTTACTTTTTGTCTTTTACACTTGCATTGATAGTCAAAGAGGGGGACAGCGAGACATTTAATTACGCGTAATTCTTGTTTAGTTTATGTCCACTTTTCTCCTAAACTATAAACATTATCATAAGAAACAAAACTCTACCATGTTTTTTGGCTTTAATTATGACAATTTTTACTAAAAAGTTTGGCTAGATGTTGCGTTTAATTCCATTTTTCTCGAAAACTATACAAGCTAGAACTGGGAAGCTTGAAATACGTATTCAATATCATAAGGCGACTCTCTACTGCAATGTTCATTACTCTACCATGCTTGAATCATGACACTTTTTCGACTTAGAATTGTGATTAAGTTCGCGTTTAGGTAAATTGTTCTCATTAACTATACAAACTACTGCTTTTAGACGTCGGACAGTTATTCATTATCATAAAGCGACGGTAGATTTCAAGGGCCATAACTTGACCACAATTATTATTATCATTGTAATGGGACTGTTTTATATATAGCAAGGGTCCCATATTAACCATGCATATTAGATGAAGTGTTACCATTTTTGAATTTCATATATCAGATGAAAACGAGATCTGCTTACAACGCCTTTGTTTGAAAATCCTGATAGTTTATGTACAATGATTCAGACAATCTGTTAATGGCTATGTTAGTTATGTTTGCATGGTTTCCCATTATTTCAATTTCAATTGCTTTGCTTGTCTTTACAGCTGCTTAAAACATATATCCTAGAAGAAAATTGGGGAAACTATTAAATCGTCAATGAATGTAGGGTCAAAAACCATTTAAAAGTGTATATTTAATCTTCGGGGAACATGGAGGCCCAGTTTCGAAATCAGGTCGTATAATACTGAAAACGTGCTAGTATTTGCTGCCCTTTTTTATTCCCTCGAGCCGGCCCCGGTAGCGGTGTTGGTGACGACACGGGGGCTGTGAATTCGAACCGAAGCTCGGCCAATATTCTTTCCGACGTTTGAAAAGTCAATGCGACTACCGTCATTCTTCTTCCACTAATGGGCTAACAGTCTTTGTAGAAAAGCAGCCAATTGCTTGGAAAGTCTGTTGCGAAGAGAATGTGATAAAACCAGGACATACATGGGTAGGTGAAATGACCACCGTGATGTGACGACGTCGTGATACCCATAGCAATCAACAATGCCTCTCACGATTGGAGGGATAGTATAGGTTACACTAGCACCGGCGTCTGGACAGACTTACTTGTAGTACTGGTAATCTATCCATGTAACGATGTAATTTATCCATGTAACGATGTAATGTAAGTGACTTACTTATAGTACTGGTAATGTATACATGTAGCGATGTAATGTAAGTGAAATACTGTTGAATACGGCGTTAAACAAAACTCAAATGGAAGAGCGTGAATGTATTCTCTTACCTGTTATTCCGTCATGGTGAAGAAACATGCCGAGTTCTCTTCGAGCGGTTCTCAGATGCTCAGATACAATAGAGTACCCCTCATATTTAACATTGTAGTATTTAAATATGGAGTACAACATTACGTTGAAAGCGTCGGTCGCGTGGACCAAAGACTCAATTTCTCTAGAAAATCGTTTATTCAGCGGCCTCGTCGTGTAATATCCGGTCCAGTACTCTTGGTTCTTTTCTGTGTACGGATAAAAATCACCGGAGATGGTTGGAAACAAGTCCGGTGAATCTAATGTCGACGATCCTGATTGGCTTACTTTTTCATGAGCTATTTTCTTTACATGATTGAAATATTCCGTAAGATTGCCGAATTTAATGTTCATCTTCCATTCGTTTTTCCCGTTGATATAGTTGATGAGTTTTTCGTAGTTTTTATACAAATTGTCCCACTCTGCTGCCCTGACGTACGTAAAATCTTCGCCCAGTCCTATGTAAAGTGTGTTATATTTATACAAATCAGCGGTCACTCTAAACATGCCATGTAATTTCTCGGCCTGTTTCTCCAGGTTTTCGTCCGTTATTTCAATGGCGCGATGTTGTTTTTCATCGAGATGTATAAATCCAAACTCATTACACGTATCCCTATCCGGACTGCAAACGTCACCAATCCAGTAATTTGTATACGCCATTAGACTTGACAACACGTCACTAGAGTTATCGGTCTTCCAATATGGCCGCCATTTGAAATCCATACTCTTCGATTTCATCAATTGTGCTTTCACTGCTTGATTTATTCTAAGAAAGACGAGGTTATCCATTCCGGATGATTTCCAGAGGTACGGCATCGTACTTGAATATCCGAATGGGTCGTTTACCCAAGCGTTTTTCGGTTTGACTTGTAGATTTTCAATCAACCATTGATGACCTTCAATAAGCTGATCTACCACGCCAACATATCGAGAGCAGGCCTCGTCAGGCATCACCCAGCCACCAAGCACAATCTCCAATTGACCTCTAGAAATGAGTTGTCGGACCTGTTTCTTTTTATTCTCGGTCAGATCTTTAAACCAGCGAGCGAGAAAAACAGTCTCAGCCCACTGAAATGTGAGATCCGGGTATTTTAAAAGTTTGTTTATCATGTTATCGAGCGTTGAGTGGGTTTTGGTGTTGTAATACTCTTCAATTGTTAGCCCGTAACCAGGATCCGCATGTGAAAAGGGAACCAGGATTACCGTGACTGGTTCAAGTGTTTTTAGGTCCGTAACTTCCGCCACAGTTTTGACTGGTAACGGGTAGTTACCCATGTCATCTATAACTGTATAGTTACCTTTTTTTGGAAGATCGAATGTGGAAAGTTTGGCGTGGTATTTCTGACCCCAAGGAATGACCTTTTTACACTGACTAAAGGACTGAGCTTCGCTCAAAGGCACTTTCCTGGCTGTTGAATGAGGCTTGTGTTCTTCTTTAAGTTTGTGTAAAGAGCTTTTAATTGTTTCATCTTTAGCTTCAATTTTCATTTTTCTAATTGGGTTGTCATTTGCTCTAGCTGTATCAATGTTCAATGAATCACGGTTAGCTATATGCTCAAAACTCACAACATCGTCGTCATTGTGTTTCCTTGTAGTTTCCTGAATATTTTCATAAAGTAAGTTTACTTCTTCCACTTCCACGGGATAATAGTTCGGTTCTATGGTTGGTGTGTTGGGTCTTGTTATAACAGCTTCCCAAAGGAGTTGAAAGCTTAACAAAATAACGATCAATGAGAACAGACGTAGCACCTTTGAGCTGGTTTTATTACGTCCGATTGCCATAACTTTGGTCGTTCCGTCACCGTTTGTCATATACTTGTCGTCGAACTGGAGCCTGGAAAAAATGCGGGGAAAACGTAAATTATGTATGTAATTTTAGTTCTTTTCTTTTCCGTGTGTTATTCTGTTATCGGCAATATTTCAGATATGTATAGGGAAAAGTTTAGAAAAAAAATATTGCAAAATATATCAGCGATTTAGTTGATCTAAACAAAGTGTTAAAGAATCATAGGCTTTATTAACTCTTTCAGCGCCAAATGCAATATTGAGCTTTTTGCAAACAATACTGATTCAGGTGAGTCAGCTCGTAACGAGCTGTCTCACCTGAAATCAGCATTGTTTGCCTTGTAGTTATTCAAACATTACGAAACTCTTATAACATATGAAATAGAGTCGCCCGGATTTGAACATGGAATAGTCTACTTTAAACAATTCGGCGCTGAAAGAGTTAAAAACGTTGATAAATTGTTGTAATTTAATAAGAAAGCAGACGCACTTTCCTATACACTTGTCACAATCACTCAATACTGCAAAATTTAACTATTTCAGCGCCGAATTACCTAAAGTAGTCTCTCCCATGTTAAAATATGTTGCGACTCCATTATTCATGTAATTAGAGTTTTAGCACTTTTGGAAAAGTTACAGGCATACAAAGCGGTATCCAGGTAAGACAGCTCGTTTCGAGCTGACTTTCCTGAATCTATATTGCATGTAAAAACCTCAATGTAGTCATTTCAACATTTGTCTGTTATATCACAGCGTAAATTGGTAAGACACCAGTACTATTGGTCCATTTATTCCGACACCAGCGAATCAGTCGTAGAACTAACCCCACAACCCGGAGCCTCTAGGAGTGAAAGTACTTACTACCATTTCTAAAGCCAAGAAAGACACATTATGTGAACTGACAGCAGTGAGTTAACACTTTCCCACCTATAGACGCTTTCTGACGCCTCTGCAGCAGACAACTTTTGAAAACATTGTGACAAAAGGAGAAATTGCTCGAAACGAGTTTTTTCTCCTTTTGCAACACAGTTTTCAACTCTTTTCAGTAATTATACCTTTATTTATAGAGATTTACCATAATTTGTTCTTGATCTTTTAAAAGTCGTCTGTTGCAGATATATACATCAAAAAGAAGGTTTGTTTGTTTTGTTTGTTTGGAGTTTAACGCCGCTTTCAACAGCTTTGGTCATATCACGGCGGTCAGTGCACCTACCCATGTTTTCCTGGCTTTCCCACACCAGTACTTACACAACATTCTTTCGAAGCCACTGACTACTTTCTCACATAGATCAGAGGTGAGAGGCAATGGAAAACATCGCCCGAAAGAATGTCGCCGCAACCGGGTATCGAACCCGTGACCTCCAGATCACGAGTCAGATACGCTACCAATTGAGCTACCCGGCCGGGCCAAAAAGAAGGTCACACTCAGCATCTCCAGCAAACAATGGGAAGAAGGGTATAAGATGTAACTATATTCCAAATATGAAATCCCTAGTACCAGTACTTATTGAGAAATATTAAAAAAAGGAAACTTTACTGAGCTAAACGCAAAGTTAAAAAATACAAGAAATTAAAAAATAAAAATAAACATGTTTGACCCAAAAACCCGTTTGATATGTGAAGTACTTTATCTGAGAAATGTGTGTTCACAATTTGAAATCAATCTAACAAAAAATGAAGAAGCTATGTCCAAATCTCAAAATCCACTAAAAACCACCAAAAATCATGTTTTTTACCCCCAAAAGAAGGTCACACTCAGCATCTCCAGCATACAATGTGAAAAAGGTATTATATATAACTATATTCCAAATATAGAGCCCTAGTACCAGTTCTTATTGAGACAAATTAAAACAAGAGCTGTCAGAGGACAGCATGCTCGACTTTTTCGTGCTTGCCAATAAAACAAAACTATTTTGGGTGGTATAGAAAACATATGCAATTACTTTATCATACTATTTATAAGCAAAGTACTTAATAAGTCGTTAAAGGGTCCTAATTCTTACAAAAACCTTCACTGAAGTATGTACTCTTGGCTGTTGGTGGAGGTATTGTTGGTAAAAAGATATTTTAATGTTAAAGGTATATCTCTAATTGTTTTGAAAAAAATTGATTTGGTATGAATAACTCAACCAAATTTTAAATCGAAAGAGGGCCATCATTCTTTAAAACAAACCTTGACATAATAATGTACTCTTGTCTTGGGATGGAGGTAATGATGGTAAATAAGTATTGTAAGTGTGTAAGCTATATCTCTAATGGTTTTGAAAACAATTGGGGTGATACGAAAAACTTGAACCAAAATTCTAAGTCAAAAAAGGCCATAATTCTTACAAAAACATTGACAGAATGATGTACTCTTGTCTGTTGATGGAGGTAATGATAGTGAAAATGTTTTGTAAGTTTCAAAGCAATATCTGTAATGGTTTTGAAAAAAAGTGAATTGGTACAAACAACTTAACCAAAAGTCTGTCTAAAAGGGCCATAATTCTTACAAAAACTATGACAGAGTTATGTACTTTTGTTTGTTGATGGAGGTAATGATGTTGAATAAGTGTTGTCAGTTTCAAAGCAAAATCTGTAATGGTTTTGACAAAAAATGGAATTGGTACAAAAAACTTAAACAAAATTCTAAGTCGAAAAAGGTTCATAATTCTTACAAATACTTTGACAGAGTTATGTTCTCTTGTCTGTTGATGGATGTAATGATGATGAACACAAAAAATTGGAATTGGTACAAGAAACTTAACCAAAATTCTAAGTCGAAAAAGGGCCATAATTCTTACAAAAACCTTGACAGAGTTATGCACTCTTGTCTGTTGATGGAGGTAATGATGGTGAATAAGTATTGTTAGTTTCAAAGCAATATCTGTAATGGTTTTGACAAAAAAGTGAATTGGTACAAAAACCTTAACCAAGGTGTGACACCAACGCCGACGCCGACGCCATGACGAGTAGTATAGCTAGCCTTTTCTTCGAAAAGTCGAGCTACGAAACTTTAACGTTAAGCTAAACGCAAATGTTTGACGCCGCCGTCGACAGAAAATCAACACCTTATTCTCGCTTTCGCAACTCTCTTGCTCTGCCTTGTGTGAGGAATAAACCTGTAAAGGTGCAAGTGAACACTTTTAGGACTAAATCGTTGTGACAGATGGAATAACAAATCGACAACACAAGGACATAATGAACATACACTAGTAAGATGTAGGAAATAGAAGGTAAATACCTGTAACTGGACAAGTGGACACTCTTAGGACTAAATCCTTAATGACACGAGCAGGCATAGGCTCGTGCGCGAATTAGCTCGTGCATGTGATGACGTGTAAGACATATGAAGAGGTGAAAGGTGAAATGTTAGAGTTGAAATGTGTTGTTAATAATAAGAAGGAATGATAATTAAACGGATTGAGATGAGATTGATTGAACAGATAACATAAGAACATAAAAGGACGAAACGGGACTGTATCAACACAAATGAAAAGGTTGGAATTTAAACCGGTTATGGCTGCATTTCACCAAGGATTATTTTTTCAAATCGGCCCGATCTGGAACAGATTGTCCCCGATGAATGACAATGGCAAGGGGACGAATCCCGGACGTTCCTCGCGCAATCGACACGTTTCCAGGGCGCAAGTATGCGAAAGTACGCGCAAGTACCCGCAGGTACACGGCAAAGTAGAGAGCGGCAGAGGCTATACGAAAGCTCTAGAGGACGGGCGAGACAATGTGACCTTCAGGGGACCCTCGGACGACCGAGACGACCACGAGCCGACGGTTTTTGACGGTTAAAAACAGTAGCAGATCACTTTTTCGGTACCCGACCCTCGGAGGACTGAGGCGATCGCGCCAGATTTTCCCCTGAAGGTTTAGGGTAGTGCTCGACAGTGCTCGCATGTGCTTTAAATATTGTGACAAAAGGAGAAATTGTTAGAAACGAGCAATTTGTCCTTTTGCCTCAATGTTTTCAACTTTAAAAGGTCAGAGGTCAAATTCAGAATTTTGAAAAGAGATCTGAATATTGATATGGTCAGTGTGCTTCTTAACCAAATCCCATGTACAACAAATCTACGGTAGACAACTATGGACATTTTGAGTCATTAAACATTTGGCTACTTTCTAATGTCTCTTTAGCAGACGACTTTTGAAAATAGTGTTGCAAACGGAGAAATCTGAACCTGCTACAATGTTTTCAATTTTGTTCAGTAATTATATAATTCATCTGCCTGTAACTTACATTGTCTATTAGATTTGAAGATGCATATTCAATTCTCATGAAATCTATTTAATTTGATGACATCTAAAGATCTAGAGATTCGATTTTTAGCTCACCTATGCACAAAGTGCAAGGTGAGCTATTGTGATCACATTTTGTCCGGTTTCCGTCCGTCGTGCGTCGTGCGTCGTCCGTCGTCCGTCGTCCATCGTCAACATTTGAAATTTTGTCAAAATGTTTGTCTTAAAAATATCTAGGTCAAGTTCGAATATGGGTTATGCCGGGTCAAAAACTAGGTCACTAGGTCAAATTGAAAGAAAATCTTGTTAACACTTTTGATGCCGCATTTTTTGCTGCAGCAGCTTGAAATTTGGTCAGAATGTTTGTCTTAAATATATCTAGGTCAAGTTCAAATATGGGTCATATTGGGTCAGAAACTAGGTCACCAGGCCAAATTGAGGGAAAATCTTGTTAACTCTGTAGAAGCCGCATGTTTTGCTTCAGCAATATTGAGCTGAATGATATCTAGGCCAAGTTCGAATATGGGTCATGTCGGGTCAAAAACTAGGTCACTAGCCCAAATTGAAAGAAAATCTTTTTTACACTTTGGATGCCGCAGCAGCTTGAAATTTTGTCAGAATGTTTGTCTTAAAGATATCTAGTTCAAGTTCAAATATGGGTCATATTGGATCAGAAACTAGGTCACTAGGCCAAATTGAGGGAAAATCTTGTTAACTCTGTAAAAGCTGCATTTTTTGCTTCAGCAATTTGAAATTTGGTCAGAATGTTTGTATAAATGATATCTAGGCCAAGTTCGGATATGGGTCATGCCGGGTTAAAAACTAGGTCTCTAGACCAAATTGAAGGGTAATCATGTTAACACTCTGGATACTGCATTTTTAATTTCAGCATGATAAAACTTTATCAGAATGTTTTTCTTGGTGATATGTAGGCCAAGTTTGAATATGGGTCATGCTGGATCAAAAACTAGGTCACTAGATCAAATTGAAGGAAAATCTTGTGAACACTTTGGATGCCGCATTGTTTGCTTCAGCAGCTTGAAATTTGGTCAGAATGTTTGTCTGAATTATATCTAGGTCAAGTTCAAATATGGGTCATATTGGATCAGAAACTAGGTCAATAAAGGAAAATATTGTTCAAACTCCGGAGGCCGCATTTTTACTTTGAGCAAGTTGAAACTTAGTCAGAATGTTGTCTTGATGATATCTAGTCCATGTTGGAATATGGGTCATATCAGGTAAAAACTATAGATCACTAGGCCAAATGAAGGAAAGTATTGTTAACACTGTGGAGGTTGCATTCAGAATAATTGTCTTGATGTGTTTTGCATTGCAGTATATTGTATAATTAAGGTGAGCGATCCAGGGCCATCATGGCCCTCTTGTTTGAAAGTTTATTTTTTGAAGATTTAATTTTTGAATGTCGAATGTCGAATGTCATGCCAGCACGACATTTGATTTTTTGAAGTTTTATTTTTTGAATGTCGAATGTCGAATGTCATGCCAGCACGACATTTGATTTTTTTAAGTTTTAATTTTTGAATGTCGAATGTCGAATGTCGTATGTTTAGCTAACTTCACACAGCTCTGAGAAATTGTTAAAACTATGAGCGGCGTTAAACACCAAACAGCAAATTCGCACTGTATTGGGAGTAACCACACTACACTGTATTGGGAGTAACCACACTACACTGAAGTGGGAGTAACCACACTGAAGTGGGAGTAACCACACTGTATTGGGAGTAACCGCACTGTATTGGGAGTAACCACACTACACTGAAGTGAGAGTAACCACACTGTATTGGGAGTAACCACACTACACTGAAGTGGGAGTAACCACACTGTATTGGGAGTAACCGCACTGAAGTGGGAGTAACCACACTGTATTGGGAGTAACCACACTACACTGAAGTGGGAGTAACCACACTGTATTGGGAGTAACCGTTTAGCTGGTAAAAAACCGTCCGAAAGTCAGTCAAGCTTATGTCACATGTGGCGAATTGTTCGTCGTACATGCGTCATCCGTGTGTTATCTTTTGGCTTCACACGACCTCTCCTCAGTAACCACTGGTTCAATTGTGATGAAACTTGTCATATAACGCATCATCGTTTGTCTTTTTCTCAGAAAGCGTTGGCCCGATATTTACCCTTTCCTACATATAGACGCTTTCTGACGCCTCTACAGCAGACATTTAAAAACTTTGTTACAAAAGGAGAAGTTTCTCCTTTTTTCACAATGTTTTCAATTCTATATAATGATTGAACCCTCATGACAAAATGTTGTCAAAGTAGTCTGCTGCAGATTTGTTGTAAGTGGGAAAGGATTAAAGTCAGTTTGTAGAAAGGTTCTACTCAATTATGTTTCAGCCATTTTGATTGGTTAAAAGTTTTACTGGTCGAGCTATTATGAATACGGTGAAAACGTTTAAAAAAATTCTCCTCTGAAAATATCGGCACCATTGCGAAATTACTTCATAGAAATCTTGCTAAGGTAACCATCTACGAGAAACCACGACAACCAGTAGGTCGTATTGATTAGCCCTTGATGCCGTTAGAGAAACCTTTAAAAGTCTTCTTCTCGGAATATATTCTTTTTTTTTAAAAATGTTCCTAAGACGATTCTCTGATGAAATACATGTACAACAGAGGGAAATAGTATGTATTTTGTTTTACTAATAATTAGTCGCCGGGCAGAAGCCCGCGACTTCTATGTTTAATAGGTTTTCGGAAATCACATGGGAGGGCGGCTTATTATTAGAAAGAAACAAATCTAGATGATTTGAACATATTACAATTGTGGTTGTTTACGAACACTAATAAATGACACATCTAAAATGAAATAAATATTCCGATTTTTTAATGTTTGCATTTTTTTTTATTTCACTCGCATTTAAGTTTTTTGTCTTATTTACGAAGACAAAAGTGGTCCCTTCAAGACGTGAACCAACACCCCCTAATGCAGACTCTTATGTGTCATCATTGAGGTCAATTTCGGATTCTCCTTTTAATAGCAATTTTAACTTACTAAATGTTGTTTTCATGTTCAAAGAGATGTCTTGATTTGTGTAGAATTCATTTAATAATGTTAATCCCCATGAATATCTAAAGTAGGAACTGTTTCTAAGCTAAATATAGACCCTATTCTGTTGTGTAGTTTCGTGACCTTTAACATCGATTTTCGCGCATGCGCATTTCGATATGAAAAAGCGAGTGATATTATTTTATTTTAGACAAGTACAAGACGAATGTTTGACGCAAAGCGTCAAAGAGAGCCGCAATATTTCGTTGTACATGTAGAAATAAGAAAAAAAGAACATTTTTAAATCCACAAACAATAGAACAATTTAAACTGTAGACGGTAATGCTGATATATTTATCCTTTTGAAGACTTTTGTTTTCTTCAAATTACCTCCCTTTAAAGCAATACCAGGATATTTACCTTGTGATTCGAATAAGATTGACAAACATTGAAATTATATGAATGAATACTATTATTTAAATAAGTAACAACAGCAAAATTAAATTTAAGCCAAGATAAATGTGTACACATTTCGTTAATTTTTTATAGATACCCTAATGTATAGGTATGAATATAAAATTTATAAGCAAATGTTTGAATAGACTAAGGAAAGTCAAGAATACATAAATAAATCAATGCAGTCTTTTCCGGCGACATTGATGCCTTGCATCAACTTTCTCTTGTTCATATATTTTGAAACCTTAGAGCATTTTATGGATGGATCATGGAGTGCCTTCTACATTAGTATGGCATTCTTTCATACTGAACTCTTTCACTGAATTGGAGCAATCCAATTTGTAAAATGCGGTCTTCTGAAAGTGCTCGCAGCTTTGGCGGTGTAGTGGTAGAGCGTTCGCCTCGGATGAGAGAGGTTACGGGTTCGATAACCGGCTAACTCATACCAAATACTTTAAAAATGGTAGCAATGGCTGCCCTCCTTGGCACTCAGGGTTGCGGGGTTAGCATTACGACTGACTGGTTGATATCAGGATAAATGGTCCAGTAGTACTGGTAACTTACCCAGTATACACATGTATGACTTATTTCATCTATACTTGCACTTTTAGATTGATTGTTTGGAGTTTTACGCCGCTCGCAACATTGTTTAGTTAGATCATGGCGAAGATACGACTGAATTTGAAATAGGTCAGATGATGATCGAAATGAATAAAACTTTTCATTTGTTTGTTTTATGTTACTCTTGATTGTGGTGAATTCATCACTGTTGCTATTTTGTCACGAAGGTTTTATTCGTAAGCTTTTGTTTCTCAACTTTAAAATGATTGTTTGAACTATTCGAAAACTGTATACGTTTCTTGTATCTGCTTTGCGAAATATGGTCAGGTTTTTCGGGGGTAATCAGCCGATCCCCGGTAGCTCAATTGGCAGCACCACGGGCTGACAATCTAGGGTTCAGGAACGCTAACTCAAGCATCATTATTTCCTCCGTTTGACAAAAGTCACTCCCACAAGCCTCATGCGTGTTTTTTCAATGGCCTTACATTCTCTGTGGTAAAGCAGCCAGTTGCTTGGAAAGACTGGTGTGTTTAGTAATGGTGTGAGAAAGCCATTGATAGATGAGCTGGTCGCGATATGACTGGAAACTTGTTCAAAACGGTGTAAATCCCTAACCAATCAATCAAATAAGATTGTTTTATTATCATCTGCCACACTATTCGCTATATATATATGGAAACATGACGAAAACAAGCTTATTGAGCTGATTGACCTTTCAAATAAACATGCTTAACCCTTTCAGCGCCGAATTGTTTAAAGTAGACTCTTCCATGTTCAGAATCAGGCGGCTCCATGTCTCATGTAAAAAAAGTGTGGACTATTTTGTTAACTAAAAGGCAAACAATGCTGATTTCAGGTGAGACAGCTCGTTACGAGCTGACTCGCCTGAATCAGTATTGTTTGCAAAAACCTCAATATTGCCTTTGGCGCTGAAAGAGTTAACATACATATTTAAACTAAAAAACATGCTTCTATCCTCCATTCTGTACCTTCTTTTTTTTTCTTCTCTATATACTTCATTCTTTTTCCCTTATTCTCAATTTCTATCTCATATTGATTTAATTACTACGCCTTTTGTTGCCCTCTGATCACGTTGTATAATATATTGCAGAGCTGTCATGTATGTATCGTGTACATACTCAGCATCGAAACAAAAAATATTGTATATTGTATATTGTAAATTGTTAAAACGGTCTGTTTACTCCTCTATATCTGATCATATAACCTGTCAATATTTGGCTCTTTTGAATTCTATAACTTCATGTCATGAACAGAATAAATAAACTTAATAATATAGAAAAAGGTTTTAATAAATTAATAAATTATATCAAACATTATGAAAACGAATAAGACTCTAAATACATTTTAAAAATTATGTTCATTTTCCCAACAAAAACAAAACAACTTCCAATGCATTTTCAAAGACACTTTTGCTTGGGAAGATTGTTGTGTGGAGTACTGGTGTGAGAAAACCAGGAAATACGTGTGTAGGTGAACTGGCCGCCGTAATATGACTGAGAAATTGTTAAAAACGGCGTTAAACCCCAATCAATCAATCAATCAATCAATCAAAGACACTTTACGTTAACCCTTTCCCACATACATACGTTTTCCGACGCCTCTGCGACAGACCCCTTTTGCCACAATGTTTTCAACTATATTCAGATCTTTTACTTTCATTTACATTAGTTCATACTTTTGCCTAAATGTTTTCAACTCTATTCAGTTAGTTAACTTCCATCTTCAGAGATCTGTCATACTTTTGCCTTAGTGTTGTCAAAGTCGTCTGCTGCATATTGTTTATATATGGGAAAGGATCATAACATAAATAGCATACTTAGATGATTAAACAAAACAAACAACAAAACAAAATAGATGAATGTATAATGATGCAAAAACGTCTCGATGAAAACAAGAAGTTAACCCTTTCCCACATACAGCAAATCTCCAGCAGATGAGTATTTGTAGGCAAAATGAAATATGATTTTTTTTTTAAGTATAATTGCTGAAAAAAGTTAAAAACATTGTGGCAAAAGAAGAAATTGCAATTTCTCCGTTTGCCACAATGTTTTCAACTTTTTTCAGCAATTATACTTAAAAACAAAAAGAGCAATTTCTTCTTTTGCCACACTGTTTTCAAACGTCGTCTGCTGCAGAGGCGGCATAAAGCGTCTGTATGTCAGAAGGCGTTAACAAATATGTCAATGAACAGCATCTAGACAACAGAGGTAGTGTTTCCCTTACTCCTCTTTATGGCATCACATGACTGCCTCGGTGGTGTAGTGGTAGACTCCGTTGCGGGAGGTCACGGGTTCGATACCAAGTCGAGTCATACCAAATACTTTAACATTGGTGGTAATTGCTTTCCCGTCTTTGGCGCTGAGGAATATGGGGTTAGCATTGCGACTGTCTAGCTGGTGTTAGGATAACTGAACCAGTGCTACTGGTAGCTTACACAGGAAACGTCGTGATATTACTAAACAATTGTTGAAGAAATGTACACTTCAGATGAACTGAAATACATATGACTGCGTAAAGTATCGACCCGGATAAGCCTAAGCATGCGGCGCAGGCTAACCCGGGCAGACACTTTTCGCCTGCTGAGGATTTTCTGTTACAGGACCAGGGTCTAGTCGCTCGTGTTTTCTGACGATGTTAACATTGATATAACGCTGTCAATTTATTATCAAGCTTTACATTCCATATTTGAGGTAAAATAAAATCGGTGGAAATATCACGTTCTCAAGTTGTATCATTTGTCAATGTGATCGTGATTCCTCTTTTACTCGCCTCGTACTCGTTCAACTCTTTATCCAATATCGAGAAAACTAATCTCATATATCAATTTTAAAAGCTCTAAGTTCCATAGGTTGAGGTTTCAAATCTGTTGTCATATCACATTTATTAATAACGTGTAAATGTGACAGGGAAGTTTCCGTCACGCCTACTTTCAGTTTTGGCAGCAGGCTCTTTATGGTAAACTTATCGCCGATGTGGTTGTTACATTCGTTATTAGACGACTGGTACCCGCACTGGAACGAATGTCTGTGTAGAACTAAGCTGGTTCCGTTATATTCCAGGTTATTCTTGACTAAATTTCGAAGACCAACAAGTGTGACGTCACACGGTATTTGCCGGTCTTTAATTGGATGGATTTTATCAGATATTTTAATATTATTGTCATTTAAAGAATAAATCAACACATTGTTTTGTAGTGCGTCGTTAACGAGCACGGCGTCTTGTGTAGAATACGTGTATCGCACCTCCTCTAAGTCAGATGGAACGTTTTTATGCTCAATCTGCAGTACAAATTCGCTATTTACATTCACGTTGTCATAGACACCCTGTCCCAAGCCCCGCCCATCGTCTCGGAAAGTATGGCGGTCCAACATAACCTCTAGTTGACCTTCTTGTAGACTCGCAGCGCCATGGGGCTGTTTTGTATGCAATGTTACACGTCTGGTTTTATCTTCCAAGATCACCATTGTGGTTATTGGATAGTAATTTGTTTCAATTTTGCTGTTGTAATCTGTTTTTCTTCCCATTAATTGGTAACCATTTTGGTCTGTGAAAAAGTGTGCGCCATTTTTGATTGACGTTGAAATCCGTAGAATTACCTCCATATTTTTCATTCCCACTGCTTTCATATCTACTTCCGCTTTGATATGAAGTCCTTGGCCCTGAATAGCGGAAGTGTTATATAAAATAACGCTCAGCATAAATCCAGGAGATTTGACCTTGACCTCGGACATCAGGTGACCTTTTGTAACTGTCACGACCGTTTTCCCAGTTGTAAATTCTTGGGCCGGTCCAGCTGGTCCAAAAATGTAAGCACCACTCTTTGCGGATCGATACACAAGAAAAGCGGATGTGACGTCAGTGGTGTGACCGCTCTTTTTATCTAGAACCTGCTTAATCATACCTGTTGTTTTATCAATGAATACTTTCATGTGAATGTTTTCAATTGTTAATGTCTCTTCAGCAACAAATAAAACATCGTCGGCGTATCTCTGTTGAACCAAAGTCGCTGTATCTTCTTTATTTGTTGGGACTATTTTATAAACTTCAATACCAAAAGCGGGTAAATTGGCCATGAATGTAACCATGACAAGACCTTGATCTTTCATGACCGCAGTCTGAAAGGGAACAATAGGCATGTTCGCGGACACAATGTTTACATTTTTCGTATTCACATAAACTGACACAAGTTCAGATCGACTCCGTCCTATCGGATTGACGAGAACCATCTTGTTCCCCTCTCCATCCACTTGAAGGACAATCTTTTTTGAAATCCCTCGGGGACCAGCTTTAACTGTCTCTTCCTGTAGTAGTTTTGAGAAATGGAAGCTCCCTTTGGTAAGCAAAGTCGTGAGGACTGTTTTGAACGCTGTATGGACGCTTTCGTAAGCTTTAATTAGCCGCCATTCGAAGTCCCTTACAACATGTGGCAGTGACGTACCTGAAATAGATGAATGAATAAATGTTATTCGCAGATCTAATGACTTCATTCGTTTGGTTTTTAAAAATGTGTCATTTCCTTTAGAAGGGATTCAAATTGGAATCTCTTCTCCGTCGTTTGTCCGTCCGTCATATTTTGACTTAATTGACAAACAACACATGAATACTCCTTCAGACATTCTTATTGATGGTCAGAAAACCATTTTTACTTTTATTCGAACTCACACTCCACTGATCCTTTAAGCGACATACGATGTTCACCTGTACTGACCCAGCAACATTACGGTAACACTGATTCATCTACGATACTGATGAGATTCGATGAAATGGACAACAAACTGACAAACATCACTACTGTACAGTATAACATTCAGACGTCCGTTGGTATATGGGTAGGTGAAATGACCACCGGGATGTGACAACGTCGTGATACCCATATCAATCAACAATGCCTCTCACGATTGAAGGGATTGTATATGTTACACTAGCACCGGCGTCTGGACAGACTTACTTATAGTACTGGTAATCTATCCATGTAACGATGTAATTTATCCATGTAACGATGTAATGTAAGTGACTTACTTATAGTACTGGTAATTTATCCATGTAACGATGTAATGTAAGTGAAATACTGTTAAATACGGCGTTAAACAAAACTCAAATTGAGGAGCGTGAATGTATTCTCTTACCTGTTATTCCGTCATGGTGGAGAAACATGCCGAGTTCTCTTCGAGCGGTTCTCAGATTCTCAGATACAATAGAGTACCCCTCATATTTAACATTGTAATATTTAAATATGGAGTACAACATTACGTTGAAAGCGTCGGTCGCGTGGACCAAAGACTCAATTTCTCTAGAAAATCGTTTATTTAGCGGCCTCGTCGTGTAATATCCGGTCCAGTACTCTTGGTTCTTTTCTGTGTACGGATAAAAATCTCCGGAGATGGTTGGAAACAATTCCGGTGAATCTAATGTCGACGATCCTGATTGGCTTACTTTTTCATGAGCTATTTTCTTTACATGATTGAAATATTCGGTAAGATTGCCGAATTTAATGTTCATCTTCCATTCGTTTTTCCCGTTGATATAGTTGATGAGTTTTTCGTAGTTTTTATACAAATTGTCCCACTCTGCTGCCCTGACGTACGTAAAATCTTCGCCCAATCCTATGTAAAGTGTGTTATATTTATACAGATCAGCAGTAACTCTAAACATGCCATGTAATTTCTCAGCCTGTTTCTCCAGGTTTTCGTCCGTTATTTCAATGGCGCGATGTTTTCTTTCATCGAGATGTATAAATCCAAACTCATTACACGTGTCCCTATCCGGACTGCACACGTCACCAATCCAGTAATTTGTATATGCCATTAGACTTGACAACATGTCACTAGAGTTATCGGTCTTCCAATATGGCCGCCATTTGAAATCCATACTCTTCGATTTCATCAATTGTGCTTTCACTGCTTGATTTATTCTAAGAAAGACGAGGTTATCCATTCCGGATGATTTCCAGAGGTACGGCATCGTACTTGAATATCCGAATGGGTCGTTAACCCAAGCGTTTTTCGGTTTGACTTGTAGATTTTCAATCAACCATTGATGACCTTCAATAAGCTGATCAACCACGCCAACGTATCGAGAGCTGGCCTCATCAGGCATCACCCAGCCACCAAGCACAATCTCCAATTGACCTCTAGAAATGAGTTGTCGGACCTGTTGCTTTTTATCCTCGGTCAGGTCTTTAAACCAGCGAGCGAGAAAAACAGTCTCAGCCCACTGAAATGTGAGATCCGGGTATTTTAAAAGTTTGTTTATCATGTTATCGAGCGTTGAGTGGGTTTTGGTGTTGTAATACTGTTCAATTGTTAGCCCGTAACCAGGATCCGCATGTGAAAAGGGAACCAGGATTACCGTGACTGGTTCAAGTGTTTTTAGGTCCGTAACTTCCGCCACAGTTTTGACTGGTAACGGGTAGTTACCCATGTCATCTATAACTGTATAGTTACCTTTTTTTTGAAGATCGAATGTGGAAAGTTTGGCGTGGTATTTCTGACCCCAAGGAATGACCTTTTTACACTGACTAAAGGACTGAGCTTCGCTCAAAGGCACTTTCCTGGCTGTTGAATGAGGCTTGTGTTCTTCTTTAAGTTTGTGTAAAGAGCTTTTAATTGTTTCATCTTTAGCTTCAATTTTCATTTTTCTAATTGGGTTGTCATTTGCTCTAGCTGTATCAATGTTCAATGAATCACGGTTAGCTATATGCTCAAAAATCACAACATCGTCGTCATTGTGTTTCCTTGTAGTTTCCTGAATATTTTCATAAAGTAAGTTTACTTCTTCCACTTCCACGGGATAATAGTTCGGTTCTATGGTTGGTGTGTTGGGTCTTGTTATAACAGCTTCCCAAAGGAGTTGAAAGCTTAACAAAATAACGATCAATGAGAACAGACGTAGCACCTTTGAGCTGGTTTTATTACGTCCGATTGCCATAACTTTGGTCGTTCCGTCACCGTTTGTCATATACTTGTCGTCGAGCTGGAGCCTGGAAAAAATGCGGGGAAAACGTAAATTATGTATGTAATTTTAGTTCTTTTCTTTTCGGTGTGTTATTCTGTTATCGGCAATATTTCAGATATGTATAGGGAAAAGTTTAGAAAATAAATATAGCAAAATATATCAGCGATTTAGTTGATCTAAACAAAGTGTCAAAGAGTCATAGGCTTTATTAACTCTTTCAGCGCCAAAGGCAATATTGAGCTTTTTGCAAACAATACTGATTCAGGTGAGTCAGCTCGTAACGAGCTGTCTCACCTGAAATCAGCATTGTTTGCCTTGTAGTTATTCAAACATTACGAAACTCTTATAACATATGAAATAGAGTCGCCCGAATTTGAACATGGAAGAGTCTACTTTAAACAATTCGGCGCTGAAAGAGTTAAAAACGTTGATAAATTGTTGTAATTTAATAAGAAAGCAGACGCACTTTCCTATAAACTTGTCACAAGTACTTAATACTGCAAAATTTAACTATTTCAGCGCCGAATAACCTTAAGTAGTCTCTCCCATGTTCAAAATGTTGCGACTCCATTATTCTCGTAAATAGAGTTTTGGTATCTTTGGAAAAGTTACAGGCATACAAAGCGGTATCCAGGTAAGACAGCTCGTTTCGAGCTGACTTACCTGAATCTATATTGCATGTAAAAACCTCAATGTTGTCATTTCAACATTTGTCTGTTATATCACAGCGTAAATTGGTAAGACACCAGTACTATTGGTCCATTTATTCCGACATCAGCGAATCAGTCGTAGAACTAACCCTACAACCCGGAGCCTCTAGGAGTGAAAGTACTTACTACCATTTCTAAAGCCAAGAAAGACACATTATGTGAACTGACAGCAGTGATTTAACACTTTCCCACCTATAGACGCTTTATGACGCCTCTGCAGCAGACAACTTTTGAAAACATTGTGACAAAAGGAGAAATTGCTCGAAACGAGTTTTTTCTCCTTTTGCAACACAGTTTTCAACTCTTTTCAGTAATTATACCTTTATTTAGAGATTTACCATAATTTGTTCTTGATCTTTTAAAAGTCGTCTGTTGCAGATATATACATCAAAAAGAAGGTCACACTCAGCATCTCCAGCAAACAATGGGAAGAAGGGTATAAGATGTAACTATATTCCAAATATGAAATCCCTAGTACCAGTACTTATTGAGAAATATTAAAAAAAGGAAACTTTAATGAGCTAAACGCAAAGTTAAAACATACAAGAAATTAAAAAATAAAAATGAACATGTTTGACCCAAAAACCCGTTTGATATGTGAAGTACTTTATCTGAGAAATGTGTGTTCACAATTTGAAATCAATCTAACAAAAAATGAATAAGCTATGTCCAAATCTCAAAATCCACTAAAAACCACAAAAAAAATCATGTTTTTTACCCCCAAAAGAAGGTCACACTCAGCATCTCCAGCAAACAATGGGAAGAAGGGTATAAGATGTAACTATATTCCAAATATGAAATCCCTAGTACCAGTACTTATTGAGAAATATTAAAAAAAGGAAACTTTAATGAGCTAAACGCAAAGTTAAAACATACAAGAAATTAAAAAATAAAAATGAACAACATGTTTGACCCAAAAACCCGTTTGATAAGTGAAGTACTTTATCTGAGAAATGTGTGTTCACAATTTGAAATCAATCTAACAATCAAAGTACAAAGTACTGAAGGTAGAATTGCGATCGTTTAAGAAGAGATACAGAAGTGCATATATGAATATTTATTTTACCGGTTACCTTCAGGCAAAGTTTCAAGTGTGTAACCCTTTCCAGTGCTGAGATTTTGCCTCAACCTGAAACTTTAACCAAAATGTTGACGATCAGACAGACGGAGAGACAGACATCGCCAATCTATAGACCGGAATTGCTAGAGCAATCCGGCCAAAAATAAAAAAAAATCATCCATTTTAGCAGTAAAATCCTGCCAAGAAGTAATGAATTGAGAAAAAAATGTGCTGAGAGGTCCATAATTTCAAACTTGCTAAGATTTGGTCTGTGCAATGAATGTACAAATTGAACAAGAGGCCCATGAGGGCCTATGCTCTACTGGTATGGTTCTTTGGTCATTTTCAATCCAGAGCATGTATGTATGGTGAAGATCGGATAGTAAATGGAGGCTCTTTTGTGTTCACAAGCTGTATTATAGCAATTTTTACAATTTCATGGGCCATAATCCAGTCTTGCATGGGCGGATCTAGCTGGTTTTCAAAAGGAACCAAGCTCTCATCAATATTTAACTACTATCTAAGTTTGGTGAAGATCAGATAGTAAATGGAGCCTCTATTGTGTTCACATGCTCAATTATAGCAATTTGGACAATTTCAAGGGCCATAATCCAGTCTTGCATGGGCGGATCTGGCTGGTTTAGGAAAGGAACAGAGCTCTCATAGATATCTTACTACTGTATAAGTTTGGTTGAGATACAATCAAAAGTGAAGACTGTATCGTGTTAAAAAGTTCTTTTATAGCAATTTTGACCATTTCAAGGGCCATAATCCAGTCATGCATGGGCGGATCTGGCTGGTTTTCAAAAGGAACCGAGCTCTTATAGATATCTAACTACTGTATAAGTTTAGTTGAGATACAATCAAAAGTGAAGACTGTATCGTGTTAACAAGCTGTTTTATAGCAATTTTGACCATTTAAAGGGCCATAATCCAGTCTTGCATGGGCGGATCTGGCTGGTTTTCGAAAGGAACCGAGCTCTCATGAATATCTAACTACTGTATAAGTTTGGTTGAGTTGAAGACTGTATCGTGTTAACAAGAAATTGTTTACGGACGCACGGACGCACGGACGCACGGACGCACGGACGCACGCACGCACGGACGACGGACACATCGCCACGACATAAGCCCTTCTGGCCTTTGGCCAGTAGAGCTAAAAATGTATTGTTGACATGTATTTTCTACACCATCATTGTAATGTTGTTTATCATAAATAAAATTATTCCTTTTTTTAAATAAACTTTTAATCAAAATGTGTGTCTCAGTGTTGTCTTCTTCAGCAGTTTGACAGAAACAAAGCCTAAATCTGAAATTGTGTCAATGTGTTATTTGTCAACTCTGTCCCATAAGTTTTGCTTGTAATTTGAACTCTCATAAAATCAAAGCGCTGAAGGCACTGAATTTGTTTGGGTACATAAAACTGTTCAAACATTTGCGTTTGCATAGATGTGTGATTTATAAACTATGCATTGTTTATAAATATTACAACTTCGGGTAAAAGAATAAATGACGCATCCGTTAAAATTAAATGCCATTTTAGTTGTCTATAAAAATAAATCATGAGACATACATGTGAATATTATATTTAATGTCCAAGTTTCAAAAGACATGTAAAACAAATGGATAACCATTATGGCCCCGACTCACTCATCTAAGTATTTAATAATTGTTGTTACAAACAAAAACACCATTGACCAAGGGTTTTCTAAAATCTTACTCAAAAGCTTCCTGCTTAACAAGAGATTTTTCAAGTTTTCACTATAGCCATATAAGGCCAAATAGCCCTGCCCCCCCCCCCCCCCCCATGGCGGCCATGTTTTTCGACCAATCAACATGGCTTGGAGGAATCTGATAGATGGTCTCCCAATGAACATTTCTACAAAAAGAATTGAAAATTGGCCAAAAACTTTCGGATGAGAAGATTTTTCAAGTTTTTACTATAGCCATATTAGGCAAAAAAGCCCCGACCGCTGGCGGCCATGTTTTTCGACCAATCAACTTGGCTGGAAGGAATCTGATAGAGGGTCACCCTAGGAACATTTCTACAAAATTATTTGAAATCGGCCTGACACTTTTGGAGGAGAAGATTTTTTTTAGTTTACACTATAGCCATATAAGGCAAAAAAGCCCCGCTCCCTGGCGGCCAAGGAACACTGTAGCAACGTTAAATGTCGCACCAACGCTAAATGTCACACTTGACGTTTTATGTCACAAGGCTGACGCTAAACGTCGCAACCAACGCTAAATGTCGCAAAACCTTCTGACGTTATATGTCGCATCTGTAACGCCAAATGTCGCAAAACAAGGTACTGCCGCTATATGTCGCAACATCAACGCTAAATGTCTCACTCCTTTATAAGCACTCTTCTGTAGTATTACTGTTTCACAATGTACAAATTACAATGTTTCATCTCACTCTGTCCCTTCTTTTTTTAGTTATAGCTCCTGAAGTAGTCATTTTTTTGCGACATTTAGCGTCAGCCTTGCGACATATAACGTCAAACACGACATATATACAAGATATATATGCACTCTCGTATTATCGATATGGATTCGCACACTTACGATAAGGACTCTCACACAAGCGATATGCACTCTTGTACTAACGATATGGATTCGCTCACTAACGATATTGATTCATACACTTACGATATAGACTCTCACAAAAGCTGTATGCACTCTCGTACTAACGATAATGACTCGCACACTAACGATATGGACTCTAGTAATAGTGGTTCATCAGAATAACAGATTGCGCTTTGTGTTTATACATTCTTGTGGGCCAATACTGGCTCTTTCTGCGGATAGCCACATTTTGTGGCTGGTATACAATAGATGGAATATGGTATAAACGTCCAAGACATTTTTTTTGTAAACACATGTACACGGACATACACTGTGACATAACGTTATAACATGTACACTTTTCTTAAGTTTTTTAAAACTGTAAAATTAAAGAAAATTGTACATGTTATAACGTAATGTAACAGTGTATGTCCGTGTACATGTGTTTTCAAAATGTTAATGCGTTCTATGGATAGCCACATATTGTAACTGGTATACAATTGTCTCTCTTGTCACAAACTGTATAAGCTAATACTGGAATAAAAACTGACACGGAATAAGTAACATGCTTTTTGTTGCCATTCCTTAACCTACTTATAAAAAAGTTTATAAATGTAGCACTTTAACATCCCGTAACTAATACCTTGAACGTTTATACCATATTCCATCTATTGTATACTAGCCACCAAATGTGGCTATCCGCAGATAGAGTAGAGCCAGGCATTGGCCCGCGAGGAATGTGTTAACACATCACGGATTGCCTGCACTAACCAACAGCCAGGTCCTGCTATTCATATAATTCTTCTAACACTAAAAGGCGACACAGATATATCACAGAACCGGCAAGGGTTTAAGATACAACCGAGGCGGTTGTGTCTTGCTCACAATGTCTTTGAACAATCTATTCACCCGTTGAAGGGAGTATCGCGACGAAGGATTTTGTTTGTTTCGAACCAAGGTTAACAATAATATACCAAATCAACTGTGGTAGTTCTACATGGTGCTTTTGATGGACGTGTTTCGGTTTCCGTTTTAAATGTATCATTTCTCACAATCTGTTATTCTAATGAACCACTATTACTAGAGTCCATATCGTTAGTGTGCGAGTCATTATCGTTATAACGAGAGTGCATATAGTTTTTGTGAGAGTCCATATCGTTAGTGTATAAATCAATATCGTAAGTGAGCGAATCCATATCAGTAGTACAAGAGTGCATATCGCTTGTGTGAGAGTCCTTATCGTAAGAGTGCGAATCCATATCGATAGTACGAGAGTGCATATATATTTTGACTATATGTCGCACTTGACGTTATATGTCGCAAGGCTGACGCTAATTGTCGCAAAAAATGACTACCTCAGGAGCCATAACTAAAAAAAGAAGGGACAGAGTCAGATGAAACATTGTAATATGTACATTGTGAAACAGTAATACTACAAAAGAGTGCTTATAAAAGAGTGCGACATTTAGCGTTGATGTTGCGACATATAGCGGCAGTACAATTTTTTGCGACATTTGGCGTTACAGATGCGACATATAACGTTAGAAGATTTTGCGACATTTAGCGTTGGTTATTTACTTCGTGCTCAGGTGAGCTAAAAAAGAAACATCTATCCAAATGAAAGAGTAATTGAAATCATGCATTATAAAAGGATTAAATGCTCCAGAGAAAACCAATACCTGTGCCGTCCGAATTTTACTCTACAGTATACACCTAAGCTGGCCGCTGTTTCCTTTAAAGGGTGTTTAAGCTTGCCAAATCAATTAAGGATGCGTGACCATACACTGTTAATTACCATTGTTTACGAGTGTCATTCCAAACAAATTATAAATGTAACCCCTTTTCCCAATAAACCTATCATATACATGTATGTATTTGTAACTTGCCGGGATGTGTCGATACCGTCATGGTACAATGTGATATATGCACAAATTGGTTTCACAAATCTTGTGTTAATGCACCTGCGGATATTACGACAACAGATGCGGACTTTAATTGTAACTTTTGTTAATTAGTTGGCTATTATAATGATAAGATATGTGATTAAATTGGCAACATTTAAGTTTTTTACTTATAACAGCCTTCAAATACAAATTTGGTTTATACGATGGTAAAGAAAGGTTATTGGAATTAAGAAATTGTTTAAATAAGCAAATTTTCCTTTTCCCACAATGTTTTCAATATATGTTGCTTTTTACTGTTTACACAACAAGAAAAAAACATTTAACTTATTTGTTATAGATTAGTATTATAGTTGCATATATATATAATTACTAGAAATAAATTAAGATTTAAAGTGTTGTATATATATATATACTTATTGTTTATTTGTTATTTAAATTGTTCTGCCCCTTACAAGTACCCTACAGAATAGAATGTTGCATGGATCATTTGCCTCGTAGTATGGCACATGGAAAACTGTTGAAAGTTACAAAGTAGAAAATGAAGAGGCCCAACAATAACTAGAACTCATGACCCTTCAATCGAGTGTAAAGGAGAGGATATAATTGAAGCAAAACCTATGGCTAGTTACTAGCAACCTATTCTATTCTTGCAATGTTTTCAAATTTCGTCCGCTGCAGATGCGTCAAAAGACATTTACTTGTCGGAAAATCAATCCATCAATTCTCTTTATTGATATCTATAGATATGATATAAAGAGGAAAGTCGTTAAAACACTTTACAAAGAGATTCCATTTCAGCATGATCTCGATTTTTGGTTTATTCTATATCACTGATAAAAGCAATCAAACACATTATATATTTACAAAGAAAACCCCGGATATGATCATATGTAACAAATTATACACAGTTGCCCATCTTTAATTAAACATTTTTTACAACAAATCATAGCGTCCGCAGATTTGCTCTATATTCTATTGCGTCGGCATTTTCCCTCTTATTGCATTTGTCCGCATTTTCCCTCTATAATGTATTTGTCCGCAGATCGCGTCCGCACTTTAGACCCTCCCCCCATACCGTTGTATTATTTATAAATAGAATTCGACGATCACGATTTCTCTGCAAATGTGTTACTCTCATTTTAAATGCATATTTTTTTTTTTAATTCTTTATACTATATTTATATGGCCGACAAGGCACAAAGAAAATATTTTCAATTCTGTTTTTATCTACATTTTCAATGCGTGATTGAAAATTCAAATACCGTATCTGGAGCTTAAATCGGAAATAGTTCTCCCTGTAGCAGTTCACTCATTGAGATTTATAAATCTCTCCGCATTCATGTTTTAAAATACAATGTTTCATTTTATTTCGTAATTCTCTTTGAATATAAGAACCACATAAGAAAACAAAGACGATATAAATATATCATTATTTCAAAAATCGTGATACATTTGAAAAGTAAGAGCAAGTATTGAGTACTACTTTCACGCGTATGAAATTCATGGAATTTTAAATAAGACGAACGGCTTCAGAATTGCAGCTACTAAATTTGTTTGTTCCAAACAAATAAAAAGCACGGAAAGGGACAACTTTCCCAACTTTGATTAAATATGTTTTCAATTAAATTGTAAAAAATTTCTTGTTTTTTGAAAGTTTTGTCATTATTATTTAAGACGGACATTATATACTAGAATAGCCAACTGACTATCATTTGAAAAAGTGTTTCTTATTTAAACCTTTCCCACTTGCATACGTAATTGCAGCCGACGACTTTTGAAAACATTGATGCAGAAGAAGAAATTGCTCATAACAAGCGTTCTCCTTTTGCAACAATGTTTTCAACTATATTCAATGATTACACTTCCATTAAATGTGATTTTCTGTATCTTTGCTCAGAATTTTTTTAATTCGTCTGCTGCAGAGTTTTTATATTGTGGGGTGGGTTGTGATTTGTTAAAGTGCAAGCAGGATTGGGAATTGAGTGTTGCACTTATCCTAATGAAACATTCGCCTGCCTGTGCATGTTTTAGCTTAACTTAACTTGTTAATGTTCTTAACCATCATCAACTTAGTCATCTGTTAGTAATCAACTCTATGAACGAAATAATCGCGTCAAAATCTTGAATCGCGTCAAAATCATAACGAAATCAAAGTATTCTAAACGCTTTATAAACAAGTGATTTAAAGCGCTCAAATCATTTGATGAAATTTGTTTCTTTAGACGCGGACCTTGTCGAAAGCACCTATCCAACATGCAAAGTTAATCGTTGTTAATCGTTGTCGAAGGAATATATGGACTGAGAGAAAGAGAAAGAAAAGGCTTAGCAATGCATTCTATCTTTTAGAATTTCGTACTAGCCGATCCTTCATTCCACTCGCTTATGCTAGCGGGCGAGTGGATGTTTACATCTCTGCCGACGGGAAAAAAGGGTTACAATTTACAAAGGGTAATTGCGCGGTGCAGTGCTATATTGGCGTAGTGATATCTAAATACTTGTGTACACTTTAAATTGATATTTACACTTACACGACTTGTTATTTTCTATTATAAGCTTGAATAATCGGATTTTTTTTCTTTACTCTATGTTTGCTTTTGTGAGCATTCGTAAATTAGTCAAACCAAAAATTGCACTTAATTGTTGGTGGTGAAGGGCATATACATCACGTGACTTCAAACTCACTATGACTATGGCAGCCTCTGCGCATGCGCAAGTCTACCAACAAATGAATAAGCTATGTCCAAATCTCAAAATCCACTAAAAACCACCAACAATCATGTTTTTTACCCCCAAAAGAAGGTCACACTCAGCATCTCCAGCATACAATGTGAAAAAGGTATTATATATAACTATATTCCAAATATAGAGCCCTAGTACCAGTTCTTATTGAGACAAATTAAAACAAGAGCTGTCAGAGGACAGCATGCTCGACTTTTTCGTGCTTGCCAATAAAACAAAACTATTTTGGGTGGTACAGAAAACATATGCAATTACTTTATCATACTATTTATAAGCAAAGTACTTAATAAGTCGTTAAAGGGTCCTAATTCTTACAAAAACCTTCACTGAAGTATGTACTCTTGGCTGTTGGTGGAGGTATATCTCTAATTGTTTTGAAAAAAATTGGTTTGGTATAAATAACTCAACCAAATTTCTAAATCGAAAGAGGGCCATCATTCTTTAAAACAAACCTTGTACTCTTGTCTTGGGATGGAGGTAATGATGGTAAATAAGTATTGTAAGTGTGTAAGCTATATCTCTAATGGTTTTGAAAAAAAATGGGGTGATACGAAAAACTTGAACCAAAATTCTAAGTCAAAAAAGGCCATAATTCTTACAAAAACATTGACAGAATGATGTACTCTTGTCTGTTGATGGAGGTAATGATAGTGAAAATGTTTTGTAAGTTTCAAAGCAATATCTGTAATGGTTTTGAAAAAAAGTGAATTGGTACAAACAACTTAACCAAAAGTCTGTCTAAAAGGGCCATAATTCTTACAAAAACTATGACAGAGTTATGTACTTTTGTTTGTTGATGGAGGTTATGGTGTTGAATAAGTGTTGTCAGTTTCAAAGCAAAATCTGTAATGGTTTTGACAAAAAATGGAATTGGTACAAAAAACTTAAACAAAATTCTAAGTCGAAAAAGGTTCATAATTCTTACAAATACTTTGACAGAGTTATGTTCTCTTGTCTGTTGATGGATGTCATGATGATGAACACAAAAAAATCGAATTGGTACAAGAAACTTAACCAAAATTCTAAGTCGAAAAAGGGCCATAATTCTTACAAAAACCTTGACAGAGTTATGTACTCTTGTCTGTTGATGGAGGTAATGATGGTGAATAAGTATTGTTAGTTTCAAAGCAATATCTGTAATGGTTTTGACAAAAAAGTGAATTGGTACAAAAACCTTAACCAAGGTGTGACACCAACGCCGACGCCGACGCCATGACGAGTAGTATAGCTAGCCTTTTCTTCAAAAAGTCGAGCTACGAAACTTTGACGTTAAGCTAAACGCAAATGTTTGACGCCGCCGTCGACAGAAAATCAACACCTTATTCTCGCTTTCGCAACTCTCTTGCTCTGCCTTGTGTGAGGAATAAACCTGTAAAGGTGCAAGTGAACACTTTTAGGACTAAATCGTTGTGACAGATGGAATAACAAATCGACAACACAAGGACATAATGTAACAATGAACATACACTAGTAAGATGTAGGAAATAGAAGGTAAATACCTGTAACGGGACAAGTGGACACTCTTAGGACTAAATCCTTAATGACACGAGCAGGCATAGGCTCGTGCGCGAATTAGCTCGTGCATGTGATGACGTGTACGACATATGAAGAGGTGAAAGGTGAAATGTTAGAGTTGAAATGTGTTGTTAATAATAAGAAGGAATGATAATTAAACGAATTGAGATGAGATTGATTGAACAGATAACATAAGAACATAAAAGGACGAAACGGGACTGTATCAACACAAATGAAAAGGTTGGAATTTAAACCGGTTATGGCTGCATTTCACCAAGGATTGTTTTTTCAAATCGGCCCGATCTGGAACAGATTGTCCCCGATGAATGAATTATTTTGATCGGCCCAATTGTCGTCCTGAATCGCCTCCAATCCTCCCCTTTTTTTACCCGATTGAGTCCCCGACCAATGGACAATGGCAAGGGGACGAATCCCGGACGTTCCTCGCGCAATCGACACGTTTCCAGGGCGCAAGTATGCGAAAGTACGCGCAAGTACCCGCAGGTACACGGCAAAGGCACGACCCTCGGTAGAGAGCGGCAGAGGCTATACGAAAGCTCTAGAGGGCGGGCGAGACAATGTGACCTTCAGGGGACCCTCGGACGACCGAGACGACCACGAGCCGACGGTTTTTGACGGTTAAAAACAGTAGCAGATCACTTTTTCGGTACCCGACCCTCGGAGGACTGAGGCGATCGCGCCAGATTTTCCCCTGAAGGTTTAGGGTAGTGCTCGACAGTGCTCGCATGTGCTTTAAATATTGTGACAAAAGGAGAAATTGTTAGAAACGAGCAATTTGTCCTTTTGCCTCAATGTTTTCAACTTTAAAAGGTCAGAGGTTAAATTCAGAATTTTGAAAAGAGATCTGAATATTGGTATGGTCAGTGTGCTTCTTAACCAAATCCCATGTACAACAAATCTACGGTAGACAACTATGGACATTTTGAGTCATTAAACATTTGGCTACTTTCTAATGTCTCTTTAGCAGACGACTTTTGAAAATAGTGTTGCAAACGGAGAAATCTGAACCTGCTACAATGTTTTCAATTTTGTTCAGTAATTATATAATTCATCTGCCTGTAACTTACATTGTCTATTAGATTTGAAGATGCATATTCAATTCTCATGAAATCTATTTAATTTGATGACATCTAAAGATCTAGAGATTCGATTTTTAGCTCACCTATGCACAAAGTGCAAGGTGAGCTATTGTGATCACATTTTGTCCGGTTTCCGTCCGTCGTGCGTCGTCCGTCGTCCGTCGTCCGTCGTCCATCGTCAACATTTGAGCTTGTTAACACTCTACGGGCTACATTTTGCATCCAATCTTCATGAAAGTTTATCAGAACGTTCATCTCCATAAAATCTTGGACAAGTTCGAAACTGGGCGATATGAGGTCAAAAACTAGGTCACTAGGTCGAATTGAAGGAAAATCTTGTTAACACTCTGGAGGCCACATTTTTAACTTGAGCATATTGAAACTTTATCAAAATGTTTGTCTTGATGATATGTAGGTCAAGTTCGAACATGGGTCACGTTGGGTCAAAAAGTAGGTCACTAGGTCAAATTGAAGGAAAATCTTGTTAACACTCCAGAGGCCGCAATTTTTGCTTCAGCAGTTTGAAATTTTGTCAAAATGTTTGTCTTAAAAATATCTAGGTCAAGTTCGAATATGGGTTATGCCGGGTCAAAAACTAGGTCACTAGGTCAAATTGAAAGAAAATCTTGTTAACACTTTTGATGCCGCATTTTTTGCTGCAGCAGCTTGAAATTTTGTCAGAATGTTTGTCTTAAAGATATCTAGTTCAAGTTCAAATATAGGTCATATTGGATCAGAAACTAGGTCACTAGGCCAAATTGAGGGAAAATCTTGTTAACTCTGTAAAAGCTGCATTTTTTGCTTCAGCAATTTGAAATTTGGTCAGAATGTTTGTATAAATGATATCTAGGCCAAGTTCGGATATGGGTCATGCCGGGTTAAAAACTAGGTCACTAGACCAAATTGAAGGGTAATCATGTTAACACTCTGGATACTGCATTTTTAATTTCAGCATGATAAAACTTTATCAGAATGTTTTTCTTGATGATATGTAGGCCAAGTTTGAATATGGGTCATGCTGGATCAAAAACTAGGTCACTAGATCAAATTGAAGGAAAATCTTGTGAACACTTTGGATGCCGCATTGTTTGCTTCAGCAGCTTGAAATTTGGTCAGAATGTTTGTCTGAATTATATCTAGGTCAAGTTCAAATATGGGTCATATTGGATCAGAAACTAGGTCAATAAAGGAAAATATTGTTCAAACTCCGGAGGCCGCATTTTTACTTTGAGCAAGTTGAAACTTAGTCAGAATGTTGTCTTGATGATATCTAGTCCATGTTGGAATATGGGTCATATCAGGTAAAAAATATAGATCACTAGGCCAAATGAAGGAAAGTATTGTTAACACTGTGGAGGTTGCATTCAGAATAATTGATGTGTTTTGCATTGCAGTACATTGTATAATTAAGGTGAGCGATCCAGGGCCATCATGGCCCTCTTGTTTGAAAGTTTATTTTTTGAAGATTTAATTTTTGAATGTCGAATGTCGAATGTCATGCCAGCACGACATTTGATTTGTTGAAGTTTTATTTTTTGAATGTCGAATGTCGAATGTCATGCCAGCACGACATTTGATTTTTTTAAGTTTTAATTTTTGAATGTCGAATGTCGAATGTCGTATGTTTAGCTAACTTCACACAGCTCTGAAAAATTGTTAAAACTATGAGCGGCGTTAAACACCAAACAGCAAATTCGCACTGTATTGGGAGTAACCACACTACACTGAAGTGGGAGTAACCACACTGAAGTGGGAGTAACCACACTGTATTGGGAGTAACCGCACTGTATTGGGAGTAACCACACTACACTGAAGTGGGAGTAACCACACTGTATTGGGAGTAACCACACTACACTGAAGTGGGAGTAACCACACTGTATTGGGAGTAACCGTTTAGCTGGTAAAAAACCGTCCGAAAGTCAGTCAAGCTTATGTCACATGTGGCGAATTGTTCGTCGTACATGCGTCATCCGTGTGTTATCTTTTGGCTTCACACGACCTCTCCTCAGTAACCACTGGTTCAATTGTGATGAAACTTGTCATATAACGCATCATCGTTTGTCTTTTTCTCAGAAAGCGTTGGCCCGATATTTACCCTTTCCTATATATAGACGCTTTCTGACGCCTCTACAGCAGACATTTAAAAACTTTGTTACAAAAGGAGAAGTTTCTCCTTTTTTCACAATGTTTTCAATTCTATATAATGATTGAACCCTCATGACAAAATGTTGTCAAAGTAGTCTGCTGCAGATTTGTTGTAAGTGGGAAAGGATTAAAGTCAGTTTGTAGAAAGGTTCTACTCAATTATGTTTCAGCCATTTTGATTGGTTAAAAGTTTTACTGGTCGAGCTATTATGAATACGGTGAAAACGTTTAAAAAATTTCTCCTCTGAAAATATCGGCACCATTGCGAAATTACTTCATAGAAATCTTGCTAAGGTAACCATCTACGAGAAACCACGACAACCAGTAGGTCGTATTGATTAGCCCTTGATGCCGTTAGAGAAACCTTTAAAAGTCTTCTTCTCGGAATATATTCGTTTTTTTTTAAAAATGTTCCTAAGACGATTCTCTGATGAAATACATGTACAACAGAGGGAAATAGTATGTATTTTGTTTTACTAATAATTAGTCGCCGGGCAGAAGCCCGCGACTTCTATGTTTAATAGGTTTTCGGAAATCACATGGGAGGGCGGCTTATTATTAGAAAGAAACAAATCTAGATGATTTGAACATATTACAATTGTGGTTGTTTACGAACACTAATAAATGACACATCTAAAATGAAATAAATATTCCGATTTTTTAATGTTTGCATTTTTTTTTATTTCACTCGCATTTAAGTTTTTTGTCTTATTTACGAAGACAAAAGTGGTCCCTTCAAGACGTGAACCAACACCCCCTAATGCAGACTCTTATGTGTCATCATTGAGGTCAATTTCGGATTCTCCTTTTAATAGCAATTTTAACTTACTAAATGTTGTTTTCATGTTCAAAGAGATGTCTTGATTTGTGTAGAATTCATTTAATAATGTTAATCCCCATGAATATCTAAAGTAGGAACTGTTTCTAAGCTAAATATAGACCCTATTCTGTTGTGTAGTTTCGTGACCTTTAACATCGATTTTCGCGCATGCGCATTTCGATATGAAAAAGCGAGTGATATTATTTTATTTTAGACAAGTACAAGACGAATGTTTGACGCAAAGCGTCAAAGAGAGCCGCAATATTTCGTTGTACATGTAGAAATAAGAAAAAAAGAACATTTTTAAATCCACAAACAATAGAACAATTTAAACTGTAGACGGTAATGCTGATATATTTATCCTTTTGAAGACTTTTGTTTTCTTCAAATTACCTCCCTTTAAAGCAATACCAGGATATTTACCTTGTGATTCGAATAAGATTGACAAACATTGAAATTATATGAATGAATACTATTATTTAAATAAGTAACAACAGCAAAATTAAATTTAAGCCAAGATAAATGTGTACACATTTCGTTAATTTTTTATAGATACCCTAATGTATAGGTATGAATATAAAATTTATAAGCAAATGTTTGAATAGACTAAGGAAAGTCAAGAATACATAAATAAATCAATGCAGTCTTTTCCGGCGACATTGATGCCTTGCATCAACTTTCTCTTGTTCATATATTTTGAAACCTTAGAGCATTTTATGGATGGATCATGGAGTGCCTTCTACATTAGTATGGCATTCTTTCATACTGAACTCTTTCACTGAATTGGAGCAATCCAATTTGTAAAATGCGGTCTTCTGAAAGTGCTCGCAGCTTTGGCGGTGTAGTGGTAGAGCGTTCGCCTCGGATGAGAGAGGTTACGGGTTCGATAACCGGCTAACTCATACCAAATACTTTAAAAATGGTAGCAATGGCTGCCCTCCTTGGCACTTAGGGTTGTGGGGTTAGCATTACGACTGACTGGTTGATATCAGGATAAATGGTCCAGTAGTACTGGTAACTTACCCAGTATACACATGTATGACTTATTTCATCTATACTTGCACTTTTAGATTGATTGTTTGGAGTTTTACGCCGCTCGCAACATTGTTTAGTTAGATCATGGCGAAGATACGACTGAATTTGAAATAGGTCAGATGATGATCGAAATGAATAAAACTTTTCATTTGTTTGTTTTATGTTACTCTTGATTGTGGTGAATTCATCACTGTTGCTATTTTGTCACGAAGGTTTTATTCGTAAGCTTTTGTTTCTCAACTTTAAAATGATTGTTTGAACTATTCGAAAACTGTATACGTTTCTTGTATCTGCTTTGCGAAATATGGTCAGGTTTTTCGGGGGTAATCAGCCGATCCCCGGTAGCTCAATTGGCAGCACCACGGGCTGACAATCTAGGGTTCAGGAACGCTAACTCAAGCATCATTATTTCCTCCGTTTGACAAAAGTCACTCCCACAAGCCTCATGCGTGTTTTTTCAATGGCCTTACATTCTCTGTGGTAAAGCAGCCAGTTGCTTGGAAAGACTGGTGTGTTTAGTAATGGTGTGAGAAAGCCATTGATAGATGAGCTGGTCGCGATATGACTGGAAACTTGTTCAAAACGGTGTAAATCCCTAACCAATCAATCAAATAAGATTGTTTTATTATCATCTGCCACACTATTCGCTATATATATATGGAAACATGACGAAAACAAGCTTATTGAGCTGATTGACCTTTCAAATAAACATGCTTAACCCTTTCAGCGCCGAATTGTTTAAAGTAGACTCTTCCATGTTCAGAATCAGGCGGCTCCATGTCTCATGTAAAAAAAGTGTGGACTATTTTGTTAACTAAAAGGCAAACAATGCTGATTTCAGGTGAGACAGCTCGTTACGAGCTGACTCGCCTGAATCAGTATTGTTTGCAAAAACCTCAATATTGCCTTTGGCGCTGAAAGAGTTAACATACATATTTAAACTAAAAAACATGCTTCTATCCTCCATTCTGTACCTTCTTTTTTTTTCTTCTCTATATACTTCATTCTTTTTCCCTTATTCTCAATTTCTATCTCATATTGATTTAATTACTACGCCTTTTGTTGCCCTCTGATCACGTTGTATAATATATTGCAGAGCTGTCATGTATGTATCGTGTACATACTCAGCATCGAAACAAAAAATATTGTATATTGTATATTGTAAATTGTTAAAACGGTCTGTTTACTCCTCTATATCTGATCATATAACCTGTCAATATTTGGCTCTTTTGAATTCTATAACTTCATGTCATGAACAGAATAAATAAACTTAATAATATAGAAAAAGGTTTTAATAAATTAATAAATTATATCAAACATTATGAAAACGAATAAGACTCTAAATACATTTTAAAAATTATGTTCATTTTCCCAACAAAAACAAAACAACTTCCAATGCATTTTCAAAGACACTTTTGCTTGGGAAGATTGTTGTGTGGAGTACTGGTGTGAGAAAACCAGGAAATACGTGTGTAGGTGAACTGGCCGCCGTAATATGACTGAGAAATTGTTAAAAACGGCGTTAAACCCCAATCAATCAATCAATCAATCAATCAAAGACACTTTACGTTAACCCTTTCCCACATACATACGTTTTCCGACGCCTCTGCGACAGACCCCTTTTGCCACAATGTTTTCAACTATATTCAGATCTTTTACTTTCATTTACATTAGTTCATACTTTTGCCTAAATGTTTTCAACTCTATTCAGTTAGTTAACTTCCATCTTCAGAGATCTGTCATACTTTTGCCTTAGTGTTGTCAAAGTCGTCTGCTGCATATTGTTTATATATGGGAAAGGATCATAACATAAATAGCATACTTAGATGATTAAACAAAACAAACAACAAAACAAAATAGATGAATGTATAATGATGCAAAAACGTCTCGATGAAAACAAGAAGTTAACCCTTTCCCACATACAGCAAATATCCAGCAGATGAGTATTTGTAGGCAAAATGAAATATGATTTTTTTTTTAAGTATAATTGCTGAAAAAAGTTAAAAACATTGTGGCAAAAGAAGAAATTGCAATTTCTCCGTTTGCCACAATGTTTTCAACTTTTTTCAGCAATTATACTTAAAAACAAAAAGAGCAATTTCTTCTTTTGCCACACTGTTTTCAAACGTCGTCTGCTGCAGAGGCGGCATAAAGCGTCTGTATGTCAGAAGGCGTTAACAAATATGTCAATGAACAGCATCTAGACAACAGAGGTAGTGTTTCCCTTACTCCTCTTTATGGCATCACATGGCTGCCTCGGTGGTGTAGTGGTAGACTCCGTTGCGGGAGGTCACGGGTTCGATACCAAGTCGAGTCATACCAAATACTTTAACATTGGTGGTAATCGCTTTCCCGTCTTTGGCGCTGAGGAATATGGGGTTAGCATTGCGACTGTCTAGCTGGTGTTAGGATAACTGAACCAGTGCTACTGGTAGCTTACACAGGAAACGTCGTGATATTACTAAACAATTGTTGAAGAAATGTACACTTCAGATGAACTGAAATACATATGACTGCGTAAAGTATCGACCCGGATAAGCCTAAGCATGCGGCGCAGGCTAACCCGGGCAGACACTTTTCGCCTGCTGAGGATTTTCTGTTACAGGACCAGGGTCTAGTCGCTCGTGTTTTCTGACGATGTTAACATTGATATAACGCTGTCAATTTATTATCAAGCTTTACATTCCATATTTGAGGTAAAATAAAATCGGTGGAAATATCACGTTCTCAAGTTATATCATTTGTCAATGTGATCGTGATTCCTCTTTTACTCGCCTCGTACTCGTTCAACTCTTTATCCAATATCGAGAAAACTAATCTCATATATCAATTTTAAAAGCTCTAAGTTCCATAGGTTGAGGTTTCAAATCTGTTGTCATATCACATTTATTAATAACGTGTAAATGTGACAGGGAAGTTTCCGTCACGCCTACTTTCAGTTTTGGCAGCAGGCTCTTTATGGTAAACTTATCGCCGATGTGGTTGTTACATTCGTTATTAGACGACTGGTACCCGCACTGGAACGAATGTCTGTGTAGAACTAAGCTGGTTCCGTTATATTCCAGGTTATTCTTGACTAAATTTCGAAGACCAACAAGTGTGACGTCACACGGTATTTGCCGGTCTTTAATTGGATGGATTTTATCAGATATTTTAATATTATTGTCATTTACAGAATAAATCAACACATTGTTTTGTAGTGCGTCGTTAACGAGCACGGCGTCTTGTGTAGAATACGTGTATCGCACCTCCTCTAAGTCAGATGGAACGTTTTTATGCTCAATCTGCAGTACAAATTCGCTATTTACATTCACGTTGTCATAGACACCCTGTCCCAAGCCCCGCCCATCGTCTCGGAAAGTATGGCGGTCCAACATAACCTCTAGTTGACCTTCTTGTAGACTCGCAGCGCCATGGGGCTGTTTTGTATGCAATGTTACACGTCTGGTTTTATCTTCCAAGATCACCATTGTGGTTATTGGATAGTAATTTGTTTCAATTTTGCTGTTGTAATCTGTTTTTCTTCCCATTAATTGGTAACCATTTTGGTCTGTGAAAAAGTGTGCGCCATTTTTGATTGACGTTGAAATCCGTAGAATTACCTCCATGTTTTTCATTCCCACTGCTTTCATATCTACTTCCGCTTTGATATGAAGTCCTTGGCCCTGAATAGCGGAAGTGTTATATAAAATAACGCTCAGCATAAATCCAGGAGATTTGACCTTGACCTCGGACATCAGGTGACCTTTTGTAACTGTCACGACCGTTTTCCCAGTTGTAAATTCTTGGGCCGGTCCAGCTGGTCCAAAAATGTAAGCACCACTCTTTGCGGATCGATACACAAGAAAAGCGGATGTGACGTCAGTGGAGTGACCGCTCTTTTTATCTAGAACCTGCTTAATCATACCTGTTGTTTTATCAATGAATACTTTCATGTGAATGTTTTCAATTGTTAATGTCTCTTCAGCAACAAATAAAACATCGTCGGCGTATCTCTGTTGAACCAAAGTCGCTGTATCTTCTTTATTTGTTGGGACTATTTTATAAACTTCAATACCAAAAGCGGGTAAATTGGCCATGAATGTAACCATGACAAGACCTTGATCTTTCATGACCGCAGTCTGAAAGGGAACAATAGGCATGTTCGCGGACACAATGTTTACATTTTTCGTATTCACATAAACTGACACAAGTTCAGATCGACTCCGTCCTATCGGATTGACGAGAACCATCTTGTTCCCCTCTCCATCCACTTGAAGGACAATCTTTTTTGAAATCCCTCGGGGACCAGCTTTAACTGTCTCTTCCTGTAGTAGTTTTGAGAAATGGAAGCTCCCTTTGGTAAGCAAAGTCGTGAGGACTGTTTTGAACGCTGTATGGACGCTTTCGTAAGCTTTAATTAGCCGCCATTCGAAGTCCCTTACAACATGTGGCAGTGACGTACCTGAAATAGATGAATGAATATATGTTATTCGCAGATCTAATGACTTCATTCGTTTGGTTTTTAAAAATGTGTCATTTCCTTTAGAAGGGATTCAAATTGGAATCTCTTCTCCGTCGTTTGTCCGTCCGTCATATTTTGACTTAATTGACAAACAACACATGAATACTCCTTCAGACATTCTTATTGATGGTCAGAAAACCATTTTTACTTTTATTCGAACTCACACTCCACTGATCCTTTAAGCGACATACGATGTTCACCTGTACTGACCCAGCAACATTACGGTAACACTGATTCATCTACGATACTGATGAGATTCGATGAAATGGACAACAAACTGACAAACATCACTACTGTACAGTATAACATTCAGACGTCCGTTGGTATATGGGTAGGTGAAATGACCACCGTGATGTGACAACGTCGTGATACCCATATCAATCAACAATGCCTCTCACGATTGAAGGGATTGTATATGTTACACTAGCACCGGCGTCTGGACAGACTTACTTATAGTACTGGTAATTTATCCATGTAACGATGTAATGTAAGTGAAATACTGTTGAATACGGCGTTAAACAAAACTCAAATTGAGGAGCGTGAATGTATTCTCTTACCTGTTATTCCGTCATGGTGGAGAAACATGCCGAGTTCTCTTCGAGCGGTTCTCAGATTCTCAGATACAATAGAGTACCCCTCATATTTAACATTGTAATATTTAAATATGGAGTACAACATTACGTTGAAAGCGTCGGTCGCGTGGACCAAAGACTCAATTTCTCTAGAAAATCGTTTATTTAGCGGCCTCGTCGTGTAATATCCGGTCCAGTACTCTTGGTTCTTTTCTGTGTACGGATAAAAATCTCCGGAGATGGTTGGAAACAATTCCGGTGAATCTAATGTCGACGATCCTGATTGGCTTACTTTTTCATGAGCTATTTTCTTTACATGATTGAAATATTCCGTAAGATTGCCGAATTTAATGTTCATCTTCCATTCGTTTTTCCCGTTGATATAGTTGATGAGTTTTTCGTAGTTTTTATACAAATTGTCCCACTCTGCTGCCCTGACGTACGTAAAATCTTCGCCCAATCCTATGTAAAGTGTGTTATATTTATACAGATCAGCGGTAACTCTAAACATGCCATGTAATTTCTCAGCCTGTTTCTCCAGGTTTTCGTCCGTTATTTCAATGGCGCGATGTTGTCTCTCATCGAGATGTATAAATCCAAACTCATTACACGTATCCCTATCCGGACTGCACACGTCACCAATCCAGTAATTTGTATATGCCATTAGACTTGACAACATGTCACTAGAGTTATCGGTCTTCCAATATGGCCGCCATTTGAAATCCATACTCTTCGATTTCATCAATTGTGCTTTCACTGCTTGATTTATTCTAAGAAAGACGAGGTTATCCATTCCGGATGATTTCCAGAGGTACGGCATCGTACTTGAATATCCGAATGGGTCGTTAACCCAAGCGTTTTTCGGTTTGACTTGTAGATTTTCAATCAACCATTGATGACCTTCAATAAGCTGATCTACCACGCCAACGTATCGAGAGCTGGCCTCATCAGGCATCACCCAGCCACCAAGCACAATCTCCAATTGACCTCTAGAAATGAGTTGTCGGACCTGTTGCTTTTTATCCTCGGTCAGGTCTTTAAACCAGCGAGCGAGAAAAACAGTCTCAGCCCACTGAAATGTGAGATCCGGGTATTTTAAAAGTTTGTTTATCATATTATCGAGCGTTGAGTGGGTTTTGGTGTTGTAATACTCTTCAATTGTTAGCCCGTAACCAGGATCCGCATGTGAAAAGGGAACCAGTATTACCGTGACTGGTTCTAGTGTTTTTATGTCCGTAACTTCCGCCACAGTTTTGACTGGTAAAGGGTAGTTACCCATGTCATCTATAACTGTATAGTTTCCTTTTTTTGGAAGATCGAATGTAGAAAGTTTGGCGTGGTATTTCTGACCCCAAGGAATGACCTTTTTACACTGACCAAAGGACTGAGCTTCGCTCAAAGGCACTTCCCTAACTGTGGAATGAGGCTTGTGTTCTTCTTTAAGTTTGTGTAAAGAGCTTTTAACTGTTTCATCTTTAGCTTCAATTTTCGTGTTTCTAATTTGGTCGTCTTTTGCTTTAGCTGTATCAATTTTCAATGAATCACGGTAAGCTATATGCGTGTTTGTTTTAATTGATTCATCATTAAATTTGACAGCAGTACTAGTTGGAGAAGAAACTTGTTTTGGTTTAGAAGTTGTATCGCTCTGGACATCACTTTCTGTTTGTTTAGTCCTCGATCCAATTTTCTTCTCTTCGGCATCCACAAATTTTCCATAATTCAGTTGTTCTTTTGTAAAAACGACCACGTTGTCGGTGTTTTCGGTTACAACTATTTTATCGTGTTCACTAGTTTCCTTTGTTATTTTTTTAGATACCTTGTGTATGTCTTTAGAAGTTTCTTCGTGTGCTGATAAAACATTTTCAGTTGTTTTAGATGCAGTATGCGATACTCTTGTAGTCTGTGTCCTTGATTCATTTACCTTAACAATAGTTTCATCTTTTATTGGTTGTGTTTTATTAGTTTCTTCCTGTGTATCTTTAGTTGCAACTTTGCCTTTGATACGGTCTTTTTCGAGATTGAGAGAACTATTCTTATTCTCTGCAATGGTTTCCATTGAAGCGGTAAAGGGTTCTTTTGAGGATTTTTGAGGAACGTTTATTTCGGCTATTGATTCAATCAGTCTCGGATCAGCTTTTAATGCACCGAGATTAATATCCTCAAAAATCACAACATCGTCGTCATTGTGTTCCCTTGTAGTTTCCTGAATATATTCATAAATTAAGTTTACTTCTTCCACTTCCACGGGATAATAGTTTGGTTCTATGATTGTTGTGTTGGGTCTGTATGTAACAGCTTCCCAAACGATTCGAAAGCCTAACAAAATAACGACCAAGGAGACCAGACCTAGCACCTTTGAGCTGGTTTTTTTACGTCCGATTGCCATAACTGTGGTCGTTCCGCCACTGTTTGTCATATACTTGTCGTTGAGCTGGAGCCTGGAATAAATGCGGGGACAACGTAAATTATATATGTAATTGTAGTTCCTTTCTTTTCGATTTGTTATTCTGTTATCGGCAATATTTCAGTTATGTATAGGGCAAAGTTTAGAAAGTAAATATAGCAAACTATATCGGCGTTTTAGTTGATCTAAACAAAGTGTCAACGAGTCATAGGCTTGATTAAAAACGTTGAATAAATTTTGAAACTTAATAAGAAAGCAAGTATATCCAGACGTACTTTCCTATAAACTTGTCACAATCACTCAATACTGCAAAATGTTACTATTTCAGTGCCGAATAACCTAAAGTAGTCTCTCCCATGTTCAAAATGTTGCGACTCCATTATTCTCGTAATTAGAGTTTTGGTATCTTTGGAAAAGTTACAGGCATACAATGCGGTATCCAGGTAAGACAGCTCGTTTCGAGCTGACTTACCTGAATCTGTATTGCTTGCAAAAACCTCAATGTTGTCATTTCACTATTTTTCAGTTATATCACAGCGTAAATTGGTAAGTTACCAGTACAATCAGTCGTAGTACTAACCCCACAACCCTGAGCCTCTAGGACTTACTACCATATCGAGGGCCTGGCGTGAAACGGTTGTAACTAAAAATTGCTATTGTTTTACCAAGGTTAATCACCTCGCCATAATGTCTTTATAAACGTTAAAAATCTTGGTAAACAATGGAAATATAGGTGCCATTGCTCATACTGAGCAATGTCACCTAAATTTACATTGTCTACAAAGGGGTCAAAATTGCCTCTAAACCAGGGTTTTCAAAATAGGTTTTTAGTTACAACCATTTCATGCCAAGCCCTCGATTTCTAAAGCCAAGAATGACACATAATGTGAACTGACAGCAGTGATTTAACACTTTCCCACCTATAGACGCTTTCTGACGCCTCTGCAGCAGACAACTTTTAAAAACATTGTGACAAAAGGAGAAATTGCTCAAAACGAGCATTTGCTCCTTTTGCCACACAGTTTTCAACTCTTTTCAGTAATTATACCTTTATTTTTTTTTTTTACATTCGCGGACAGGCTGGCCAAATAGTCCCTTAAAACGTGTGTTTGCCTAACAATGTGTGTATCCCTCCATCAGACTGCATTGAATGATGGGACAACGAGCTTAAACTCGTTATAAATATGAACCGTTCCGCGAGAAAACCAACATTGTGGACGTTTCGCTTCCTGTGGATTTTCTGTTTCAGGAATCGTTACTTTATACCTCTATCGCCCTGAGACGGAATGTGTCGGCGCGGATTAGCCTGCGCGGATTGCGCAAGATATTCAGGGTCGATACATTAAGCAGAGTCCATAATGTTGGTTTTCTCGTGGAATGGCTCATATGTATAGGATGCACGAGAACTGTTTGATTGGATCTTTTTATATATATATATATATATATATATATATATATATATATATATATATATATATATATATATATACACAGAAAATAGAGTATATGGAAACCCAATGTTTTGCCGATTGTGTGCAAATGGAAAGGAACCATCTTCGCGATGTGATTTCTTTCTTTCATAATACATGACTAACCAAATTCAATTTGATTATTTTGAAGCTGAGATAAAAACTGTTTGTAATGATAAAGGTTGTTCTGTCTATAAACAAGAATAACGCGTAATTAAATGTCTCGCTGTCCCCTGCTTTGACTATCAATGCATGTGTTAAAGACAACAAACAAAATAACAAAACTTTAACGTTGAGCCAAAAACAATTGTGTAAATGACAAATGACAAAAAGTCCAAAAGTACACAACATTTAAAAAAAAATCAAAAAGTTTGACCCCAAAACCAATTATTCATTAAATTTGTGAGCTAAATTTGTAGTCAATCTAACACAAAATGAAGAAGTTATGTTTGATTCTCAAAATTCACCAAAATGCATGTTTTTCCCCCCTTAAATAGGTAACACGCATTAGCTACAACATACAATGTCATGAAAAGTATAAGATATAATTATGACTGAAGTTTGAAAACCCTAGCACTTGTATATCCTTTTTGACAAAATGTAAAAAATAAAACTTACTTTCAGCTAAACATAAAGTTAAAAAATACAAGAAATTAAAACGAAATCAAAATGTTTGACTAAAATGTTGAAGTACTTTATTTATGAAATGTGTGTGCACAATTCATAATTAATTTAACAAAGCATGAAGAAGCCATGTCAAATTCTCAAAATCCACAACAAATTATGTGATTTACCCCAAAAAAGAAGGTCACACTCAGCAACGTCAGCATACAATGTGAAGAAGGGTATTAGATGTAACTCTATTCCAAATATTAAAGCACTAGTTACAGTACTTATTGAGAATTGTTAAAAGAAATAATGATAATTAAACGAATTGAGATGAGATTGATTGAACAGATAACATAAAAACCTAAAAGGACGAAACGGGACTGTATCAGAATAAATGAAAAGGTTGGAATTAAACCGGTGACATAGATCAAGATCGGCATGCGCATGCGTGCATGCTGTCTAATATATGCCTACACTTCTCCCGAGTCATTTGTTGATTCTTAGCAAACATACTTTTGAAACGTGCATGATCTGGTCAAATAATAATGATGGTGAAACTAGTTACAGCACTTCACGGGGTCATCGATTGCCCCTTTCCAACCTACTGGAGCAATTTGACGCCTCTGCAGCAGAAGACTTTTTGAAAACATAATGACAAAAGAAGAAATTGCTCAAAACGAGCAATTTCTCCTTTTGGCACAATGTTTTCCACTTTTAGTCATAGGTTATCCATTCAATTATAGAGATTTTCTATTTGTTGACAAAATATGCTTAAAGTCGTCTGCTGCAGAAGTGTCGTATGAGGGAAAGGGTTAAATTCACGTTTGAAAGCATTGTGATAAAAGGGAAAATTGCTCATGTTGAGCAATTTTTCCTTTTGACAATTTTTGTGAACCCTATTGAATTACTGATTTCAAAAACTTTCATTTACAGAGATTGTTATTTTTTAATTTTTGCCAAGAGATTTTTAAAATATGCTGCTGCGGATCTGTTGTATTGGGGAAATGGCTAAGCATTACAAATAAATAAGTAATTAAAACATACCTGGTAATATTTCCCGATTAATGTATCCTGTGCGTACCCTCCAAAATACGTACATGTACTGGTATATTGCACGTTTGAACATCCCGGAACTTAAGGCCCCATATAAGGCCGCACGAACCCCTTAGGGGTTAATTTACAACTTCCGCGAGAAAACAAATTGATTTGGTGTATCAAACATGACAAATGTACATGGGTGTTGACAGGGATTTTTGTTACAATTTTTGGACATTGCGAATTACAAGACATTGGATTTTCTATTGATTGGTTGGTGACATTTTACAAGAATATTTAAATCGGTACTTCAGTAACACAACCCAAGCGTAATAATTACATATATGAGCCGAATTACGCGAAAACCAAAATTGTGGTATCGTAAAATATCGATCCGGAATAGCCTAAGCAGACACGTTTCGCCTTCGTTGAATTGTCTGTTTCATGAATCATTACTCTATACCTATATCCCCCCTGAGACAGAATGTGCAGGCCCCCCCCCCCCCCCCGGATTAGCGGACTGCGCAGGCTGATCTGGGTCGATACATTACGCAGAGTCAATAATATTGGTTTTCTCGTGGAACGGCTCGTATATACATATGTGTCTATGCGTCCAAATTATCAACTCCGAATTGACAATATTTCTCAGAAGTTGCTTCAAACCTCTGTCACTAATCGGGGAACAATTCAGAGTCAGATCAGATATATACGGCTGCGAAGCCGCAGAGCTCTAGATAAGGAGCGTTATGCTTGTTTTAAAATCCTTATTTTATCCGTTAACCCTGCATTGTGGGTACTCAAAACAATCGTCACAATGAGACGATTCTTTTGAGTATCCACAACATAGGGTTTATTTGGATAAAACGAGAGATATTATGGGGAAAAGAGCTGTAAGCCCCTCTTTATCTGGACCTATTCGAAGGTTTATCTGGATCTACAATGGTCGCACATGTTTTGTTGTTTGTCCTCCTAGAGCACTGATCAATGTAACCCTTTCAAACATGCGCATTATGTCGCCTTTGCAGTGAACGACTTTTAAAAAGAATTGTTGCAAAAGCATAAATTGTGTATAATGAGCAGCTTTTCATTTTGTCATAATAGTTTCATCTCAATTAAAAATTGAACTTCATGGAAGTAGAATTTCGAAAATGTATTGTTAAGAATGATCATTTCCTGAAAGTTTACTTGATACATGTACGTAACACTGATCGTTCGTTAGATAAAACAAGAAATATCTTTAAAATGATAAACGGCGATCATTGATCTGTCGATAACTTTATAAATTATACATATAGTACGTTATCAAACCTTTAAACAGGATAGGTATCGTCACGATACTAAATATTATTACAGATACAGTCAAACCTGGGCTAAATGTCACTTTTTTTTTTAGCAATAACCACACTTTTAATTTTCCAATTACTTATTTTCTGCATAAACAACCCTGTAATTTAAGACAACCTGTGAACGAAGACCGGATTGTTCTATTCCCATGGATGGTCTCTAAACACAGGTTGGACTGTATATTGTTTTGATAAAAATAAAAATAAATGTCTTCTGCTGCAGATTTGGTGTACGTGGGAAAGGGTTTCGTTGTTTGAACTCAGAAGTCGTGGGACAATCTTCAAAACCTCTTTAACCCTTTCCCTCGTACGACAATTCTGCAGCAGACGACCTTGAACGTATTTTGTCAAAACATAGAAAATCTCCATAATTGAATGGGTAACCTATGACAACAAGTTGAAAACATTGTGGCAAAAGGAGATATTGCACGTTTTGTGCAATTTCTTCTTTTGTCACTATGTTTTCAAAAAGCCGTCTGCTGCAGAGACGTCCGAAAGCATTTATATGAGGGAAAGGGTTAACTGCCGAAATTTTAAAAATCGACACTTCCTTGTTGAAAATTGGACCACTCCATTTAACGTCCAACAGGAAATTTGGTAAAAGTTAATGTCTTAGCGACAAACAGTGCAGATTTCATGAGAGACAGCTCGTTACGTTGCTTTTGACAGCGAAAGAGTTAACCCATTACTTCACAAGACTTTTCATAGGTCGTCTGCTTTACAAACATCAGACGAACAATTTCAACAATGTAGAGAACTGAAAAAGTTATACTGATATAGAGTTGAAAACATTGCAATAAAAGGTGAAATTGCTCGTTTTGAGCAATTTCACCTTTTATTGCAATGTTTTCAAAAGTCATGTTCAATGGCAGGTGTCAAATGTCGTCTGTGTGAAGTAATGGGTTAATATGACTGTGGAATAATAGTTAACCCTTTCCCTCATACGACAATTCTGCAGCAGACGACTTTGAACGTATTTTGTCAAAACATAAAAAATCTCCATAATTGAATGGATAACCTATGACAAAAAGTAGAAAACATTGTGGCAAAAGGAGAAATTGCACGTTTTGTGCAATTTCTTCTGTTGTCACTATGTTTTCAAAAAGCCGTCTGCTGCAGAGGCGTCAGAAAGCGTCTATATGAGGGAAAGGGTTAAAACATTCGTTGATGCATCTTTTTGAATCCGAAATGGTGTTCAGTAATGGACAGCTATTGTAGAAAAGAGATATGTGAAGTAATTCTGTGCCGATATTGTAATAAGACTTTAACAATAGGGACTGAGTCCAGTCTATATTGCGATGAGCGTCCTTGGAATTCGACTACTTTAGCGATTGACTCTGGCGAGACCATTACTGAAAAGGTTTTCGCATTTATAAGGGAAATTATTGTGTTTAAAATCAGACGGTATAGACGAGGGATATCAATCAAGGGGACGTCGGTTCGATGCCCGACTAGACCATTCATTCATTCCGCAAAATGACACCAATTGGCTAAATAGTATATGTGGGAAGGTAGCCTATTGCCTGGAAAGAATGTTGTGTAGAATACGTATGCGATAAAACCAGAGAAACACGTAATAAAATAGACCCCCGTAATATAACTGAAACATCGTTGCTAACGGCGTGACACTCCAACCAGAGAAACACGTAATAAAATAGACCCCCGTAATATAACTGAAATATCGTTGCTAACGGCGTGACACTCCAACCAGAGAAAACACGTAATAAAATAGACCCCCGTAATATAACTGAAACATCGTTGCTAACAGCGTGACACTCCAACCAGAGAAACACGTAATAAAATAGACCCCCGTAATATGACTGAAATATCGTTGCTAAGGGCGTGACACTCCAACCAGAGAAACACGTAATAAAATAGACCCCCGTAATATAACTGAAACATCGTTGCTAACGGCGTGACACTCCAACCAGAGAAACACGTAATAAAATAGACCCCCGGAATATAACTGAAATACTGTTGCTAACGGCGTGACACTCCAACCAGAGAAAACAGGTAATAAAATAGACCCCCGGAATATAACTGAAAACATCGTTGCTAACGGCGTGACACTCCAACCAGAGAAACACGTAATAAAATAGACCCCCGTAATATAACTGAAATATCGTTGCTAACGGCGTGACACTCCAACCAGAGAAACACGTAATAAAATAGACCCCCGTAATATAACTGAAATATCGTTGCTAACGGCGTGACACTCCAACCAGAGAAACACGTAATAAAATAGACCCCCGTAATATAACTTAAACATCGTTGCTAACGGCGTGACACTCCAACCAGAGAAACACGTAATAAAATAGACCCCCGTAATATAACTTAAATATCGTTGCTAAGGGCGTGACACTCCAACCAGAGAAACACGTAATAAAATAGACCCCCGTAATATAACTGAAATATCGTTGCTAAGGGCGTGACACTCCAACCAGAGAAACACGTAATAAAATAGACCCCCGGAATATAACTGAAACATCGTTGCCAACAGCGTGACACTACAATCAGAGAAACACGTAATAAAATAAACCCCCGTAATATAACTGAAATATCGTTGCTAAGGGCGTGACACTCCAACCAGAGAAACACGTAATAAAATAAACCCCCGTAATATAACTGAAATATCGTTGCTAAGGGCGTGACACTCCAACCAGAGAAACACGTAATAAAATAGACCCCCGGAATATAACTGAAACATCGTTGCCAACAGCGTGACACTACAATCAGAGAAACACGTAATAAAATAGACCCCCGTAATATAACTGAAATATCGTTGCTAACGGCGTGACACTCCAACCAGAGAAAACACGTAATAAAATAGACCCCCGTAATATAACTTAAATATCGTTGCTAACGGCGTGACACTACAACCAGAGAAACACGTAATAAAATAACCCCCCGTAATCTAACTGAAATACCGTTGCTAACGGCGTGACACTCCAACCAGAGAAACACGTAATAAAATAGACCCCCGGAATATAACTGAAATATCGTTGCTAACGGCGTGACACTCCAACCAGAGAAACACGTAATAAAATAGACCCCCCGGAATATAACTGAAATATCGTTGCTAACGGCGTGACACTCCAACCAGAGAAACACGTAATAAAATAGACCCCCGGAATATAACTGAAATACCGTTGCTAACGGCGTGACACTCCAACCAGAGAAAACACGTAATAAAATAGACCCCCGGAATATAACTGAAATATCGTTGCTAACGGCGTGACACTCCAACCAGAGAAAACACGTAATAAAATAGACCCTCGGAATATAACTGAAATATCGTTGCTAACGGCGTGACACTCCAACCAGAGAAAACACGTAATAAAATAGACCCCCGACATATAACTGAAATACCGTTGCTAACGGCGTGACACTCCAACCAGAGAAAACACGTAATAAAATAGACCCCCGGAATATAACTGAAATATCGTTGCTAACGGCGTGACACTCCAACCAGAGAAAACACGTAATAAAATAGACCCCCGTAATATAACTGAAATATCGTTGCTAACGGCATGACACTACAACCAGAGAAACACGTAATAAAATAGATCCCCGGAATATAACTGAAACATCGTTGCTAACAGCGTGACACTCCAACCAGAGAAAACACGTAATAAAATAGACCCCCGTAATATAACTGAAATATCGTTGCTAACGGCATGACACTACAACCAGAGAAACACGTAATAAAATAGACCCCCGGAATATAACTGAAACATCGTTGCTAACAGCGTGACACTCCAACCAGAGAAAACACGTAATAAAATAGACCCCCGTAATATAACTGAAATATCGTTGCTAACGGCATGACACTACAACCAGAGAAACACGTAATAAAATAGACCCCCGGAATATAACTGAAACATCGTTGCTAACAGCGTGACACTCCAACCAGAGAAAACACGTAATGAAATAGACCCCCGTAATATAACTGAAATATCGTTGCTAACGGCGTGACACTACAACCAGAGAAAACACGTAATAAAATAGACCCCCGTAATATAACTGAAATATCGTTGCTAAGGGCGTGACACTCCAACCAGAGAAACACGTAATAAAATAGACCCCGTAATATAACTGAAATATCGTTGCTAAGGGCGTGACACTCCAACCAGAGAAACACGTAATAAAATAGACCCCCGTAATATAACTGAAACATCGTTGCTAACGGCGTGACACTCCAACCAGAGAAACACGTAATAAAATAGACCCCCGTAATATAACTGAAATATCGTTGCTAACGGCGTGACACTCCAACCAGAGAAACACGTAATAAAATAGACCCCCGTAATATAACTGAAACATCGTTGCTAACGGCGTGACACTCAAATAAATTAATCAACCCTTTGAGATAAGATATTAGAATGTGACTGGTTTCAGGTTTAGTTTGTTTGTAATTAGCTAATAAAATAATCAAGATGAAATGCTATGAATAATGTAGCGATCCCATGTGAACCCAATGTTTATAATGTTATTGTCCTGGTAGCTCAGTCGGTGACGACCAGGTTTATCAATCCAGGAGTCGTGGATCCTAACCCCGGCTTTGGCCATTCATTCTTTCCGATATGTAACATATCGAGGGCTTGGTGTGAAACGGTTGTAACTAAAAACCTATTTTGAAAACCCTAGTTTAGGGTGCCATTTTTGACCATTTTGTAAACAATGCAAATTTAGGTGCCATTGCTCAGAACGAGCAATGGCACCTAAATTTCCATTGTTTACCAAGTAAAATGATTTAACGCTTATAAAGACTTTATGGTGAAGTGATAAACCTTGGTAAAAAAAAATACAAATTTTAGTTACAACCGTTTCACGCCAAGCCCTCGATATATCATTTTGACAAGTGTCATTCGTCTCCGCACGATAAATAGCCCATAAATAGTCAAGTGTCTGGGAAGAACGTAGTGTGGAAAATCCGGATAAACGCTTTACGTGAACTGGCCACCACGATATAACTGAACAGTCATAATTCAATTGTTGAATGGGACCCGAGGAAAACAAGTGTAGTAAATGATCAGCCTGCAAGAGAGAGGATGTCCATGAAGCAGGGATAGTTCAACCCTACACTCATATATACAGTCGCATGTCGACACCTATGCAGCAGACGTCTTTTGAAAACATTGTGGCAAAAGTAGAAAACTTTCATAATAAAAGTTTATTTTGTATATATTTATTTGTCTAAATGTTTTCATAGTCGTCTGGCCCAGATGCGTTATATATGGGAAAGGGTTACCTTTTCCGCGGTGATCTATCTGAACTCATGTTTAAAGTCGTCTGGCCCAGATGTGTTGTATATGGGAAAGGGTTACATTTTCCGCGGTGATCTATCTGAACTAATGGTTAAAGTCGTATGGCCCAGATGCGTTGTATATGGGAAAGGGTTACCTTTTCCGCGGTGATCTATCTGAACTCATGTTTAAAGTCGTCTGGCCCAGATGTGTTGTATATGGGAAAGGGTTACTTTTTCCGCGGTGATCTATCTGAACTACTGTTTAAAGTCGTCTGGCCCAGATGCGTTGTATATGGGAAAGGGTTACCTTTTCCGCGGTGATCTATCTGAACTCATGTTTAAAGTCGTCTGGCCCAGATGTGTTGTATATGGGAAAGGGTTACCTTTTCCGCGGTGATCTATCTGAACTAAAGTTTAAAGTCGTCTGGCCCAGATGTGTTGTATATGGAAAAGGGTTACCTTTTCCGCGGTGATCTATCTGAACTTATGTTTAAAGTCGTCTGGCCCAGATGTGTTGTATATGGAAAAGGGTTACCTTTTCCTCGGTGATCTATCTGAACTAAAGTTTAAAGTCGTCTGGCCCAGATGTGTTGTATATGGGAAAGGGTTACCTTTTCCGCGGTGATCTATCTGAACTAATGGTTAAAGTCGTCTGGCCCAGATGTGTTGTATATGGAAAAGGGTTACCTTTTCCGCGGTGATCTATCTGAACTATAATGTTTAAAATGTCAATAACTCTTTCACTGCCAAATTTCACTAAGTCGACTCTTTCGTGTTGAAAATTCGACGACTCCATTTTTCGTCCAACAGGAAATTTTGTAAAATGTTGTGTTTAAGTGGAAAACAATGCAGATTTCAGTGGAAAGAGCTCGCTACGCGCTGTCTCACCTGAATCTTCATTGTTTTCAAAAGCTTTCTTCAATTGCCTTTTGCAGCGAAAGGGTTAAACAATCTTCAAACAACAAACTCGCGAATAATCCATACCGCGAGAAAACAAACAGTGTGGACCGGCGTAGAGTATCGACCCGGATCAGACTAAGCATGCCTAGCAGGCTTACCCGGATGGACACTTTTCGCCTCCTGTGGATTTTTTGTTTCAGTAATCATTACCCTATACCTCTATCCCTCTGATACGGAATGTGACGACCCGGATCAGTCTGCGTGGACTACGCAGGCTGATATGGATCGATACATTACGCAGAGACCATAATGTTGGTTTTCTCGCGGGACGGCCCAGATGTACTGCGGAAATAGTTTGCATAGCCTACGGTACTTACATGTTAAAATTGCCTTAATTATGTTTCAATATACAAATAACGTCACATCTTGTTTGCGATCAGGCTGTCTTTCTCATTTAAGTTACTTACACTAGTGAGGGTTCATCCTTCTCACAACATGTTACCAATCTGAAGCAGACGACTTTGAAAACTTGAGTTGGGAAAATACGGCAAATCTGTATTGTACACATGCTAATTAAAGTACATTAGCTTATAAAGAGTTGAAAACATTATGGCAAAACTAGAAATTGCTCATTATGCTACAATTTACCCACAGGGTTTTCCCCCCAATCGTCGTCCAAATGCGTCTGTATGTGGAAAGGGTTATATGTTATGTCAGCCAAAGGCAAGTTTAATACACGGAAATAATCTGATAAAGATCTGACAAAAAATAGGCCGACGTCACGGGAAAACATAGTTTTGATACATACAACATTTCCCATCTCTTTAACAGCCGACTTTTTAAAAAGTGTGATGAAAAGGAAAAAATCAGAAATGGTCAATGTCCCCAATTTCCTACAATTATTTCAAAGAAGTATTTTTAATTAAACAGATGTTACTTGTTTTTGTGTCATTGGATACAGTATCAAAACGGAATGTTTTGCATTTCCGGGTGTAGGACCTATTTGTTATTGTCCACGTATCAATGCAATTATCAATTGTCAATTACGCACCTTTATTATGCGTCTATACTGGTTATTATATGTTCTGTAATTGATTGAGAAAACTGTTGTGTGGTATCCTGGTGAGTAAGGCCATGAATCACATGGGTAAGTGAACTGGCCGCCGTGAACTGGCCGCCGTGATATGAATGTGAACTTGTTATAACCGGTGTTAAACCCCGACCAATCAAGCAGCATCCACGACGAATCAGTGTTACCTAATTATGCACTATATAATACGTATATACGGTTTTTTTTCTGCAATAATTGGTCTTCAGTGCAACGAAATACATGTAGACATAGTGTGAGCCTTTGAGATGTGTTTTCTCCGCTTACAGTATATTCGTAGACCAGTCCCATTGAAATCAGACTAAAATACTTAGCTGTGAGTATATTCGTAGACCAGTCCCATTGAAATCAGACCAAAATACTTAGCTGTGAGTATATTCGTAGACCAGTCCCATTGAATACTTAGCTGTGAGTATATTCGTAGACCAGTACCATTGAAATCAGACCAAAATACTTAGCTGTGAGTATATTCGTAGACCAGTCCCATTGAAATCAGACCAAAATACTTAGCTGTGAGTATATTCGTAGACCAGTCCCATTGAATACTTAGCTGTGAGTATATTCGTAGACCAGTCCCATTGAATACTTAGCTGTGAGTATATTCGTAGACCAGTCCCATTGAAATCAGACCAAAATACTTAGCTGTGAGTATATTCGTAGACCAGTCCCATTGAAATCAGACCAAAATACTTAGCTGTGAGTATATTCGTAGACCAGTCCAATTGAATACTTAGCTGTGAGTATATTCGTAGACCAGTCCAATTAAATACTTAGCTGTGAGTATATTCGTAGACCAGTCCAATTGAATACTTAGCTGTAAGTATATTCGTAGACCAGTCCAATTGAATACTTAGCTGTGAGTATATGCGTAGACCAGTCCAATTGAATACTTAGCTGTGAGTATATTTGTAGACCAGTCCAATTGAATACTTAGCTGTGAGTATATTCGTAGATCAGTCCAATTTAATACTTAGCTGTGAGTATATTCGTAGACCAGTCCAATTGAATACTTAGCTGTGAGTATATTCGTAGACCAGTCCAATTGAATACTTAGCTGTGAGTATATTCGTAGACCAATCCCATTGAATACTTAGCTGTGAGTATATTGGATCCGAGGACACCGCAATCCCCGTCGTCTCGCATTGACCTTATACGTTTCAACATGTATGGACATGGACTCGTTTTTTCTCTCCAATGAAATCGTTAGATACAACCAAAGCACTCATTTCTATACACTCTGAACACTCATCCTTCGACGCTTCTTTAACTCGTTTATTTCTATGGATATTTCCCCTGTTGATACATAATAAATTTGAAGGTCACAATTTGATTGGCTGACGCAAAGGTCAATATGAGACGACCTGTATTAGGCAGTCATCAGATATATACGATTGAATGATTGATTGATTGGGGTTTAACGCCGTTTTTAACAATTTCTCAGTTATATCACGGCGGCCAGTTCACCTACTCATGCATTTCCTGGTTTTCTCACACCAGTACTCCACACAACAATCTTCCCAAGCAACTGGCTGCTTTTCCACATAGGCAATGCCCATTGGTGGAAGACAAATGACGCATGTCGCATTGACTTTTGTCAATCGTCGGAAAGAAAGTTGGCCGAGCCGGGATTCGAACTCACAACCCTTGGATTGACAGCCCGCGTCAGATCTATACGAACGTTTGCTACAGTAGTAAGGTTGAGGTCAGGTTTTAATGAGATTTATCCGTAGGTCTAGACATGGTATTCTCGCAATCCTGAACGCCAAGGAGGGAAGGTAAGTACAATACAATACACTATAATTTATATTGTACATAGCCCTCGCTGAATTTATCTTTTGAAATAATACATGGAACAATTACCACACAATTATTGAAACTATCAAATATATATATGAAGTAATGGCCATCAGAAAACAAGGATTGAGCATTCTGATTGGATAAATTACTATAGATGAATTGTTATAACAATCCTTATCTTTTACAACTGTACAAAATGTCACATGGATGATTTGTCGGTTAATCATTATATGTGTGTGTCGTCTTATTGTCCGTTATCTTCTTCAAACCTTCTCTTCTCATATTACTCACGTTCATTAACATGTAGTACTTACCAATATTCACTTAACCTTCTCCTCTCATATAACTCACGTTCATTTACATGTAGTAATTACCAATTTTCACTTAACGTTCACCTCTCATTATTATTAAAAGTACTCATGCCATGGCCTCATTTCAGCACATACCATCTCATTATTATACATATCGGGTCTCATTTCCCATTCTTTTCACGAGGAATTACTGAAACATCGTGACAAGTGAAGCGCACTCTACGACACCCATATTGTCATATTTTCATACGAGCTGTGTCGACTGAGTCGAGCAATGTATTTTGCCAATATTAAATATAATGTATGTATGTTTGTAGTATTTAACCGTTATAATGTTGAATATTTCAAATAGACTTGCCAAGCTTTGTTACAGAAATGTTTAGATAAAACATTGAATTTGACAGCCAACATTATAGCACATTGCAAAACGGCGCGTGTGTGCCGGCTAGACTGACTCTATACTGGTGACACAGGCTTCTCAAAATCCAGCTGGCATGTGGTTCTTATGTTCGGGTTATGTATCAAGTAAGGAGGCCATCGGCCCATAACACAACATATATATACAGTGCATTAGTTATATAAGTTTTACATTAATTTATAATTTTTAAATATTTTGCTTGGAATTTCAATAAAAAAAAAAATTGATTATCTTACCTAAAACGTATGTATTTAATTTTCACATATGAAACCTTTGCGATATATAGATGACGTTGGACTCATTTGCAGGGGACAATTGGTTTAAAAACATCGTGGAAAACCAATATCACATCTTAAATAACTATAATACTGATCAACAAATACATATTATGGGTTAAATAATAACTTAAATTGCAGGGGAAGAGTAGACGGCAATTTAAGCATTTGCATTAGACGATTTCTATGATTTCATTGATTTAACCCTCCCTTGTCCACATACAATTCTGCAGCAGGCAACTTTGAAAACGTCTTGAGAAAAAGTGAAAATCAGTATAAATGAATGTGTTACCATTGATTATAGTTGAAAAATTTCTCCTTCTGTCACAATGTTTGCGGAAGTCGTCTGTATGTGGGAAAGGGTTAGGAAAATATGGTTTCAATGGCACCTGTAGTAAGATCATTATCGTATCGATCAATGCTTGCATATGTTAACCCTTTCCCCTATACGACAATTCTGCAGCAGACGAATTAGAAAAGTTATTGGCAAAAATGGGAAATATCTCCATACATGAGAGTTTAATCATTAAATAGAGTTGAAAACTTTGTGGCATAAGGTGAAATTGTTCATCATGAGCAATTTCTCCTTTTGCCACAATGTTTTCAAAAGTCGTCTGCTGTAAATGCGTCGGAATGTGCCGTCTGCAAGTGGGAAAGGGTTTAAGGAAAGTGTTCTGAGCCTGTCAACCTTCCCTCTCTGGTCCAATGTAAGACTGCCCGCCATGTACTCGCCGGATCCGAAATTAACCCCTAGACTCACGAATTGTACTTTTTTTTAAACGATGTTTACACAATCTGTGGACGTCTGCAATGTTACACCGGGTGTTACAATGTGCGCATGCTGGTGGTGACAAGGGATAATTAAACACAGTCGTCACAGCTGGAAACACAATATACATATTTTATAGGAGAAACATTCCGCATTAGTCTATTCAGCAGCACACTGTTCAATCAAGTTCAATGAATAGATTCGAAAAAAAACCACACACAACACCGGTATATCAGACGTGTTTGTCCATTTGTGATTAATCCTTTTCCCTCATACGACAATTCTGCAGCAGACGACTTTGAACATATTTCCCCCAAAATATGGAAAATCTCTATAATTGAATGGATATCCTATGAGTAAAAGTGGAAAACATTGTGTCAAAAGGAGAAATTGCTCGTTTTGAGCAATTTCTTCTTTTGTCACTATGTTTTCAAAAAGCTGTCTGCTGCAAAGGCGTCAGAAAGCGTCTATATGAGGGAAAGGGTTTAAATCGCCTCGGTGGTGTAATGGAAGAGCGTCATCAGGAGCGGAGATCGCAGGTTCGATCCCCGGGCGGGTCATACCAAACACTTTATTAAAAATGGTAGTAATGGCTGCCCTCCTTGGCGTTCAAGGTTGCGGGGTAAGCATTACGACTGACTAGCTGGTATCGGGGAAAATGGACCAGTGGTACTGGTAACTTACCCGGGAAACGCTGTGATATAACTGACTGGCTAGTGTCAGGATAAATGGACCAGTGGTACTGGTAACTTACCCAGGAAACGCTGTGATATAACTGTACAATTGTTGAAAGCGGTGTAAAACACCAGACACTCAATCAACCTTTGATATGTCGAGGGTTTGGCGTGAAACGGTTGTAACTAAAAACCTATTTTAAAAACCCTGGTTTAGGGGCAATTTTGATCCCTTTGTAAACAATGGAAATTTAGGTGCCATTGCTCAGAACGAGCAATGACACCTAAATTTCCATTGTTCACCAAGAAAAATGATTTAATAATTATAAAGACGTTACGGCGAGGTGATTAACCTTGGTAAAAAAAATACTAATTTTAGTTACAACCGTTTCACGCCAAGCCCTCGATGTGTTCACGCAGCCGTTTGGCACCATATGTACATTGACGTTTAACTTGTGAGGCTAAAACTTCAAGAAGAACAAAAATCCCGGCACGATGGTCATGGTGGAGTGCCCTTGGACAGGCACATGCTCCAAACGGTTACAGTTCATGAACCTTCACTGTTCGCATAGGGATGAAGCAGAGTGTCTCTGGCATGAAGACACAAAACGACTTGTCTCGGCTCATATTTTATAAATTATTGATTTTTAATGAGATAAGAATGATCTTTAAAACCTTCCTTTCAAGTGAAGTGTAAAGTGGAACCGTAATAAAAGGTGAACATTTATTCACATTGTTTATGGTTAATATGACGTGTATCTGTCACACGTGTTAATGCATACAGTCTGTTTATATCCGGTTTTCGACGAACTGTTTCATATCGATCTTGGGTGTGACCGATTTGAAAGAATTCTGAAAAATGCGGGTATTTGAAGCGAGCGGTTATTGCGAATTCATATGGGCAGTGTTTTTACAAACCTTAAAAAGCTGGAAGCAATGTAACCGCTTGTTTACTTTGAGGTAGTTAGTTATACATTTCTTACAGAAAAGGTAAGAATTATGAAGTCAAGGTTTCTTAGAATTCCAGTATGATTTTGATAGCCATTTATATAGGCCTAAAGATACTCCATTTCCCATAATGTTGTATTGGTTAAGATACTTGTAAAGCGCTAGTATGCTTTTAACTTCTCAAAATAACTAACCCAAGGCATAAGGATGAACATTGACATAATTGGTTGTAGCCTATACGTATTGAGGCGTGACGGCTAATGAGGCGGTTATTATGACCCTGTCCGCCAAACAACCCTATCATATCCTTCCCCACCCCCAAGAAAATATATAGGCCTATGCAGAACATAATTATAAACCCCGCAATGTGCCGTTTCAAACAATGCGGTTTATATGTGTATAAAGATATTTATTGAATTGAATTTAAACATAGGTACCGTCCTTTTTACCTCTTAAAGAGTAGTTATAAAGGGAACCTAAATGGAAATCTTTTCACACGTTACACATCTATCGAAGCGTGGTAAATGGTTAAGCGGTGTTTGTATAAATCTGTTGCATGTATAAAGGTATGAATTGAATCGAATTAAAACATAGGTACCGTCTTAAAGCGTATAAGGGTACATTATTAATGGAAAAAAAGATTTACATTTCGGGTGTATACCCACTGAAGCGTGATAAATGGTGACGAGTTGTTTGTATAAATTTGTCGCATGTATAAAAGTAAGCCGTGTGTATTACCGAGTACACCAACATATGTGTGTATGAAAACCAATACTTGTATCATATGGATCTAGACTATTGTACTTTTTGAAGTTATTGTTAAATTTATTGCCGGACCTTTTAATACTTGTACACAAATTGTATTTGGTAGTTTGGATTATAACGACGTAGTTAAAGATCGCGCGGATGACCGGACCTTGGCTAGAGAAATTAGATTATATATTATCCTGCGTGTATAGCTTTGGAATGTTATGATGCGAGACAAAAAACTGTGAAAACTTTAAAATTGGACATTTGAAATAACCTTTCTAGATTAATGAAGGTAAGATTATCAATATTATTAATTGTTTAAAGCTTAAAGCAATTTCGCATATTTTGAATGACCAGACCATAGCTGATTAGTATTGTATATATATATATTATATAATACAGTACGAATAGGCATTATTTTTAATAGTTTCTAGAAAATGGTTGACGTTGGAAACAGTGGCAGATAAAGGCTACCGTAACCGCGCTTACAAGAAGGCTTAGATGTAAAACTACTGAAGCTTGATCTATAACTTAGTATAAGTTATAACTTTGTTAATACGGAGTCTTTTTTAAGCATTGATTTTTTTTTAAAAAAAATGACAATGTGGGACAGTTCGATAGTAGGCCTAATGTTAGTTCCCCTGTGTTATGTTTTGTTAACGTCTTTGGTATGATCCGGCCGGAGATGGAACCCGCGACCTCCAACCCGAGGCGGACGCTCTACCACTACACCTCGTAGGCGGTTCAGTTTTAAACAATGAGTTTATCAAGATATAACCCACCGTTAGTTCTTTGTAACCGCCTCGGTGGTGTAGTGGTACAGCGTCCGCTTCGGTGCGGGTTCGATCCCCGGCCGGGTCATACCAAATGCTTTAAAAATGGTAGTAATGGCTACCTTCCTTGTCGCTCAGGGTTGAAGGGTTAGCATTTCGACTGTCTGGCTGGTGTCAGGATAAATGGACAAGTTGTAGGCCTACTGGTAACTTACCCAGGAAACGCCGTGATATAACTGAACAATTGTTGAAAACAGCGACAAACCAAACAATCAATCAATCAACAGTTCTCAATAATCAACTGATAAACATTTGATAACTAGCAGCACTTCTGGTAGGCCTAATTGATCAAGGTAACGCTGCAATATTACTCATTTTCTTGGGAGCGGCGTTAAGCACTATCGATACAAACCAATTTTCTCGGAAGAATGTTCGTGCTATAAGTCCAGGAACGACGTAGACCCATATCTGAAGAAAAAAACAACAACACCTGATGTTGCGTAAAACAACAGAAATACAAAACATTATAAATAAATCTTGACCCTTGTCATCGAAAATGGTTATCTAAGCCTTAAAGGATAAACTGTATATATATGACAAACATCGACTAATCTGTTACCAACACATTTGATTAAAACTTAACTTCTGGTAGTACCAGTACAAATACAGTACCATACAAAGTAAAACAAAAAAAGAGGGGCTTAAAAAGGAGAGATGTCCTTACTACAGAGCCCAAGAACATCTTACAGGTATCTTACAGGTATCTTACAGGTATCTCATTCAACAAATAGTGTATTAAAGGAATACGGATAGCCCTAGTTTATTCGATGAGTGAAGATTGGTTATCATTGATGACAGGATACGATATCGCGTACAATCGATTGGTTAATTGTTTGGTGTTTTACGCGGTTTTCAACAATTGTTCAGTTATATCACGGCGATTCCTGGGTTGCTTACCAGTTATACTGGTCCATTTATCCAGTCAGTCGTAATGTTTACCCCGCAACCCTGAGCACAAAGAAGGGCAGACGTTACTACCACTTTTCAAGTATTTGGTATGACTCGGCCGGGGATCGAACCCGCGACCTCCCGCATCCGAAGCGGACGTTCTAACACTACCCCACTGAGGTGGTTGTATCGCATACAACCAGTTACTACCGATACTAGAAATGTTCAAAATTGAAAGTAGGCTACAATAACAAACCATGTTTATGTAATAATGTATTCACTATATAATGTAAAGATACACTTGTATAGATTTATTTACTATATATGATGTAAAGATACACTTTTAAAGATCCAAAACGAGCTACGTAAGAGACGGTCAAGTTTCCTTTTGCGATCTTGGATGTTATTTACCTGACAAGTTGTAAGACCGTTTCAAGCTCCCATGGGAGCACGTGTTGTGACCAAGGCGTCGGCGTCAGCGTCGTGGGGTTGGCGTAACTTAGAATACCGTCATTAAAGGGTTCGGTGATTTCCGTACGAGATCGGTATTTATTAATAGTGTATAAATAGAAATATAGCATATATATATCAAATAGAAACAAATACCAGAAACATCTCTATGTCATGCATTATCTAGAAAAAAAATGAATTAGCAATTTCTATCGTCGCTTTTCTCCACGACTTTTCCTTATTGTTATGTGGTCATTTCGTTAAATATCTGCCATTAAAGCTTGTCCAGACTTCTGTAATAGGAATTATGCGATTTTATATTTTGACTGTTCGCAAAATGTAACGGCGATATATTGAGACTACCATTAACCAGGAAGCAGATGTAAATGACAAAAAAATGAATATGTACATATATATGTGTGTGTTTGTAAGATTGTATGTACAAGATTGTCAAGATGGACATTTTGTCTTTTGTGAATAAAATTCTTCAATCTTGAATCTCTATATATATATTAGTAGGAGATCGGCAGTATGCTTGGACTTGTCGGTAATTTTCAGTGGAATTGACAAGCAATGGTAACGAGGTTAACGACCAATACCGATCTTTAACGACTTCATACGGAAATCGCAGTGACAATAAGGGATGTGTTCAATTAAAAAAAAGTGATTAAGTAGAGCTGTCATATTCGGTTAACATCTACTTGTGTATGGAGCCTTTCGATGTCATACACCACACACCATCTCTCAGTTTGTTTGACCTTCAATTTAGGTCAAGGTTATTCAAAACTAAGTTTAACATTCAGGTGTAATAAGTTAGTATTAAATATGTCCCAACTCGGCAGGATCTGTTCTCTGCAGATAACTATTGTCACGATGTCCCGTAAGACAGTTTTCAATAACTTTTTCTCGTGACATGATACATAACAATTTTCTTCATGTAGACGACCTTCTGACGTATTTGCAGCAGTCTTTTGAAAACGGTGTATGTACAAAAAAACACTTATAGGTTTATTGTATGTCATAAACTATTTATAATTTCGGACAGGTTGGGATGGTAAAGATAAGCGCATCCATTCAAGGGAATTCTTAGCGGCAGACGACCCTGAAAAGTTTTTGTAAACAATATATGAATAATATCTATAAATAAGAGAACAATTATTGAAAATGATTGAAAGTCGTCTGTTGTAGAGATGCGTCAAACTTCGTCTGCAAATAGGAAAACGGTTAACATTTTCCCACATATAGACGCTTTCTGACGACTCTGCAACAGACGACATTTGAAAACATTGTGACAAAAGGAGAAATTGCTCAAAACCAGCAATTTTCTTCTTTCGCCACTATGTTTCCAACTTTTTTCAGTAATTATATATTAATTTATAGAGATTTTCCATGCTTTTGCATGATTGTTTTGAAAAGCCGTCTGCTGCATATTTGTTGTATGTGGGAAAGGGTTAAGCCTATCATTTTGACTACGTATACCGTATAATTGTATTTCATGTAGTAACGTGTAATTCAGATACATGTTTACATGCAGTTGTTATGATTATAGACAGTTTAACTATCATTAATCCCAAGAGGATGCATGACCCTTTTGCGTTTTTTTAAAGAAATATGATACCCGGATACGACCTCTGCTCGCGGCTGTCATGATGGGGCACAGGCACTAGACCCGCACACTTGGATTGCTCGTGGTTTTATATTTTTGAAACATGCCTCAACTTAACCAAGGGTTATATATGTAATTAGATATTTAAACCAATGTATCGTATTATTTTCTTTAACAAAAGTAATAATGCTATCAAATAGAGGATAGATTGTATGAAACGCCTTTCACACGTACATCTCGAGAGCTAGGCGTGAAACGGTTGTAACTAAAAACCTATTTTTAAATCCCTGGTTTAGGGGCAATTTTTTACCCCTTTATAAACAATGCAAATTTAGGTGCCATTGCTCAGAACGAGCAATGGCACCTAAATGTCCATTGTTTACCAAGAAAAATGATTTAACGCTTATAAAGACTTTATGGCGAGGTGATTAACCTTGGTGAAAAAATACCAATTTTAGTTACAACCATTTCATGCCAATCCCTCGATCTATCATTAAAACGATATACAAGAGAAAGTTGATGCAACGCATCAATGTCGCCGGAAATCCATACTGCAGTTATGCATAACACTTACATTATAGTAGTTGAAAAAAACAGTTATAAAATAAAGGGCATATTGGAACATCAGGGGTGGGGCCAAGTGAACATGTATCATAACTTGCATTTTTTTGTCAACGAAGTGATTGTCCGTCATTGAAATATAATTAAAGCGTTTCATTGTTTATGATCAATCTCCATTCTAAGGTAGGTTGACCATATACACAGCCAACTAATTATTGATCATAAACAGGAAATGAGTAATCTTGCCAATCATTAGTCTACTCATGTTTTAAAATTATATAATGATGAGCGCCCTTGTGTCAATGATGCATAACAATATGCAGATCGCAAGCAAAAAAAGTGTAGGGAATCTAATAACACATTTAAAATTGTCAAGGACGAAATAATTTTGTACGAAAGACCCGATTCGTTTCTTCTTCGCATAGTTGTCGTTATTTACACTCTTTATAGGCAGAGAGTGTGTTTTAAAATGATATAATGATGAGCGCCCTTGCGTTAATGATGCATAACAATATGCAGATCGCAAGCAAAATGCCTGTAGGGAAATGCCTTTAGGGAATCTAATGACAAATTTAAAATTGTCAAAGTCGAAATAATTGTGTACGAAAGACCCGATTCGTTTCTTCTTCGCATAGTTGTCGCTTTTTACACTCTCTTTATAGGCAGAGAGTGTTCATTCAAAGTAATTTTTATATTAAAACCAGTTTTATCTCAGTTTGTTCTTTTCGTCATTTCTTTCCAACCAAATAAACATTTTAAATCACCTAAAATTAACTATTTGTAAGTGAGTGTAAAGAACGAATCTCTGCAAAGGAGATTTATCTACGCAGTCGGTATTCGGTAGTCACTTGATAAACATACTTAGCTTAGAAACAGTTCCTAGTTTAGATATTCATGGATTTACATTATTAAAAGAATTCTACATCAATCAAGACATCTCTTTGAACATGAAAATAACATTCAGTAAGTTAAAATTGCTACTAAAAGGAGAATTCGACGTGATTTTTATCTCGATATTGACACATAACAGTCTACAGCAAGTCTAGCAGGGACTCTTTTGTCTTCGTAAATAAGACAAAAAAACATAAATGCGAGTCAAAATAAAGAAACTGCAAATACTTAAAACATCGGATTATTTATTTCCTTTTAGATGTGTCATAATTGTAATATGTTCAAGATATTTAAATTTGGTTTTTTCTAATAATAACTCTCCTCCCATGTCATTTCCGAAAAGCTATTAAAAATAGAAGTCGCGGGCTTCTGCCCGGCGACTAATTAAATACCTCTTCTTGGTTATCTTGATAGCATCTATCGACGATGTTACCAGAGCCGGCGACTAATTAAATACCTCTTCTTGATTATCTTGATAGCATCTATCGACGATGTTACCAGAGCATACTAAACATATCAGGAAACATCAAAGGGAGAAATTGCACATAATGAACAGTTTTCCCCGTTCCTTCCGCAAATATGTTTTATATGTTTGTTCAATTCTGATGACATGTCAGGTTTATGGTTGAAGCCGATATCTGCATCATTTCGCAATTAAAATTGTATATCTAGACGATACCATCCATTTTGTCAGGGGTTTTAATGACAATATAAAGTTTGCCCTTTGTCTCCAACCCGGGAATAAGTAAGTGCTTGAATAGCTATACTATTTTACTGGTACATATTCCTTTGAAACATCTGCTGAAGAGGAACGCTTTGACAACTTTATGGGAACATTTAGTTATGTGATGAGAAATTTGATGTTATATGCCAAACCCATTATGCCAAAAGTGCAGATATAACATAAGTTTCTCAACCGATTAAACACTTAAAGGCAGGCTAACACGCCGTTAGCACAGGTTAACTTAGTTTAAAACAGTATAAATAATTAAAATCGTTATAGGAAAAGCTTTGTCAAAACAAAAATCGATCCATACTAGATACTCTAATTTGTAAAGCCTTTTCCCCATACAATAAATCTGTAGCTGACGACTTTGAAAGTATCAAGTCCAGACTTGAAAATATGACGCGGCTGTCAATCCAGGGGTTGTGATTTCGAATCCCGACTCGGCCAACTTTCTTTCCGACGTTTGACAAAAGTCAATGCGACATGCGTCATTGGTCTTCCACCAATGGGCTAAGTCTATGTGGAAAAGCAGCCAGTTGCTTGGGAGGATTGTTGTGTGGAGTACTGGTGTGAGTAGGTGAACTGGCCGCCGTGATATGAATAAGAAGATGTAAAAAACGGCGTTAAACCCCAACCAATCATTCAACTATGGAAAATATCTGTAACGGATAGTATAGAACTGATAGTATAGAACTGATAGTATATAACTGATAGAGAACTGATAGTATATAACTGATAGTATGTAACTGATAGTATATAACTGACAGTATATAACTGATAGATAACTTATAGTATAGAACTGATAGTATATAACTGATAGTATGATCATTGAATAAAGATTGAACTCATTGTGGCAAATGGAGAAATTGCTCTTCGTGAGTAATATCTCCTTTTGCCACAATGATTTTAAAAGTCGTCTGCTGCACAGGCGTCAGAAAGCTTCTAAACGTGGAAATGGGTTAATTAAAGTATAGAATAGTTCAAAATACAAATTCCTGAAAGGGCTCGACTAATGGCTTCCTCCTTGGGATATTTCGAATGATCCGGTAGTGTCGGGAACATCCACAGGGGGAAAACAGTGTCTGTCCGGATTAGCCTGCGCGGCATACTTAGGCTGATGCGGGTCGATACTTTACGCAGAGTCCACAATGTTGGTTTTCTCGTTGAAGGGCTCAAAAGGATGGTTGATCACGGTGCTGTATTGATTGAAAATATTTTTTGTTTGTTTTAATCGAACTGAAAACAAAATTGCAAGATGTTTGTTTTAGGTTGAGCCAACAAAACTGAGTCGATAAATCGATACCATTGTTTGAAAGCTTCAGTTTTGACATTTCGCATGTTTATTTAAATACTTGTTAAAACTAAATCGATACTTTTACTCATCCGGAAATGAAAGACATAACTCCTATTTTACAATAAAGGCCTCCATCCGGCGAGGTATGTTGTTTGTTGTAAGGCTGTTACTTACTCAACTTTACTTGCCGTGTACATTATGAGGGCTCTCATTTCGTCCCATTATTACATTATGGTAAAAGGAGAAATTGCTCATCATGCAAAAGTCGTCTGCTGAAGAGGCGTCAGATTTATGCTGCATAGTCTTCAGAAAGCGTCTGCATGTGGGAAAAGGTTTAAAGTCGTCTGCTTCAGTGTCGTCAGAAAGTGTCTGTATGTAGGTAAGGGTTAAAAGTCGTCTGCCGAAGAGGCGTCAGAAATCGTCTGTAGGTGGGAAAGGGTTAAAAGCCGTCTGCTTCAGTCATCAGAAAGTGTATGTGGGAAAGGGTTAGGAGCCGTCTGCTTCAGAGTCATCAGAAAGTGTCTGTATGTGGGAAAGGGTTAAAAGCCGTCTGCTTCAGAGTCATCAGAAAGTTTCTGTATGTGGGAAAGGGTTAAAAGCTGTCTGCCGCAGAGTCGTCAGAAACCGTCTGTATGTTGAAAAAGGTTTAAAGCCGTCTGCTTCAGTCATCAGAAAGTGTATGTGGGAAAGGGTTAGGAGCCGTCTGCTTCAGAGTCGTCAGAAAGTTTCTGTATGTGGGAAAGGGTTAAAAGCCGTCTGCTTCAGAGTCATCAGAAAGTTTCTGTATGTGGGAAAGGGTTGAATTTCGTCTGCTTCAGAGTTCTCAGAAAGTGTCTGTATGTGGGAAAGGGTTAAAAGCCGTCTGCTTCAGAGTCCTCCAGAAAGTGTCTGTATGTGGGAAAGGGTTGAATTTCGTCTGCTTCAGAGTTCTCAGAAAGTGTTTGTATGTGAGAAAGGGTTAAAAGCCGTCTGCTTCAGAGTCCTCCAGAAAGTGTCTGTATGTGGGAAAGGGTTAAACGCCGTCTGCTTCCGAGTCCTCAAGAAAGTGTCTGTATGTGAGAAAGCATTGAATTTCGTCTGCTTCAGTCATCAGAAAGTGTCTGTATGTGGGAAAGGGTTAAAAGCCGTCTGCTTCAGAGACCTCCAGAAAGTGTTTGTATGTGAGAAAGGGTTAAAAGCCGTCTGCTTCCGAGTCCTCCAGAAAGTGTCTGTATGTGGGAAAGGGTTAAACGCCGTCTGCTTCCGAGTCCTCAAGAAAGTGTCTGTATGTGAGAAAGCATTGAATTTCGTCTGCTTCAGTCATCAGAAAGTGTCTGTATGTGGGAAAGGGTTAAAAGCCGTCTGCTTCAGAGTCATCAGAAAGTTTCTGTATGTGAGAAAGGGTTAACATTCGCCTGCTTCAGACTTCTCAGAAAGTGTCTGTATGTGAGAAAGGGTTAAAAGCCGTCTGCTTCAGAGTCATCAGAAAGTGTCTGTATGTGAGAAAGGGTTAAAAGCCGTCTGCTTCAGAGTCATCAGAAAGTTTCTGTATGTGAGAAAGGGTTAACATTCGCCTGCTTCAGAGTCGTCAGAAAGCGTCTGCTGCAGGGCTTTCAAAAGTCGTCTGTACGACTGAATTATAAATGGCTTCTGTTACCGTGTTAATATGTAGTTGAAGGAGTAATAACATTGAAAAAAGCCAATAACTTGTATTCATTTCTTGCCTAATACATATAAAAAGGTGACTTATAGATGTATTGAGAGTTAATTATTTCCCAATTCAGACAGACGGCTTTTGACGACTACAAAACCATTGTAGGAAAATAAATGTTCTTTGTTTTGAGCAATTTGTTTTTCTACCCATGTAGATATCATTTCTGGACTTGCCCCCACCCACTCCCGACACGCACAAGTTCTCCTTTTGCCTCAATGTTTTCAACTCTGTTCAATAGATATACTTTCATTTTGAAGAAAGTTTCCATATTTGTGTCTATATGTTTTCAAAATCGTCTGCTGTAGATGTGGGAAAGAAAATCCATCACGTGATTGGTAGTCTCGTTACCATTAGCTAAAGTAACTGTTTTCCTGGACCATATTCACCAAGGTATAAAGGTCTAAATTCACAAAGTAACATAATTTAAAATATTTAAAAAAAAATAGAAATAAAATGTGATTTGCGGCACGGAATGCACCTCTGGTTTCGTGTCGACAAACAACGCAGATATTATTTGTATTTTATCGACCATTTTTTTGCCTGACAAGGTTCAATTCTATTTCCATTTCATTAACAGATTTCTGGATGAAAACACAAACACAGAAGATGGAGTTCATGCCGTAATGTTCAAGACAGAGCAACAGATGCGTAGATACATATAATAAAACGAGACGAAGAATAAACAAAGATGGCGACAAGGTTGACGTGAACATATTCTAAATATTGAATTTGATTCTAAAAGTTGGAATTTAAAATGTGAGACGGAGCAATAAAGTAATAATGTGTATAACTAGTAATTGAATGAAATTTTTTATTGAAGTCCTTTGTCAAAGGGCTATTGACTAGAATTGAAATAAAACCATTGTGTAAATGCCGCCAGGGATATAACTACATCTATCATTTAGCTATAGATGAGAAAGTGAGATAGTGAATTGCACTTAGTTGCTACAATCAACGAACAGTGAATATGAAGGTTTATTATGATATTTCCAGTACGAACATTACCAAAATGGCGCATTTCGATCACGGAGGGAACTCGAAGTGGACGTCGCTTCTGTTGGTGCTCTTGGTGGCGCTTCAGTGTTTCTGTATAGTGCATCACAGTTGGTATGTTCTTCATATTGACATGGACGCTTGTGAATCATGTGGGAAAATGATTATGTCGTTCGGTTTGCTGCTCGAAAACGAGCGACCGGAAGGACTAATCCAGACACTTCCGGTAAATAATGACGTATTACATGACGTCATGTATGATAATAACTACACTGTTGAGGGAGTGGTACATTTGTACGTGGGTATGTGGACAACGAAATTGTGTTTGAAAGACTACAGAACGTGCTTTAATCCTTGGTTATCAGGGACAAAGACGATGTTCGAGCAGACGACTTTCATCCGTGATATATTAGGTACGTACCCGTGCTTTATTAGGTAGGCCTATGTACCCGTGGCATATTATGTATGTACCTGACTACCCGTGATATATAAGGTATGTACATACTGCTGGATTTAACTATTTCAGCGCCAACGACAATATTGAGGTTTTTGCAAACAATACTGATTCAGGTGAGTCAGCTCGTAACGAGCTGTCTCAAATCATTGTTTGCCTTTTATTAGCTCACCTATGCACGAAGTGCAAGGTGAGCTTTTGTGATCACTGAATGTCCGGCGTCCGTCGTCGTCGTCGTCTGTCCGTCTGTTAACAATTTCCTACAAATGACTTCTTCTACTAAACCAATGGACATATTTCAAAATAACTTCACGGGAATGGTCCTTAGGTGGTCCCCTTTCAAAGTTGTTCAAATAATTTAATTCCAAGTAGAACTTTGGCTGTTGCGGCATCAGAAAAGGGGAAAATTGCCAAATCTTAAAAAATCTTCTTGTCCAAATGTGCTTGCCCGATTTGAAAATTATTTTGCACAAATGTTCCTTATGGCACCCTCTACCAAGATTGTTCAAATATTTCCGATCCGTTGAAAAACATGGCCGCAAGCGGGCGGGGCTTGTTTTCCTTATAAATGCATTGTTAAAACTTTAAAAAATCTTCTTGTTCAAAAGTACTGGCCAGATTTCAAAATAATTTCACAGAAATGGTCCTTAGGTGGTCCCCTTTCAAAGTTGTTCAAAGAATTTCATTCCAAGTAGAACTTTGGTTGCTGCAGCATCAGAAAAGGGGAAAATTGCCAAATCTTAAAAAATCTTCTTGTTCATAAGTGTTGGCCCGATTTAAAAATTATTTTGCACAAATGTTCCTTGGGTTCAAGCTTGTTCAAATATTTCCGATCCGTTGAAAAACATGGCCGCAAGGGGGTGGGGCTTGTTTTCCTTATATGTGCATTGTTAAAACTTTAAAAATCTTCTTGTCCAAAAGTACTGGCCAGATTTCAAAATAACTTCACAGAAATGGTCCTAAGGTGGTCCCCTTTCAATGTTGTTCAAAGAATTTAATTCCAAGTAGAACTTTGGTTGCTGCGGCATTAGAAAAGGGGAAAATTGCCAAATCTTAAAAAAACTTCTTGTCCAAAAGTGCTGGCCCGATTTAAAAATTATTTTGCACAAAATTTATGTTCCTAAGGGCACCCTCTATGAAGATTGTTTAATTATTTCTGATCCGTTGAAAAACATGGCCGCAACGGCTTGTTTTCCTTATATGTGCATTGTAAAATCTTTAAGAAACTTCTTGTCCAAAAGCACCTACCTGATTTAAAAAAAAAATGGCACAAATGCTCCTTGGGTGACCTTCTACCAAGGTTGATCAAATAAATCCGATCCGTTGAAATACATGGCCACATGGTAAAAACATTGAAAACTATTGAAGTTCTATTAAATCAAGTGAGCGATATAGGGCCATCATGGCCCTCTTGTTTATAAAAATAGTCCAAACTTTTATTACATGAAAAATGGACAAACCCGATTTTGAACATGGAAGAGTCTTCTTTAAACAATTCGGCGCTGAAAGAGTTAATAGACATTGAAACTTTTCCCACATACTGAGTAATTTCTTCATTTACCACAAAAGTCATATATGATGAGTGTCATTCGTCTTTCACTAATGGGCTAAACGTATATGTGGAAAAGCAACCAGTTGCTTGGAATGTATGTTGTTTAGAGAACTGGTGTGAGAAAGCCAGGAAACACATGAAAAGGTGAACTGACCGCCATGATATGACTGAAAACGGCGTTAAATCCCATTCATTCAATCCACTTGCCCTAATGTTTTCAACTCTACTTCAACTATAATAATACTTTCTTTCGTAGAGATTTTCCACAATTTTGCTGAGATGTTTTCAAAAGTAGTCTGCTGCAGATTTGTATTTTGTTGTGAGGGGAGGGTTAGACATCAGCGTTAAACTTGAACAGCGATTTCGCTTCAACAAAACCAGGCCGGTTACACTTTGAAAGTACTTGGTTTTACCAGGGACACTATATTACAATATAGTGTCCCTGGTTTTAACGAAACAACATTAGGATTCAGTGTGTTTTGGAGACATGAAAGGTCTCTACCATTTGTTTAGCCCTGTTTTTAACTCTTTCTCACATAGATACAATCTATAGATAACAAATTTGAAAACATTTAGACAAAAACATGAAACATCTTCATTTATAAATGAAGGTAAAATTATTGAAAAATGTTGAAAACATTGTATACCGAAATGATAAATTGGTCAATTTGAATATTTCGAAAGTACAGGTCTCTAGATAAATGGCGAGTTCTGATCCCTTTTCCACAAAGAACAAATCTGCAGCTTACAACTTTGAAGATATTTAGTCAAAAATATTGGAAATATCTATAAATGAAGGTATAATTATTGAAAAAAGTTGAAACATTTTTGCACAAGGAGAAATTGCTCGTTTTGAATATTCCCGAATTTACTGTGTAAATCCTTTCCTTCCTTTGCGCTCAGGATTGTGGGATTAGCATTGGGAATGGCTATCTGATGTCAGGACCAGTAGTACTGGTAACTAACAAAGGAAACGCCTTGATATAACGGATAAGTATTGAAAGTAGGGTAAAGCAACATAAAAATGAATCAACGTCTACCGAGTTTTCGAGTACGGTTTGAAAATATGCAGGTATATGTATGGGAAATCTGTATGAATGAATAAATTAGTGAATAGAGTTAAACGGAGTGACATTGCCTTTGAAAAGCCGCGACAGATGCGTTTGCATGTGACAAGATAAAAGTATATATTTCTTTATACCTTTTCTGTTTCAGATAGCGTCTTTGAAAGTCGACCATTTGTATTGTCTGCGCTGATAGCGACTGTAATTACATTCCTTTTCGCGAGATTTGTTCAAATCTCGTCTAGATCACGTGCTGTCGCGATTACCGTGATTTCATCAACAATATCAGGTATATTTTTGTTCTCTTTAACTCTTTTCCCGCATATAGTAAATCTGCAGCAGATCTGGTAAAAGTATGGAAAATCTGGATAGAGGTAATGATTCCTGAAACAGAAAATCCGCAGGAGGCGAAACGTGTCTGTCCGTGTTAGCCTGCCCAGCATGCTTAGGCTGATCCGGGTCGATACTTTACGCAGAGTCCACACTCGGTTGGTTTTCTCGTGGAACGGCTCATATCAATATATCTGCGTAATGTATCGACCAGATCAGCCTGCGCTGTCCGCGCAGACTGATCCGGCCGACACATTCCGTCTAAGGGGGGATAGATAGAGTAGTAATTCCTGAAACAGTTAATCCACAGGAGGCGAAAAGTGTCTATCCGGGTAAGCCTGCGCGGCATGCTTAGTCTGATCCGGGTCGATACTTTACGCAGAGTCCACACTCGGTTGGTTTTCTCGTAGAACGGCTCATATCAATATATCTGCGTAATGTATCGACCAGATCAGCCTGCGCTGTCCGCGCAGACTGATCCGGCCGACACATTCCGTCTAAGGGGGGGATAGATAGAGTAGTGATTCCTGAAACAGTTAATCGACAGGAGGCGAAAAGTGTCTATCCGGGTAAGCCTGCCCGGCATGCTTAGTCTGATCCGGGTCGATACTTTACGCAGAGTCCACACTCGGTTGGTTTTCTCGTAGAACGGCTCATATCAATATATCTGCGTAATGTATCGACCAGATCAGCCTGCGCTGTCCGCGCAGACTGATCCGGCCGACACATTCCGTCTAAGGGGGGGATAGATAGAGTAGTGATTCCTGAAACAGTTAATCGACAGGAGGCGAAAAGTGTCTATCCGGGTAAGCCTGCCCGGCATGCTTAGTCTGATCCGGGTCGATACTTTACGCAGAGTCCACACTCGGTTGGTTTTCTCGTGGAACGGCTCATATCAATATATCTGCGTAATGTATCGACCAGATCAGCCTGCGCTGTCCGCGCAGACTGATCCGGCCGACACATTCCGTCTAAGGGGGGATAGATAGAGTAGTGATTCCTGAAACAGTTAATCGACAGGAGGCGAAAAGTGTCTATCCGGGTAAGCCTGCGCGGCATGCTTAGTCTGATCCAGGTCGATACTTTACGCAGAGTCCACACTCGGTTGGTTTTCTCGTAGCGGATTTTTTAAATCCACATTGGCCGAGTGTTTAACGTCAGTGATTTGTCGCCAGGTGTCCAGCGTTCGATTCCCAGTCATGGTGAAGTGCCCTTTGACAATGCACATTTTAGTTAGCTTCGGAGATTTGTAATCGGGCGTCCCGGGTTCGATTCCTAGTCGCGGCGGTCATGTTGGAGTGCCCTTGGATAAAACACGTTTCCTAGCCTTCCTAGTCTAGTACTGGTTTGTTTATCCAGGGATCATGAATAAGTGAACTGACGACGTGGTATAACTGAAATAATGTTGAAAATTGCATAAAACCACAATTTGAAGCAAATCGAAGCGGACTCCAATCAATCATATTTAATACAAAATGGATTAGCAATGTTCCAGAGCAAACAACATTTTAACTATTTTATACAAATCCATTCTGTGAATGAACAACATAGGCCGGAACGTGGTGATTTTTAATACATTTTCCTTGCATCGTCGATCGAGTCAGCCAGAGTTTACGCGAATAATTATTGAATATGATTGAAAACATTCACGGTGGCAAATGGAGATATTGATCATCATGAGCAGGGACTCCATTTACCGCAATATTTTCTACAGTCGTCTACTGCAGACGCGTCAGAAAGTGTATGTATTTATGAAAGGGTTAAAATGCCATAAAGACATTCAACTCAAATGAAATGATTTAACATGTAAAAGAAGTAAATTAAGGAATTCATTTAAACAAATCGTTATTAAGAAAGAAATGATCCGAGTGTCAAAAGTCGCATGGCGCTGTTGAGAAGAACAACATATGGTTAGATTGGCGAGATGAAACACTCTGGGTGGGAAAAGCAGTCCTCTTTATTCACGCCATTGAATACATACACATAATTAATGAAATAGGAAAACGTGTGATTGTACTTAGTATTGATGAAAACTTGATCTCTCGAGTATTCACAAAATAGTTTTAGCTTGGCTGTTTTTCGAGGAAAAAGATCGGGCTATTGTGAGATTTTGCAACTTTAACCTTACCTCATAATTCAAAAAGATTTCCACATATTCCAATGAAACTTGGTAAACATGTTTCTAGAAACAAAACGCATGTTTATACCAAGTCACACAACTCCGGCTTAATAATTACTCATTGATGCCCCTTTAGGGACTTCAAATTCATACAAAATGTTTAACCTTGCCCATAACTCAAAAACCGTTCAAGCGCCTCGGTGGTCTTGTGGTACAGCGTCCGCCTCGGGTGCAGGAGATCGCGGGTTCGATCCCCGGCCGGGTCAAACCAAATACGTTATAAATGGTAGTAATGGCTACCCCCCTTGGCGCTCAGGGTTACAGGGCTGACTGGCTGGTGTAAGGATTAATGGACCAGTATTACTGGTAACTTATCCAGGAAACGCCACAATATAACAGAACAATTATTGAAAGCGGCGTTAAACACAAAACAATCAATCAAATAACGTTCAACATTTTCAAATGAAACTTGGTTCATTGTTCCAAGGAACAATACGCACGCACATACCAAGTCACATATGTTGCCACTAGATAACATCTAGTTGAGGATCAATTTGACAAAGTTTCGGAATTTGATAGAGAGGAATCTTTTGATGAACTTCCATGAAGATCGGATGAACGGTGTGACATCTTCGCGCTCATGTTTGCTTAAAAGGAGCAATTACGAGATGAGATCTAGAAACAGAAGCAGGATGTTCTGGAATAATTTATTGAATTAGGTAATTAAAGTGGATGCAAGCGTTATACATAAACGAGAGGCGTAAACCTATTAATTAACAAGTACTATTTAGACACGCAGCTGAAAATATTGTGAGAATAGCGAATCGTCCTCTTTTGGAGCAATGTCTTCGGGGTTTTTCACATTCTTTCTGAAGATGGCTAGTTGAATACAAAACCAAAAGTATGGCCTCTGCGTAATGTATCGATCCAGATCAGCCTGCGCAGGCTAGTCCGGTCCGACACATTCCGTCTCTGGGAGATAGAGGTATAGAGTAATTATTCCTGAAACAGAAAATCCACAGGAGGCAAAATGTGTCTGTACGGGTTATCCTGCGCGGCATGCTTAGGCTGTCCCGGGTCGATACTTTAAGCAGCGTTCACAATGTTGGTTTTCTCGCGGGACAGCTAATCTTTCCAATTGCTTTTATGAAAACTAATTGACGACGGTCTCGGAAAACACCATCCGGTCCGATGCACTCGAACAATAGATAGACACGGCACCATGAATGTTCGTATTACTCAATCTCCCTACGCAAACCAACTCAAGAACATTCACGTCTCTACCTATTTTTTCGAGTGCAGTAGACCGAATGCTGTATTCAGAGTCCTCGATCAATTAGTTTTCACAATACATGCTAATTTACAAGTATTATATAGTTGAATACATGTTTTCAATTTCTATTTGGAAATTTAATTGACTAAGCATTAGGTCCGATGCACTCGAAAAATAGATAGACATGGTGCAGTCGTGAAAGTTCGTATTATCCGTTCTCCTAATGCAAACCAACTCGCGATCATTAAAGTGTTTACCTATTTTTAGCTCGACTATTCGAAGAATATGAGAGCTATACTACTCACCCTGGCGTCGGTGTCAACGTCACACATTGGTTAAGGGTTTGCATGCAAGTACTTAAATACAACATGTATTGTATTGAAACGTTCTACAACCCTTTTAGACCATCATACCTATGTAAACAATTAAGTACGATAACTCTATCCCGCATATAATGGAATAGTCGAGCGCTGTCATCCGACAGCTCTTGTTTTCAAGTGCAGTAGACCGTATGGTGTATTCTGAGTATTTGGTCAATTTATTTACGCAGTACATGTAACAAAACTTACCTACACCATTGTTTTTTTTCAGGCATTCTGTCCATCTTATCATTTGTTATTGCGGGAATTCCATACATGACGTCAGTTAACCATTCCTACATCCGGTTATCACCGCCGTGGTCTCTTTTTGCAACGCTTGTTGCCGGCTACGTAAGTTTTGTCATTGCTTACCGCGTCAAGATGGGAAACACCGGAAACAACAACGCGATATTATTACGTCATTGGAGTGCAAGACAGTTGTGATTCAGGATTTCCACGTCCATTATTGTTGTTCAACCCTTTCTCACATAGACTTGTTCCGACGCTTCTGCAGTAGACTACTTTTTGAAACATAGTGGCAAAAGGAGAAATTACTCAAAACGAGCAATTCCTCCTTTTGACACTGTATTTTTAACTCTATCTTTAAACTAAACTTGTGTAGGAAGATTTTCCAATCTTTTTCTCCAGATATTTCAAAGTCGTCTGCTGCAGATTGTGTTGCATGTGGGAAAATGGATGACACATTGTCCAATGTCCCGGATCAATATGAATACTGGCATACACGCATCCGTATCATTAGTCCCGATCTTTGTTTCGTAGTGGCAGTATTGTTATGTGAACAATGAGCCTTGATACAATCGAAAGCGACGTGTATATTCAATCTTTATATTGGGATTCGCTTCGTTAGATATCCCTTATTGTCAGGCTTTTCCGGCTGTCTGTCTGTCTGTTTGTTTGTAAAGCGACGCTCCACAGCCCAAACCGACGGGCCGATTCCGATGAAACCTGGTGAACAGGTGCCATACGGGCTCAGGGTGTCCGCGATGAGTTTCGTTGCTAAGGACCCACAACCAAGGCGAATCCCACGTCGCCTACCGGCTTGTTCAGTTAGTTACTTTCTACGTGATGGCAGCCATAATGTTACCTTTGCTTGAACCGTTAGAGCAGGCTAAATGGAACGAGCAATGGCACATAAATTTGCATTGTTTACAAAGGGGTCAAAATTGCCCCTAAACCAGGGTTTTAAAAATAGGTTTTTAGTTACAACCGTTTCACACCAAGACCTCGAAATAGTATTCATTTGAACAGTATACACCGATGGAACTTCATCTACGCTTGTCACAAAGGATCTAAGGATATTACCTTTCCCACATACATACATTTTCTGACGTATCTGCAGCAGACGACTTTTGAACGCAATAAGGCAAAAGTAGAAATGGCTCATAATGAGCGAGTTACCATTTTACCACAATGTTTTCAGCTCTATTTCATAATCAAACTCTCATTTATCGAGATTTTTCACGATTTTGCCAAATATGTTTTCCGAGTCGTCTCCAGCAGATGTGTTGTATGAGGGTGAAGTGCGGCTCGGATAAACTCGACCCGTGACCAATAAACCTTTTTGTGTGTACAAATACAGCGTGTGTAGTACACTTGTGACTACTTAAACGTTTTGACTTAGAAATGTCTATTGAGACAGTGATGAAGTTAAATCAACCTTAAGCACAAGATGAACTGTGTATTGTACCAATAACATTCCATGTAAATCCTCTAGACTATCATGAAATAATTCAGATATATATTTTATAACATCTATATTTTTGTGACTTTTTACAACGAACGATGCCTTATTGTGTTGGTGTTGTTTTGTTTGTTCCTTTCTGGTCTGTTGTCAGTAAAAGGAATCATTTATCCATTATCTCAGTGACTGTCAGACCGCGGTGATATTTAGCTCGACTATTCGGAGAATATGAGAGCTAATCTACTCACCCTGGCGTCGGCGTCACACCTTGGTTAAGGTTGTGCATACAAGTACATATTCTTCACCATAGCTCAGATTGTTCACCATAGCTCAGTAACTACAAGATGTATAGCATTGTAACTTTCTACAATGTTTTTTCCAACTATTTAAAGTAATCAAGTTTGATAACTATATCTTGCATTGAATTCTGGTTAAAATGTTGCGTGCAACTACGTTAAGAGTCCATATCTCAGTAACTTCCATCTATCACACCTATGTAAATTATAAAGTAAGATAACTCTATCCTGCATTTAATACAAGTTATAGCCCTGTTTTTACTTAGAAATTATGGTTTAAGTTTTGCGTGCACTACATTATCCGTATCTTAGTATCTACTTGATGCATTGCATTGCAACTTTATACTATGCTTCCCGACCATCACACCTATATGCAAATAATCAAGTTATATAACTCGATCATGCATATAATGCAAATTATCATCCTTAAAGAATTTCTGGTTAATGTTTTGCATGCAACTACATTAGAGTCCATATCTCGGTAACTTATAAGCGGTGGAATAGTCGAGCGCTTTGTCTTACGAACAACTCTGGTTAATAATTGTTCTAGTTATTGGCAGGTGACACATGTTCTCTTGTTGTATAAATTATGAACAATTTCATTAAAACCAGAGTTGAAATTCACTGCTGCACCAAATGCTCATATCTATAGATCTGATGACTGCCTATTACATGTCGTCTCAGATTGACCTTTGCGAGAGCCAACCAAATTGTCGCCTTCAAAATAGTAAGGTATCATCAGGGGGGATAATTTATATCAAATTAGCGAGATAGAGAAGCGGTGATGTCCGAGTGTTACGAATGTATATATAGGAACCATTTTGAAAGCACAACCGATGATTTGTTGTCTCGTGGGATTTCATTGGACAGAAAAAAACAGTAACTGCTTATTGTCAATTTGAGACGACCTTTTATGCTGTGTCGTCAGATCTAATATACGTACAGCGAAGTATTTTGGTCTGATTTTAATTGAAATAGTGACATAGATAGAGTACAGGGTTTGAGTTTCTGCAGGAAGTTAGAGGTGCAGCCCCATTTGAGAATGGAATACCAGTATAAATAAAAATATTAACCTAAAAGCTTTCGCAAGTAACTGGCGACTTGCAAGTTGAAATAGAAGATTTACAACAGTTCTGAACATGCATTATTTTGTTTGTGAATATTCAATATAGATTCAGGTGTAAGAGGGCAAGTTGATGAAGCCCCTTGTCTTTAGACGAAACAGCAATTGCAAAATTATGCAAGAAAGCATTGTTAGAGATATTTAAAATCTGTAGTATATCTTTGAGCCTGTGCAGATGTAAAATGCAATTGTTTAACTAAAGGTTTAATACTCTGTTCAAATTGTTTATTGACTATAAATATGTAATATTTGAGGCCAAATACAAATATGATACGCTCATGGTGTTATGGTGTCCATTTTGTTAACGTTGTATTTAAAGCCATCAGGATCGTCATGTTTTCCATATTCCGAACACCATACTTTTTGTTTCATTTTGGTGTTATTTGAGATTATTCAATGTTTAAAAAACGCATTTAAAATATTAAGTTATAGTTACATTTCAACTGATGATTTATCGACACATTAAAGTCTAAAGTGTCCAATTATGTGTGTTCCTCATTATTTTTCCGCCATTTATTTGCAGATCGTGCGATTAATACAATTTCCTAAACCCTTTCCCACATACAGACGCCTATAAAGTGGTCGGCTTTTGAAATCATTGTGGCAAAAGGAGAAATTGCTCATGATGAGAAATTTCACCATTTGTCACAATTTGTTCAACTATATTCAATAAAAATATCATTTGTAGAGATTTTCCGTACTTTTGCCTAGCTGTTTTCAAAGTCGTCTCCTGCAGATTTATCATATGAGGGAAAGCAGTCGGCGCAGGCTAATCCAGCCGACACATTCCATCTCGGGGGGAAAGAGGTATAGAGTAATGATTCCTGAAACAGAAAATCCACAGGAGGGGAAACGTGTCTGTCCGGGTTAGCCAGCGCGGCATGCTTAGGCTGATCCTGATCGATACTTTACGCAGAGGCCATAATGCAGCTGCAGCGATAGACATCTGCGTAATGTATCGACCAGATCAGCCTGCGCTGTCCGCGCAGACTGATCCGGCCGACACATTCCGTCTCGGGGGGAAAAGAGGTATAGAGTAATGATTCCTGAAACAGAAAATCTAAAGGAGGCGAAAAAGGTCTGTCCGGGTTAGCCAGCGCGGCATGCTTAGGCTGATCCTGATCGATACTTTACGCAGAGGCCATAATGCAGCTGCAGCGATAGACATCTGCGTAATGTATCGACCAGATCAGCCTGCGCTGTCCGCGCAGACTGATCCGGCCGACACATTCCGTCTCGGGGGGAAAAGAGGTATAGAGTAATGATTCCTGAAACAGAAAATCTAAAGGAGGCGAAAAAGGTCTGTCCGGGTTAGCCTGCTTGGCATGCTTAGTCTGATCCTGATCGATACTTTACACAGAGGCCATAATGTTGTTTTTTTTTGTTTTTTTGCGGGACGGCTCATTTGCTCTTATCCCGGTTAATGTTTGAATCGGTACTTGGGTAAGGAGGAGATGTCATTTGAAGCTAAAAGTTAAGTATACCCTTTCCTGATGCCACCTGTATGCTATGTTTTGTTTAACCCTTTCCCTCATACAACAATTATGCAGCAGACGACTTTGAACATATTTTGTCAAATAATGGAAAATCTCCATAATTGAATGGATAACCTATGACGAAAAGTGGAAAACATTGTGGCAAAAGGAGAAATTGCACGTTTTGTGCAATTTCTTCTTTTGTCACTATGTTTTCAAAAAGGCGTCTGCTGCAGAGGCGTCAGAAAGCGTCTATATGAGGGAAAGGGTTAACATGATTGCTTGGAATAGTTATATAGAGGCTTACAAGAGGAACCTTTCGACACATTTATCTTGAAATCAGACCAGCACTTTCATAAAAATCTAATTTTAAAAATAATTGTCATTTTGTCCCTTTTCTGATGCCGCCTCGCAGCCATGTTTTTCAACCAATCATTATGGCTTGTAAAGGGTCACCCAAGGAATATTTCTGTCAAATTATATTGGAATCTGACAAGCGGATTCAGAGTAGAAAAACTTGAAAGATGACATTTTTATTTCCTTTCTGATGCAGCAGCAACCAAAGTTCTTCATATAATTTAAATATTTGAACAATGTTGAAAGAGTAGCCACAAAAGATCATTCCAGTGAAGTTTGGTTGAAACTGGTCCAGTTGTTTAAAGCTAAAAGTTAACGACGACGTCGCGGACGGACAGAGAGTGATCAGAATAGATCACATTGAACCTTTGGCTCAGGTGATCTAACAATGTTAGTAGTGGGTAGATCCCTGCATCGAACCAATATAGGGTTTGGAAACATTGCTCATAGACCGAGAGCTCATTGGAAAGTCCACAGAGTGGCACTATCAAAAGGTATATAGAAACTATTTATATTTGAATTTAACGTTGAATGACAAAATGTTCATACATTTTTAGCTCGCCTATAGGAGAGCTTATGTAGTCACACCAGCGTCCGCGTTGGCGTTGCCAGCTTGGTCAAAACTTTGCGTGCAAGGCCTTTTCTCAGACACTGTGTATGCTGTTGCTTTGAAACTTCACACACTTATTCAGGGTCATTAGATGACCTTGTATGTCAGGTCCCATTCGCGAGCTGTATTGTCCTCCGACAACTCTTGTTAAAAAATGCAATGCATATGTGTGGTACGTTTCTCCCGTCAAGAGTTCTATCAACTAAGGTAGGCACAATGACATTAATTTATCATGAGTTGTAGAAATAATTATATTTTATATATTCTATTGTTATTTTTGAAAATTACTAATTTGACTTAGCTTAAGCTGTAAAATCTTGCAAGGTAAACGATGAATTTGTTTTGATGTTTTACGTACCTTTTTACCGTTACCAACCGACATATTTTGAAGCATCTGCAGCAGACACCTATTAACCCTATTAATTAATCACACTTTTATTTAAAGAGATTTTTCACAATTTTGCTCAACGCATACGTAAGAATACTGAACACTAAATACTAAACAACACCTTGTTTGCAACGGCCCAGACGAGCGCTTTATTGTTAGGCAGAGCGACCCATATATACATACATGTACATGTATTAAGGTTATCCCAATCGACCAACTGAGGTTACGACATATCTTGTACATATAGTAAAAAAATAATTTCATTAGCATGCTTCACATATCCCCCACCAAAAGGGTACTGGCAGCCCACGTAAAAAAAAAACTTTTAAGAGGAACCCGGCATCCGTGAAACAACCAGTGTTTCTTAGAATACCCCTAGGGAAATCAGATTGTCGGATCTCAACCTAGTTTAATGTGCGAGGCAATACACTTTTCAAAATCATCGAATCGTCTTCTGTGTAAGCAGTCTAACGAGCGAAATCGAGCGTGGAACTGACAAACACGTCCTCAAACTACCGTATGTATACTCATACCCGAGCAACTACAAATGTATTTATACCCATATGTAAAGTGGGGAATGACCATATAAGGAGGTTTTTAGTTTAGTCTATTGTATTGTATGCTGGCGGGAAAACTTAGCTCGTGCGAAGCAGGTTGTGTGTACTGTACACGCGGTTGATGGTCATTCGAGGAGTAAACGTCCAACTGTTCAGAGCGTTATCAAATTCAAAGAGTAAAAGGCGTTCATGGTGTAGTGGTCAAGACGAATTTCTAAATTACACACAGGTACATTTAAAACTTTAATATTATGTAAACAAGAGAAAGTTGATGCAATGCATCAATGTCGCCGGAAAAGACTGCATTAATTTATTTTTTAACACACATGTATTCTTGACTTTCATTAGTCTAAACATACACATAATGTTTTCATAAGGACTAATTCCAGGATTTTTGAAATTCCGCATAAATCTACAAATTTCAGGATTTCTTTTGGTCACGATTTTTGATGTTTTGTATTTGTCAATAAAACCACAACAAATTAATACATTTTGGGATTTAAATCTACATGAAATAAAAAGCTATTAAACCCTTTCCATGTCTGAAGCAACAATGAAAACCTTTAAAAGCTTAAAACATTGAGAAAACGGTTAAATTGCTGAAGACATGAACTTCCTCCTTTTTAATAATAATTATAATAACTATTTCACAGATGTTAAAATTTATCCTCATATGTTTAAAAAGTAGACCACACTTGAAACAACATACCAGCTAAATTGTTTATCTAAATCGTTGATGCATACAATATATGTTTGGCGCAAGAGAAATGCCAATTGCGAGTCCCATTACTATTTAATAGGTGGCAAGTATGAAATTAATTGGGTGCGAAAGAGCAGATTTTCTTTATTTCTAAATCTATTGTTTATCAGAGTTTGTTCTTCTCTTAATTTGTTTCAAGCCAAATAAACATTTAATATCACATATATTTAATCATTCAAGTGTGTAATATAAGCTATCTATCTGTTATAAGGTGTTTGAGCATTCTTTCGAAATGTGTGTCAAATCGAGGCGTAGTGTCAGACATCGAAGAAAGTGAATAAAAAATCAGGCAAAGCTTTAGTGCATGTTTTATTCCACTGCATTCGAGTGAAAAAAGCATTTCTATATTATCTTTCTTTCTCCTACATTCGACCTATGCACTCGTTTAGTGACGTTTAAGAAATCAATTCGTCGTGCGACATTTTTTGTCTGCATAAACAAGTCACTTTTCTAAGTTTACATTTTACTTCCGGTTACTTCGCTTTGTTTACATTTTGGCAATATGAAACTAGGTCATGAACTGAGGAAAATGCGTTTCGACGTTCACGACCGATAAACAGGCTTATATTTGAGACATATTTTCACAAAGTATTTCTTATTTTTGTTTCTGTTACCAGTTTATGTTGATACTTATCTATTAAAAGGAGAATTCGAAGTGATTGTCATATCGATAGTCTTCTGCAAGCAGGTGCGCGTATGTAAAAAAATTAGACTGTGCGACGTAAAGGTTTGTAGTTATCGCCTTTTGATTACATAGTTTATGAAAATAAAGTATCGCAGTCTAGCTAATAGGGACTGTTTTGTCTTCGTAAATAAAACACCAAAACGTAAATGCAAGTCAGAATAAAGAAACTGCACATACTTAAAACATCGGAATATTCATTTCATTTTAAATGTGTCATAACTTAGTGTTTTTAAACAAACGCAATTGTAATATGTTCAAGACATTTAAAAAAAATATATAATAACCCCTCCTCCCATGTGATTTCCGAAAACCTATTAAAAATAGAAGTCGCGGGCTTCTGCCCGGCGACTAATGAATGTTTTAGTATATGATTGATTTTAGATGATTAAGATGGAGACGGAAGGGCAGGGCTCGGACCGTATTGGTCCATAAACTGTATGTGAATGAGAAATCTGTATGACTCGAGCCACAGTTGCTCAAGGAGTAAGTTCGAACATGAAAAGTAGAGCCGGAAGGGCCACACAACTTTAATATTATGTAATTGAATGTTTTATTATTTATTGATCATAGATGATAGAGATGGAGCCGGAAGGGCTCAGACCACAGTTGTCCAATAATTGTGTACAAATTATTTCAACATTACCAAGTTTAATGTTTTGTTGTTTTATTCTTTTTATGTGTTTTAGATGGAGCCGGAAGGGTGTCCATTTACTGAGTACGCATTACTTTAGTTTAGATGGGCGCCGGAAAGGCCTGGTTCACAGATGTTTATTAAGTATATTTTTCTTTACTTTAGATGTTTATATGGAGCCGGAAGGGCTCGGACCACAGGTTTCAATTTATTGAGTACATTTCACTTTAATTTAGATATGTAGATGGAGCGGGAAGGGATCGGACCACAGGTGTCCAAGAATTGTTTACAAATTATTTAAAAATTATAGTTTTATTGATTTTATGTGATTTATATGGAGCCGGGAAGGCGCGGACCACAGCTGTCCATTTATTGAGTACATATGAAGAAATATGGAACCGGAAGGGCTCGGACCACAGGTTCAGTCCAATAATTGTGTACAAATTATTTTTACAGGATTCAGATGGAGCCGGAAGGGCTCGGACCACAGGTGTCCATATTTGGAGTACACATTAATTCATAATTCAGATGTAAGGATGGAGTCGGAAGGGCTTGGACCACAGTTGTCCATTCATTCAGTACAAGTAAATTTAAAGAAGCTTGCATGTGTAATGCGGAACATGAAGTCAAAATTGAGAATATGTAGAGCCTAGGCCATATCAGTAATTAGATTAAAAGTGAAACATAATATTTGTTAAAGAGTGTTAAATGCGTTTCTTGTATCACTTTTGAGACATTTTTGTGGCGATTGGTTGACAATCGCCACAGTGCTACCAAAACAACAACAACGAAAAAAAAATTATATAGTCGTATTTGAACAATCGGTTGGATATTTCTGCAAAGGCAATTTACTCACTTCCGTTAAACCCCATATATATATATAGTTCCATCAGTGATGCAGGCACACGATTAATAATGATAATGTTAGTGCTACTTTGATACCGGATTGGTACTAATATTTGAGATTTATCGAGAAAATATCTAAATAGAGTTAAACTATTTACATATTATCTTTCTTCATGTTTGGGCAGATAATAAATATCATCGGGCGTCTTGGGTACGCTATGCAGAGTAATATATCTATAGGTGCTACCTATTTACGAAAAAACGCAAGATAATTATAAACAAAAATTAAAGAACATACTTTGGCCATACAAAAAGGATTTATAAGTAATTGACTAGACAATGATAATGTTAATGTCATGTTTCTTGCATTATCAAAACATATTTGGAATTCGTATTGCTGTCGTCTATTATTACGAACAGAAAATAATAAAGTAAAAACTTTCAGAAAATCAAGGAATACATTTATAATGAACGAGGTTAAAACATGAGGGCCAAGATGATCCTTAATCGATCACCTGCATTATGGTAAAGAAGCAAAAAGATCAGCCCTTTTCTGATGCCATCTGGCGACTACCTTTTTCAACCAGTCAATATGACTGGAACAAATTATGTAAGGGGTCACATTTCTGCTAAACCCTTTCCCTATTAGAGACAGTTTCTGAGGCCTATGCAACAGACGATTTAGGAAAAGATTGTCACCAAAAGAACAATTGCTCCTTATGAGAAAGTTATCCTTTTGCCACAATGTTTGATAAATAATTATACTTTGAATGAGTGTGGCAATAGCTCATGTATAGGAATTTGGGGTCTTTCATGTTGATACCACTTTTTTTGCGGGAAACGACGTCGCTCCATTGACGTTACGCCAAGATGAAGTGTAACGGAAATGACGTCACGTCCTTCTTTGGCAACGATACAGTCAAAATTTAGGTTCGGGCGTAGAAGGCTAATGCTGTCGGTTTTTTGACGAACGGGAAAACATATTTATATTATTATGTTTTAACTTTTCGTACAAATGTTTATTCCCACATAACACAGCATTTTAATGATCTTAAATATCTATTTAAAAAAAAAATGATTAAAAAGACGACAATAATTTTCAATCCGTGTTTTTCTGCTCATTTTATACATACCCAAAATACCGATTTTATAAAAAATGATTAAAAAGACGACAATAATTTTCAATCCGTGTTTTTCTGGTCATTTTATACATACCCAAAATACCGATTTAAAAAAATGATTAAAAAGACGACAAATAATTTTCAATCCGTGTTTTTCCGCCCATTTTATACATACCCAAAATACCGATTTTAAAAAAAATGATTAAAAAGACGACAATAATTTTCAATCTGTGTTTTTCTGCTCATTTTATACATACCCAAAATACCGATTTAAAAAAATGATTAAAAAGACGACAATAATTTTCAATCTGTGTTTTACGTCTGCCTTTTATACATATCCAAAATGGCGGCCCCCATGGATTTTTCCAGTTTCATTTCAGAAAGCTTCATGGGTTATTGAAGAAAAAAAAAAAAAAAAAAAAAAAAAATCTCACACCCGTTAACTATAAGCGAAAAAACCCATTCATGGGTTTTTTTCGTATCATGATACTCCTGTGCCTCGTTTTATTTTTTCAACCGTAACCTTTTGACCTTTAACCTGATTCGGCAGGAGTTGGTTGTACTCTGATTATCTTCGTCATGATTTGGCAGATAATAAATATCATTGCGCGTTCTGCCTTGCAAATAACGACAACTCTGGTGATACTCAAATCTGGAAATTCCAAAAGGTTCTATAAATAGCTCGCGAGACCAAAAACCAGAAAAGCTTGTAAATCTCAATATTATAAACGCTTTATTTTGTACTTGTTTAAATATATGAAAGCGTCTAGATAATAAGACTGGTTTACAAAGGTTTAAAGGACACACGATGGCAGTGTGTACACACGTTATGTATACACGTCTGCACGTTCTAGAGTCAATTAGCAATCAATGCTGACAGTGTAGCCTAACTGAGTTTGAAGATCTAGCATTATAATATATGCCTATATTTTCATAAATTAAACAGTTTGGCAAATAGTGAAATTGTGCTTTTGGAGCATGTTTTGTGTTTGTTTTTGCACTCACATTATTCGAAGCAGTTTAACAACCTCAGAGACATATAAATACACTGTGACAACCCTCAATCATGCAATGTGAAGGGACTAAATTGAACAGACCTGTTTAATATCGGACATAATTGAAACAAACACCAAACTAATGGATACTGTTTTCTCTCCTTTCTTTAGTCATTTCTAAAGTGTAAAATATATTTTATCTTAATATGGCCTAACGACCTGGTGATAAACATGTGATTACCCAAACAATTTAGATTACAAATAGTCATTCTAATGAGCTAAAACGGTAGTCTATCGAATATCAACTAGATTTTTCATAACTTTGGAATGGCCTAATTTTGAACACATCATGACCAATTTCAGAACGTAACTAAATAATCACCAAGACAACATTCTGGCAAACTAACATTATTCTACTGTCAAAAGATGCAGGGTTGATACATTCTCAAATATACCCGCACCAGAGTCATCGCAAGCCCTACACCGATATACTGCTTGTTACTTTGCAGGATTTTCCATACGATCGCCACTACAGTGCCATTGGCGCTTTGATTAGATATGGTATTTGGAAAGAAATCGGCGAATGTCATTACGGAAACGATAAATTGAAAAAGAAAATAGCCAAAGAACCACCTAGAATCGTTCTAAACAGCAAATCTGAGAACACTAGAAAGACATATTTCTGTCATTTCAAGAAATGGATCAAGTGGTGCAAGGACGTTGGAATAGAGGATGTTTTCCCTGTAAGTCCAACGGACGTAGCTATTACTTCTTTAATTCAAAGTTAAAGTTCTGTGTCAATTATTGAGGGAGTTTCTTTATAGTTTAAAGTAGGCTCATGACGTGGCAAGCTTCTAACCTTGTACGTTTCTCGGTTAACACAAACTATGTGGTGTTCCCGTAAAGAAGATCCTTTAACAGCAGAATTAATTACTAATATGTAATTGTTGCATGACCCTTTTCCGAGTCCTTGTATCATCTAAGATCGTTAACTCGAATAGTACTTGAGTTCTCGGGTTTTTGAAACGTATTAGTTTTACCTGCGGCGTACGGGCGGCGTCCAATATGTTGTCGGCCAAATAACTTAAGAAGCCTTTGTCCCAATCATCACCAAATGTGGTCAAAATGTGTACTGGCATAATATCTGACAAGTTCGATAACCAGCCATATCGCTGTAGTTAATTGAGTTATTGCCCTTTAACTATATAAATTACCTCAAATATGTATTGTCCGATCAACAACTTTTGAAGCCTTTATCCATTCATCACCAAATTTAGTCAGAATGTGTATGGGCATAGTATCTCGGACAAGTTCTATAACCAGCCATATTGCCCAAGTCACTTACAGTTATCGCCCTTTAATGACAAATTGCCTAAAATCGGTCGTGTCCACTCAATAACTTTAGAAGCCTCCAAAATATCTCGGACAAGTTCGATTACCAGCCATATCGCTTCATTCACTGGAGTTATTTCCCTTTAATTATAAAAATTACCTTAAATTGGTCTTGTCCGATCAATAACTTCTCGGACAAGTAATATAATCGGCTAAATCGCTCGAGCCATTTTGTTTGAGAGGTCAGGTTCGATAACTAACCACGTTATCTTAGTCACTCCACACTTATGTCCCTCGAAATGGCCAAAACCACTCTCTAAATTTGCCTGACGTACACAACCAACTATCACTATACTTGGTCTTAAAAAAACGGGACGGGCGTATTTTGTGGCATTTGGCGCTCTTGTTTAAGGATAGGGAACTCATGCATCTGTAAGTTGCATCTGTAAGTGTTGACTCTTAAAAACATTGTGATAAAAGGAGAAATAGCTCCATAAATTCATTTATAGAGATTATCAACATTCCTGTTTAAATATTTCAAAGTAGTCTTCTGCAGTTTTGGTTTGTGGAAAATCGGACCATAGACATGCTAGGTCAATGGTCAAATTTGTTCGAAACGTTCTCTGTGCTCAGAAATGAACTCAATGCTCCAAGACAAGACTTCTAATTGGTCAATTTCAGTCCAATCAGACACTTCAGCGCAATTGTACAGTTTTGAACTCGGACCTTTAATATGCCATGCTCAAAAATATACCCCTATCAGGTGAAAAAGCAACAACATCAAAACTAAAAATATTTATTTCTGGCAAATTACGAGTATGTATTTCACATGTACTGTTTATAACTTTACAGTTATTGCTTGTAGTCATATACTTTTTAATATGAATAGCAATTTGATACAATAATGTGGAGACATTCATTATCGCTTAAACAATCGGATAATGTGTACACTTAATTTTAAGATCAGTCTTAATTAATGTGTGAGAATTATTGATATTTCTGAGTTGAGATGAAATTGATCATAATGAGGAATTTCTTCTTCTGCCACTTTGTTTTCAATATTTTTCGTATGTAGATAATTTCCATATTTTCAAAGTTGACAGCTGCAGGGTCCGAAACTATAAAACTCTGAAAACATTCTCAGTGCTCAGAAATGAACTCCCATGCTCCAAATAAGGCTTCTGATTTGCCAATTTGGAGTACAAATTCTGAGCACAGATTAAACTTTTATTATAATTTTGGAGCCTGATTTGTTTTGTATCTGGGAATGGTTTAATACTTGGAGTCCATTTAACACTTCAAATGTTCGCCAATATGCACCATAACATAGTACAACAATAATTTTACTTTTAGAAATGGCATACTGACCTTTTACATCTGTAGATTAACCTATTCCCACATACAGATGCTTTCTGAAACCAGTGTGGCAAAAGGAGAAATTGCTTTAAATGAGCAATTTCTCCTTTTGCCACAATTGTTTAAGTCTTTTTAATAGGTACTCTTATTGATTGAGATATTTCAGATTTTTGTCAATATTGTTTTAAAGTCTGCTGGTGTAGATTTGTTTTACATGTATGTGGGCTAGGGCTCTATGTATACACTTCAGAAGGAGAAAGAGGGTACCCTCTTAATACTCTGTCATAGGAAAGTATTTATTCAATATCCAAATAACATCGAATCTCTTAATTTATAAAACAAGAAAAAGTTCACTTTTAATAAATAGGCCATATTGACGGATGTTATTTCATATCAAAATTAGGCAAGTGGTTGATTTTCCATAATTTTTGCCTAGATGCTGCAGATTTGTTGTGTATGTGGGAAGGGATTAAGCATTAAAAATGAAGTTTGTTCCCAAATAGTGATGGACCAACCAACATTCTTTCGATAGACAAGTCACTGTTATAAGCAAGCTTCATTTGTCATCAACCAAATGTGGAAAAGCAGCCAGTTGCTTTGAAAGAATGTTGTGTGGAGTACTGGTCAGTGTTGTGAGAAAGATGGGAAACACTATGAAACTCCCACATAGTGCAGGACCAATCAGCCATTCAATAAATTAACCGACCAGGTATATAATAATAATCGCAATAACCTGCCTAGATTGATTCCAGCATTCACAACAAAATAAAGTTTGTTAACAGAAATCACAATGGCATATTTGCATGTTTTTTCCATGGATTTGATAGCTTTTTACTCGCTAGAACTTCTAAATCTCTACAAATTTGACGTCTGGTTGTTCTTGGCTCGATGATATCGTCAACGAATCCTAAAAATAAACAATAATTGTAAGGAGGTATGCTTAGCTCATAATTCTGGAATAAACCACTTAACCCCCTCATGTAGATGGTTTTTGACACCTCTGCGGTAGATGATTTAGTATCGCTCCACTGCCATTAGGGAAAAAATTAAAACTCCAAACGGCCCTGCCCGGCCATGTTTTTCGACCAATCAACATGGCTTGAATGAATCTGATAGAGGGTCATCCAAGGAACATTTCTACAAAATTATTTGAAAATCGGCACGACACTTTTGGAGAAGATTTTTTAAGTTTTCATTATTTTTTTCTTTCAGTTGCCAGAATTGTGCATGGATTGAGAAAGTTTGAAGGATTTCATGAGAGGACATTGAGGAAGTGGTTGGGGATAAGTCGTTTGAAGCAAAAAGTTAACACATGCACAACAGACAATACGCCATGACATAAGATTTCGGTCAGTGGAGCGCTAAAAAGGAGAAATTGCTCATGATGAGCACTTTTTCCTTTTGCCAGTGTTTTCAACTTTCAGTAATAACCATTTCATGTTAGAGGTAGTCTACTACATATTGTTTTATATGTGTGAAAGAATTAAATACCCAAGCAGCTTGCAACTTTTGAAAACATCTCATAAAATAAATTGAGTATAAGATTAATTAACAGTAATTATATTTATCTTCAACCTTGTCCCACTTGTAGATGATGCATCTTCAGCAGATGACTTTTAAAAACATTGTGACAAAAGGAAACAAGAAATTTCACTTTATAGTTTTCCACATGTTTTCTCAAATGTTTTCAAACTTATCAGCAAGCAATTTGCATATATGAAACCTGAACCTCGGGCAGCTCATATCAATAAAACCCCTGTCCCACCCACATACAACAACACTGCAGCAGATGACTTATCACTGAAGATGATAAATACCCCCTAAACAGCACCTTGACCTACACCATAACATAATTAGTAAAAGGGCCATAACCCCTTTAGGATATGCACATCTCCTCTTGGTATAGAAGCTTCATGTACAATTTTATTGAATTCCACCTAGTGGTTTGTAAGAAATAGGCCGGACAAAATATGGCTTCCGAACGACAGACAGACAGCCCGACACAGTGACTCCTATATACCCCCCCTTCTTCGAAGGGGGGTATAATTATCTATAATATGAATGAATAATTATTGAAAGGAGCTGTAAGCATTGTGACAAAAGGAGAATTTGCTCATTATGAGCAATTTCTCTTTTTGTCATGATGTTTTCAAGAGTTTTCTTCTGCAGAGGCGTCGGCAAGGTAAGCCCATTCCAACATGCAGACAGCATTTCAAACATAGTGGCAAAAGTTGAAAATTGCTCACAATAAGCAATTTCTACTTTTGCCAAAATGTTCTCAACTCTTTCCACTAATTATACTTTCATTTGTAGGGGTTTCCCACATTTTTCGGATTGCTGGGTAAGCATTATGATCGACTCGCTGGTGTCAGGATAAATGGACCAGTAGTACTGGTAACTTGCCAAGGAAATGCGATGATATAACTGAAATATTGTTGAAAGCCGCATAAAACACCATTAACCCTTTCCCTCATACGACAATTCAGCAGCAGACGACTTTGAACATATTTTGTCAATAAATGAAAAATCTTTATAATTGAATGGATAACCTATGACTAAAAGTGGAAAATATTGTGGCAAAAGGAGAAATTGCTTGTTTTGAGCAATTTCTTCTTTTGTCACTATGTTTTCAAAAAGCTGTCTGCTGCAGGGGCAACAGAAAGGGTCTATATGAGGGAAAGGGTTAAAACAAACAAATCCATATTCCCCAAAGGCAGTGTAACATTCATGATTGCCCTGAGAGGGGGATCGAACCCGAGGTTTACCCTTCCCTTCCCTACTTGCAGTGAATTGGTCCCTCTGCAGCAGACGACTCAATTTTTAGAGAATGTCCAAAATTTTGCCAAAACGGCAGCAGCAGATTTATTATATGTTGGAAAGGACTAAAGGTCCTTAACTTAATGCAATATTTTAGGCCTTCCAGCCCATACACATGTTACAGCATAAACTATGCTACTACAAGGTTAACCCTTTCCCTCATATAGACGCTTTTTGACGCCTCTGCAGCAGACGGCTTTTTGAAAACATAGTGACAAAAAAAGAAATTGCTCAAAACAAGCAATTTCTCCTTTTGCCACAATGTTTTCCACTTTTAGTCATAGGTTATCCATTCATTTATAGAGATTTTCTATTTTTTCACAAAATACGTTCAAAGTCGTCTGCTGCAGAATTGTCGTATGAGGGAAAGGGTTAAGAATATGGCTAATGTTGGACATATTGCTCAACCCCTGTAGACGATTTCTGGATAGACTAAAATCATCATTAGCGTCAAAATCAGTAGATCTTTATATGAGATTAAAGTACAAATACATCTTGTCGCTTTCCCCCCAAAAAACCCAGCAAACTAGCTTATAACAAGCTGGAGTTACATGTCCTTTACGGAAAACCAAATATATGTAGCAACACAGAATAACAACAAATGTTATTCAAAATAATGAAGATATTTTTTTTTTAATTTAAAAGCATTATATATTAACATGCCTAGACTAGGAAAAAGTGTCTGGTCCAGAGGTAGTGTACCATGACTGCCCCATGAAAGGGGATCGAACCCTTGAGGTATTTGATTAACCTTTCCACACTTCACACTTGTAAACGAATTTTGACAAGTCTTCAGCAGACGAATTTTAACAAGACATGGAAATTCCATGAAACCAGGTTTTCTATAATGGAAGGTGTTTGATTAAGAATTAACAGATCTGTCAAATCTTTCTGTTAATAGTTAATCAAAGCTAGTAATTCAAGTAACAGGGAATCAGTTCAACTGATGTCTATTTGTTGTCCCTGTGACCTTGACCTTGAAGCTACAGACAAGTTTTGCATGTGACAAATCGAATTTGATATAGTTCATATTTGTGCCAAGTTATTTTAAAATATCTCTATGCATGACAAAATTATGGTCCGGACAAGAAAAGTTCAATTAAAGTCTATTTCTTATCACTGTGACCTTGACCTTGAATCTACATTTTTTTTTTTGTATTTGGCACATCGTCTTGATATTGTGCATGTTTGTGCCAATTTATTTGAAAATATCTCTATGCATGACAAAGTTATGGTCCGGACAAGGAAAGTTGACGCCCGCCCTACCGCCTGCCGACTTCGCCAAACTAATAACCAGATTTTTCCTTCGGAAAACCTGGTTAAAAACACTGTGATGAAAATAGAAATTGCTCAAGTAGAGCAATTTCTCCCATTCTCACAATGTTTTCAACTCTATTCAATGATTATATAATTTCATTCTTAGAGATTGTGCAAATTTTTCCCAAAACAATTTCAAAGTCGTCTGTCGTAGATGTGTTATATGTGGGGAAGGGATAATAAGCATTCATGACAGTTAACTTACCTCTTGTAGCAGCTGGGAATGGATTAGCAAACTTTTCAATATATTCTGCTTCATTCTTGGCCTGGTCTTTACCACGGAATATGATGGATACTGCCCCCTGAAATTAGGAATCATAGGGCTGAAAGGACTGTGACTATCAAGTTAGCTTACTTTTGCAAAATATTCTTTTTAACTTTTTCCACATTTAGATGCTTTCTGACGCCAAAGAAGGTGAAATTGCTCCTAATATCTTCTTAACCCTTTTCCACTCTGCAGCAGACTAGTTTTGAAAACAATGTCACAAAAGAAGAAATTGCTCAAAACAAGCAATTTCTCCCTTTACCACAATTGCCCAATTTTTTTTCTTTTGATATACTGACTAGCTAATAAATATATACATTTGCTAACACAACTGCAAACTCAGCCGTTGGCAATGAAAAAATTGTATTGCCACAATACGATATCTATTTAACTACGCCGCGCATGTTGAAATAATGTTTACGACATACCTTAGCTCCCATGACTGCCACCTCTGCTGTAGGCCAGGCATAATTTGTATCGCCACGTAAATGTTTAGAACTCATCACATCATAGGCTCCACCATATGCCTGTAAAAATACGGAATTTATGTCAATGTGTAAGAAGAGATTGGTGTTTACCTTTTTCCACATGCATATTCTTTTAGACAATATTCTGCCCATTTCCTTATGCTGTATATTAAAAAGCCTATTTTAAAGCACTTAAAGTCATGCTTTCCTACATAATTAGTTACAATAAATGGAGTAATTTTAGAGGTGAATTACAAAAGAAACCTTTCCTTTCGTGTGCAATTAGTAATATTATTGGTGAACAAGAGCACTGCGTACGGCACAGGCGCTCGACTGATAGAAAACAGAAAAAAAACTGAGCTGAACAAAAAACCTTAACCGGACGACCAGGCCGCCGCAAACGACGACGCCAGGGTCATGACAATAGCTCTCGTTTTCAAGTCTAAAAATGTAAGAAACCTTTCATTTCATGTACAAGAAACCTATCTTTCTAATATTAACCCTTTCCCACAAAAAGACGCTTTCTGATGCCTCTGCAGCATATGACTTTTGAAAACATTGAGGCAAAAGGAGAAATTACTCAAAACAAGCAATTTATCCTTTTGCAACAATGTTTTCAGTAATTATACATTAATTTATAGAGATTTTCCCTATTTTGCCTAGATGTTTTCAAAGTCGTCTGCTGCAAATTTGTTGTATGTGGGAAGGGTTAAAAGTAATTTTTGGCACATTTTTAGGTGAAATACAAAAGGATCTGTACCATTGTAGTATTCAAAGTAATTTTAACCCTTTCTCTCATATAGACCTTTTTTGACGCCTCTGCAGCAGACGGCTTTTTGAAAACATAGTGACAAAAGAAGAAATTGCTCAAAACAAGCAATTTCTCCTTTTGTCACAATGTTTTCCACTTTTAGTCATAGGTTATCCATTCAATTATAGAGATTTTCTATATTTTGACAAAATAGTTCAAAGGGTGAAGTGTGAAATATGATAGAAACCTTACCTTTTTAGTAATATGAGCATTTTATAGGGTGAAATATGAAAGAAGTTAATTGTTCCATGTTTTATGCTGCTTCCAACATTTATTGAGTTATATCATGGCAATTCCTGGGTAAGTTACCAGTACTACTTGTCAATTTGTCCTGCAGACAGCCAGTCAGTCATAATGCTAACCCTGCGTGCCAAGGTGGGCAGCCATTTCTTCCATTTTCAAAGTCTTTGGTATGACCCGGCCGGGGATTGAACCTGTGACCTCCCGCACTCGAAAAATGAAAAGAAACCTTACCTTTCTAGTAATTATAGTAATCTTAGGAACAGTGGCTTCCGCATATGCATACAATAACTTAGCACCATGTCGAATAATACCCCCGTATTCTTGACTTGTGCCTGAAATAAGTAATTACATTTTTAACATTTCTCTGTCGGCATTAAAATATTCTATTATCACAAGGTTTTAACCCCCCTTGCATCAAGACACATATTCAACATAACAAAAAGAGAAATTTCTTATGATGACCAATTTCTACAACAATGTTTACAACCCTATTCAATAATTATCTTTTCATTTTTAGAGATTTTCAAAAAAAATACCATATGCTTTCATAGTCAATTACAGATTTGTTGTATGTTGGAAAGAGTTAACATCACATGGAGACCCTCACAAAACTTTCTTTAATGACACATTGGTGTCTTGATCAATCAAATGTTTGCAAATTAAAATCTCAGCCTGAATAATATTTTTTTCTGGCAACTGACAAAAGCATTGCAATCAGTCATTTCTGCCATATGGGAACGTTAAATGGCTGCAGTGATATATGTTCTGTTGAAATTGGCGTTAAACCCAGACTAATTCAGTTTATTTGTTTCATCACTGTTTTAAGCTGATTTACTGTTATATCACAGGGATGGAACACTTACAAATGATCCCTGTGAGACAACCCAGTACTAGACTAGGAAATGTGCCTTGCCTTGCCCAGGGGAATCCGCCGTGGTCGAGTGGTTAGCGTCAGGGATTTGAAACCGGGTGTCCCGGGTTCGATCCCCAGTCGCAGCACTACGGTCATGGTGGAGTGCCCTTGGGCAAGGCACATTTTCTAGCCTAGTACTGTTTTGTTTACCCAGGTATCATGAATAAGTGAACTGTCGCTGTGATATAACTGAAATAATGTTGAAAACCCAAATAAAACAAACAAAAAGCCTTGCCCAGGGACACAAGAGCAGGGAGGGATCCAACCTTGGACACTGGGTCCCAAATCCCCCACTCGGTCACTGCAGATACCTCCATTAACCCTTTTTCCCACATACAACAAATCTGCAGCAGACGACTTTGAAAACATATTTGCAAAAATATAGTCTATAATTGAAAGTATTATAATTGAATAAAATTGAATACCTTGTGGCAAAAGGTGAAATTTCTCCTTTTGTCACAAAGTTTTCAAAATTCATCTGCTGCAGAGGCAACTAAATGTGCCTGTTTGAGGGAAAGGGTTAAAATATCAGGTAAATGGTAAAGATTAAAGGAGATTACCTGGTAAAAACCCTGGAACATCCACAAAGGTTATAATAGGTATGTTGAATGCATCACAGAACCTCACAAATCTTGCCCCCTTTACCGACGCATTGATGTCCAAACAACCTGAAATTATACATACAACATTTGGCAACCGACTATCATTGAATACATTGTCGGGGGGGAAAAAGAGAAATTATTTAACATTAACAAAATTGCTGTGTAGCAGGTTTAGTTATTATTGCATCTCTGTGACAGTAAAACCATAAGGACATTCTAGTTCTTCATCAGAATGTACATCTACCTCTCTTCTAAAGAATCACTATATTAACCCATTACTTCACATGACTTTTCAAACGTTGCCTGCTTTACACCCATCATATGAACAATTTCACCAATCTAGAAAACTGAAAGATTTATATTGATAAAAAGTTGAAAACATTGCAATAAAAGGTGAAATTGCTTGTCATGTTCAATGGCAGGAGTCAAATGTCGTCTGTGAAGTAATGGGTTCTGCTTCCTGGAGACTTAACCTTGTGTCGTTTGTGTGGAAAAATCCCAAAGGCAGAACCTGCTCATCACAGGATTCCAGTATTTAGACCCAGGACCATTGGTACAAGAGACCAAAGCTCTACCACTGCACTTTTGTCAGGTAACTGCTAGATATTAGTAAAGTCATCTGCTGCAGATGTGTTGTATGTGGGAAAAGGGTTAAATGGTATTTTATGCTGTTTTCAACAGTATTTGAGTTATATCATTGCGTTTCCTGTCTTATTTACCCTGAACCCGATGAATCATTGGTTATGAATGCCTTTCCCAAAACCTTGAGTGCCTAGAACGGCACCATTTCTAAAGTCATTGGTATGAGCCGACAGACGGTCGAACCCTGGTCTCCTGCTCCCATGGCGAAATGATCAAACCACCGCATCACAGATACAGTTGCCTAGGGGGAAGCAGAAAAGCGAGGATAATCCAACCACATTTTTTGGATTGGTATTTTAACCCTTTCCCTCATACGACAATTCTGCAGCAGACGACTTTGAACATATTTTGTCAAAAAATAGAAAATCTCTAAAATTGAATGGATAACCTTAAAGTGGAAAACATTGTGGCAAAAGGCGAAATTGCTCGTTTTGAGCAATTTCTTCTTTTGTCACTATGTTTTCAAAAAGCTGTCTGCTGCAGAGGCGTCAGAAAGCGTCTATATGAGGGAAAGGGTTAAGTTAAAATAGAGCCTCGGCCTCACGTGTGGGAGGTCATGGGTTCGACCCCCGCGGAGTCATACTAAAGACTTTAATAATGGTAGTAATGGCTGCCCTCCTTCGTGCTCAGGATTATTGGGTTAGCAATATGACTTACTAGTTGGTTTCAGGATAAAAACGACCAATAGTACTGGTAATGCCAAACAATCATGTTTTTTAAAATACAAGAGGAAGGCCATTTATCCTCCTCGAACTATAATTTCAACTTTATATAAAAATTAAACTTCCAGTTTATTAAATGCGACTTTTTTTTTATGTCAGACAATACCTTAGCCAATGACTCCTTGAATACCATACCACACCAAAACTAGAACTATCACTTAAGATGATAAATACCCCCTAAACAGCACCTTGACCTACACCATAACTTAATAAGTAAAAGGGTCATAACTCTGTACATGCACATCTCCTCTTGGTATATTTATTTATTTATTGGGGTTTTACGCCGCTTTCAACATTAATCAGTTATATCACGGCGACAGTTCACTTATTCATGATCCCTGGGTAAACAAACCAGTACTAGGCTAGAAAATGTGCCTTGCCCAAGGGCACTCCACCATGACCGTAGTGCCGCAACTGGGGATCGAACCCGGGACACCCGGTTTCGTAATCCCCAACACTAACCACTCGACCACAGCGGATTCCCCTCTTGGTATAGAAGCTTCATGTATTGAATTCCACCCAGTGGTTTGAAAGAAATAGGCCTGACAAAATATGGCTTCCGACCGACAGACAGACAAACCAACACAGTGACTCCTATATACCCCCTCTTCTTCGAAGGGGGGTATAATAATACTGGTATAAAATGTATATACCTGCAGCAACCTTGGGTTGATTAGCCACCATTCCTACGGTTCTTCCATTCATTCGTGCAAAACCAACCACCATATTTTTGGCATAATTTGGCATTATTTCAAAGAATTGGCTGTCGTCAGCAACGGAACCTATCACATCCTTGATATCATAGGCAGCTGTTGTCTCAAGGGGAACAACTGTGTCCAGACCTGGAACATCTCTATCCCTGTAAATATCAATGATTATCTCCCATTGTCCCTAAGTTAACCTTGCTACTCTAATCAGATTTCAGAGTAAACTGCTTTAAAAGTAGCATTTGGAAAAATGATAGATTTTTTTTTAACCCACACGTAGACACCTTCTGACGCGTCTGCAGCAGACTACTTTTGAAACATTGCTGCGAAAGGATAAATTGCTCATGATGATGTTAAAACATGCGAACTGCGCATAACGAACACTTGTAAATCTATGTAAAAATTATATCATTATTTAAAAGCTTCTGGCATAAAGAGAAAGTTTGGTTAATATCGCATCAGCAGTTTCAGAGAATATTTGACCGTTTGACGTACACCGTACAGTGAGTGATCACAATGGAACACCTTGAGCCTTTGTTTTGAAATTGATCTTTAAACAAGAGGGCCATTATGACTACTTTTGAAACATTGCTGCGAAAGGATAAATTGCTCATGATGAGCAATTTCCACTTTTGCCACAATATTTGTAACTTTATTCAGTATTTATACCATCATTTATAGAGATTTTCCACGTTTTTGCGGAGATTTTTTCAAAGTTGTCTGCTGCAGATTAGTTGTATTACGGAAAGGGTTAAAATACTGCTGATTCAATTGAGCGAAAAGAAGAAATTGTTCAATAGTATTTCATTATCCTGGCTGCCTGTCTTTCAAAATAACAGGCAACCAATCTCTCAAGGAAACAATAAGTTTTGTGCTGAAAGCTGAATGATACCAATCACAATACTTTGTATTGGTTGTCTGATAGAATGATTACCCAGCCAGGATACAAAGTAATGATCCCTTTAACGCCTTCCCAACTGTAGACTCACTTTGACGCCTCAGCAGCAGATGACTTTTGAAAGCGGAGAATTTTCGCATGAGGAGCAATTTCTACCTTTGCAACGTTATTTGATAAAAATTTCTTTCAGTTTAAGAGATTTTCCACATTATTACCTAAAATATGTACAAAGTCATATGCTGCAGATTTGCTGTATGTGAAAAAGGGTTAAATGATAGCCTTTGTAGTTATCAAATTAGCTGTTTGGCATGACACATTCCCTATACAATGCAGGTGAAGACGTTTACTTACTATATTTTCAGAGTCGTCTGCTTTAAAAAACGTCTTTGGAAACAAATCAAGGAACTTAGATTTGAAGAATGTTGTGAGATTAGGAGAAGTTCTATTTCGTGCAATTTCTCTTTTTCTCATGATGTTTTCTAAAGTCATGTGCTGCAGATGAATCAAAATGATTTGTGGGAGGTCTTAACACATACCATGGGTCATTGCACTCCCTAATAGGGGCTGCATCTTCATTGCTAAGTGGCAGGAAGTCAAAAAAGTCCCGCAATTGTAGAAGGGCATCAACGTCATTTTCAAAAGCCTTATGGGCCACACCTGAAAAAGGAAAAAAAACCTATCAGTCAATCAGTCATTTTAAGGAAGTAAAACCTTTCATTGACATAGACGACTTTTGATGCCTTTGTAGCTGAAAACTTTGATGACTCAATTGCAAAAGTGGAAAATCCACAAGATGATTTCAGCTCTATTTAAACGTTTTGGTTTTATGCCGCTTTCAACATTATTTCAGTAATATCACAGTGACAGTTCACTTATTTATGATACCTGAGTAAGCAAACCAGTACTAGGCTAGAAGATGTGCCTTGCCCAAGGGCACTCCACTATGACTGCAGCAAATGGGAATCGAACCTGGGATGCCCGGTTCCAAATCCCTGATGCTAACCACTTGGCCATGGGGGATTCCTATCACTACCTTAAAGGCAAAACAACATCTGGTGCCGCATTGTAGACAGAAAACAAACTTGACGAGCACTTCATAAGATGACCTCAGAACAGAGAGTAACACAAATCATTTGTTGATGCCCTATGTGCAAACAGGACTCATGGGCAGTAAGTTATACTACAGTTATAAAAAGAATTCAATTCTTTGATTTCTTTTTTTTAAAGAGGACCAAAGGAACATTCCTGTGAAGCTTGGTTGAAATGGGCCCAGCGCTTTAACTAATAACAAGATGTTGTTTAAAGAAACTAGAACTATCACTGAAGATGATAAATACCCCCTAAACAGCACCTTGACCTACACCATAACTTAATTAGTAAAAGGGCCATAACTCTGTCAAATATCATGCAATTGTAACCCCTTTAGGATATGCACACCTCCTCTTGGTATAGAAGCTTCATGTTAAATTTTATTGAATTCCACCCAGTAGTTTGTAAAGAATAGGCCGGACAAAATATGGCTTCCGACCGACCGACCGACAGACAGACAGGCTGCCTCCTATATACCCCCTCTTCTTCGAAGGGGGTATAATTATTGACAAGGAATCTTGCACAATAGTGTTCACCTGACACAGGGTGATCCGAACAGCCCACCTCGGGCTCAGGTGACCAAAACAAGAGGGCCATGATGGCCCTGGATCACTCACCTGAGTTGAAGTGTGATTTGTCATGCCAACCAAAATAACTCACTTTGCAATTAGGTAAGCTAATACAAGAGGCCCAAGAGGACCAGCATATAGCTTCACTGCCACAAAGCAAAATAACCCACATCCTATGAATGTCTCCAATGAAATGTTTATGTACCAGTAAGTATTTCAAGATTTCAAGGCATTTATTTTCTTAGGAAATAATTTATTAAATTTTACCCTCAGGGCATACAGGGTAAAACAGCCCTAACCCCTGGTGGCCATGCTTTTGACCAATCAACATGGTTTCAAGGAATCATGCAAGAGGGTCACCCAAAGGAACATATCAACAAAATCATTTGGAAATCTGGCATATACTTTCAGAAAAGAAGACGTTTAAAATTTTCTCTACAGCCATGTAACACAGAACAGCCCCAGCCCTGATTGGCAATGGTTTTTGACAACATGGCTTGAAGGAATATTTCTACAAAAATATTTGAAAATCGGCAGAGTTTCTTTTTTTTATTTAAAGTTTTCACTTTAGCTATATACGGCAAAACAGCCCAGTCCCCTGTCGGAAACATTTTTCAACCAATCAGCATGACTTAAAGGAATATGATAGAGGGTCAGACACCTCAGGAATATTTCGACAAAACTATTTGAAAACCAGTCAACCGGTTGGGAGGGTAAAACATATTATCTTTTTCTGTTGTCATGGAAACCGGTAATTCTTCATGTATAAAAAAAGCTGAAAGCATTTTGCTGAGGACATTGAGAGACGACGGACATTGGCCATATGACAAAAGGCGATCACAAAAACTCACCTTAACCTTAAACACTGAAAATCACTAAAAATGTATGTATTATTGTTGAAAAAAGTAGAACAAATTATGGCAAAAGAAGAAATGGCTCGTTTTGAGTGATTTCTGCTTTTGCCACAATGTTTTCAAAAATCGACTGCTGCAGATGCTTCAAAACGGGTCTACAATTGGGAAAGGGTTAAGCAATTTTGTTCTCTTGTGAGCTAAAAAGGTGATTACCTGACACAGTTGTGTGTGTTTTAGCCCCTCCCAGTTCTTCTTGAGTTACATCCTCATTGGTCACTGACTGAAAGTAGACAATTATTGAATATTTACATTAAATGTCATCAAGCTTAGGACTTACACAGCAGTAGTGTAGTGGAAGAGCAACCATCTTGGATGGGGGAGTTCGCGGGTTCGAGCACCGTCCCGGGTCATACCAAATATTTTAAAAATGGCTGCTCTTCTTGGCTCTCAGGGTTGTGAGGTTAGCATTAAGACAGACTGGCTAGTGTCAGGATAAATGGACCAGTGGTACTGGTAACTTACCAAGGAACAGCCAGGATATAACTGAAGTTGAAAAATGGGCATTACTGAATAGTTATTAAAGCTGCTGAACTCCAGATCGAGAATTTTGAAATGTTGAAACTTCTGCAAATATTGCTAATACATTTAAAAGGGACAACAAATGAGTAATAAGCAGTTCAAAACCCTTTTGGCAGTAAATGTTGAAAAACTATCAATTGAAAGTCATGAAAATGTACAAAACTTGGCTTACTGGGTATGTCTACCAAGTAAAAATGAAGCATAAACGATCAATATTTAGATGTTTCTGGTACTGGAAAGTGAAATTATTACTGTATAATAACTATGATTCTAATATTTCAAGATAACTTTTGAACTGTTTTAAAACTTTGACTATAATATCTATTTTCTGGAGTTCAGCACCTTTAAAGCCAGAATTATGTGACTGATGGTATAGACATGCGTATTGTTTCTAGGAGTAGGAACATGTGTACCAAGTTTCATTTGAAAATGTTACTATTCATATCTAAACTTAATGAAATCTAGAATCAATCCCTAAAGTTTTCAATTCATCTAGATACATGTTTTTTAAGGAAAGTTAATACATCATTTAGCCCTTTCCTACATACAATAAATCTGCTGGAGACGTTTTTGAAATCATCTAGGCAAAAATATTGAAAATCTCTTTATATGAAAACTGATTGTTCGAGTAGAATTTAAATCATTGTGGCAAATGGAGAAGTTGCTCATTAATGTTATCTGCTGCAGATATGTTTAAAGGCGTCTATAAATGGGAGTGTTCTCTAAGGAACACATCGAGGGGTGAACGCAACACTGGTCTAACTTTTTTTTTCAAAAATGACTTTTTTACATTTTTCAGAAGTATACCATGGCATACATCTGCAAGTGAAAAATAAGGGTCAGGTTCTGAGATTTAAGGGGTTTAGGGATCAGTTGGCATTTTGGTCTAACTTGAAACAAAAAAATATTTTTATGCAACAGTGATCTAACTTGAGTTAGCACAGTGTTGCATATTTAAAATCAAGTTTTGTTTATGGTTACATCAGAGTTAGGACATAATTTTTTTAATTTTTCATTGTACACAAAATTACAATAGTTTAACTTAGATTAGTAACTTTGTTTTATCCTGTCAGAGTAAAAATAAAAGTTTTTGCGACAACACTTCAATATTTTATAAATCAGGGAAATGGCTTGAAAATATTTTAATGAGAATGATTCCAATCTTTCAATAATTGAAATTGCACTTAATTAAGAAACACTCTCTACATCTCATTTGGCTTCTGTTTTAACACATTCTCCAATGCTACTTTAGACACCTTTGAAGGTAACACATTTTGAAAACTATAGTGGAAAAAAGGACTGTATTGAAATGAACAATCAATCCCTTTCACACAATGTACCTGCAATTTTCGAGGTGTTACATTGTTTAAAAGATATTTTTAATATAATATATTTAGTACTGCATGATGTGATTCCCTATATATAGCTACACAGGAACAATATGTGTTTACTTTGATACTATAATTTTTTCAGAGCATAATGTGAAGTTTGGATGTTTTCAGAGATGACATTGTTTGTTGGTGGAAAATGATAATTTTGAAGCATTGATTCATGTTGAAGATTTTCTAATAGATTGTGAACAGTTTATTGAACGATCATGAAAGTTTGAACAATATATATTTCTTCAAAAATAGTAAGTTCATCCAATAACATCCATGATACATTCTTGAGAAAAATATTCCGAACTTCTCCCTTTGCAGAACGGTTTCGTCATTCCAAGGGTTAATTTTGTTTAACATGGCAAGAACTTTGAATAGAACATAGCATACAAAAAGTTTTAGTTGACCATGTATTATCTGTGTCACAATCATCATTCTGTCCTTCCTTCCAAAATGCCTCAAATGAGATATTCATTCATCCAACCAATCATGACCTTGAAATTCACAGGGCCTTTGCTTGTCCAATGTTGCAGACTATCCTAGTAGTTGCAGAATGTTATTACACATGCAAAGAATGTATATGAGCTGAAGTAAATAACCTGGTCTGTGAATGGAGTTCTTAACATAGAAACTATCAACTGAGTGTCCACTCCATATGATAGATGAAGATACATTCATGACTTATCTGTGCTAACTGTCATGCCTTGAGCTAGCTGTGGCAAATTTCATTTTCTGACCTATATGTAGCTATGTCCACTTTAATGCCTTGACCTAGCTGTTCCCATGTTCATGCTCTGACTTAGCTTTGTCTTTGTTCATGCCTTGAATTAGCTCTATACATGTTCATGCCCTGACTTAGCTTTGTCCACATTCATGCCCTGACTTAGCTTTATCCATGTGTAGCCTTGAATTAGCTTTGTCTATATTCATGCCTCGACTTAGCTTTGTCCATTCTCATGCCATGACCTAGCTTTATCCACATTAATGCCCTGACTTAGCTTTGTCCATGTCCATGCCTTAAATAAGCTGTGTCCATTATATTCATGCTCTGATTAAGAGTTGTCTATTATCATGCCCCAACCTAGCTTTTATCACATTCATGCCCTGAATTATCTTTGTCCATATTCATGTCATCCACATTCTTGTCTTGACCTAGCTGTGTCAACATTCAAAACATGACCTAGAGGTGTCAATAGTCATGCCCTGACCTAGTTGTGTCCATAGTATGACCTAGCTGTGTCAACAGTCATGCACTGACCTAGCTGTGTTATCATTTGTGTCCTGACCTAGCTATGTTAACAGTCATGCCTTGACCTAGCTATTTATGTCCACATTCATGCCCTGACCTAGCTGTGTCAACATTCAAAACCTGACCAAGAAGTGTCAACAGTCATGCCCTGACCTAGAAGTGTTAACAGTCATGCTCTGACCTAGTTGTGTCCACAGTCATGTATTGACCTAGCTGTGTCAACAGTCATGCACTGACCTAGCTGTGTTATCATTCATGTCCTGACCTAGCTATGTCAACAGTCGTGCCTTGACCTAGCTGTGTCAACAGCCATGCCTTGACCTAGCTATCTATATCCACAGTCATGCATTGATATAGCTGTGTCAACAGTCATGCCTTGACCTAGCTGTGTCAACAGTCATGCCCTGACCTAGAAGTGTCAACAGTCATACCCTGACCTAGTTGTGTCCATAGTCATTTATTGACCTAGCTGTGTCAACAGTCATGCACTGACCTAGCTGTGTTATCATTCGTGTCCTGACCTAGCTATGTCAACAGTCATGCCTTGACGTAGCTATCTATGTCCACATTCATGCCCTGACCTAGCTGTGTCAACATTCAAAACCTGACCAAGAAGTGTCAACAGTCATGCCCTGACCTAGAGGTGTCAACAGTCATGCCCTGACCTAGCTGTGTTATCATTCATGTCCTGACCTAGCTATGTGAACAATCTTGCCTTGACCTAGCTGTGTCAACAGCCATGCCTTGACCTAGCTATCTATATCCACAGTCATGCATTGATATAGCTGTGTCAACAGTCATGCCTTGACCTAGTTGTGTCCACACTTATGCCCTGACCTTGCTGTGTCAACATTCAAAACCTGACCTTGCTGTGTCAACATTCAAAACCTGACCTTGCTGTGTCAACATTCAAAACCTGACCAAGAAGTGTCAACAGTCATGCCCTGACCTAGAAGTGTCAACAGTCATGCCCTGACCTAGTTGTGTCCAGTCATGTATTGACCTAGCTGTGTCAACAGTCATGCACTGACCTAGCTGTGTCAACAGTCATGTATTGACCTAGCTGTGTTATCATTCATGTCCTGACCTAGCTATGTCAACAGTCGTGCCTTGACCTAGCTGTGTCAACAGCCATGCCTTGACCTAGCTATCTATATCCACAGTCATGCATTGATATACCTGTGTCAACAGTCATGCCTTGACCTAGTTGTGTCCACACTTATGCCCTGACCTAGCTGTGTCAACATTCAAAACCTGACCAAGAAGTGTCAACAGTCATGCCCTGACCTAAAAGTGTCAACAGTCATGCCCTGACCTAGTTGTGTCCATAGTCATGTATTGACCTAGCTGTGTCAACAGTTATGCACTGACCTAGCTGTGTTATCATTCGTGTCCTGACCTAGCTATGTCCACATTCATGCCCTGACTTAGCTTTGTCAACATTCAAAACCTGACCAAGAAGTGTCAACAGTCATGCCCTGACCTAGCTGTGTTATCATTCATGTCCTGACCTAGCTATGTGAACAGTTGTGCCTTGACCTAGCTGTGTCAACAGCCATGCCTTGACCTAGCTATCTATATCCACAGTCATGCATTGATATAGCTGTGTCAACAGTCATGCCTTGACCTAGTTGTGTCCACACTTATGCCCTGACCTTGCTGTGTCAACATTCAAAACCTGACCTTGCTGTGTCAACATTCAAAACCTGACCTTGCTGTGTCAACATTCAAAACCTGACCAAGAAGTGTCAACAGTCATGCCCTGACCTAGAAGTGTCAACAGTCATGCCCTGACCTAGTTGTGTCCATAGTCATGTATTGACCTAGCTGTGTCAACAGTCATGCACTGACCTAGCTGTGTCAACAGTCATGTATTGACCTAGCTGTGTTATCATTCATGTCCTGACCTAGCTATGTCAACAGTCGTGCCTTGACCTAGCTGTGTCAACAGCCATGCCTTGACCTAGCTATCTATATCCACAGTCATGCATTGATATACCTGTGTCAACAGTCATGCCTTGACCTAGTTGTGTCCACACTTATGCCCTGACCTAGCTGTGTCAACATTCAAAACCTGACCAAGAAGTGTCAACAGTCATGCCCTGACCTAGTTGTGTCAATAGTCATGTATTGACCTAGCTGTGTCAACAGTTATGCACTGACCTAGCTGTGTTATCATTCGTGTCCTGACCTAGCTATGTCAACAGTCATGCCCTGACCTAGCTATCTATGTCCACATTCATGCCCTGACTTAGCTTTGTCAACATTCAAAACCTGACCAAGAAGTGTCAACAGTCATGCCCTGACCTAGCTGTGTTATCATTCATGTCCTGACCTAGCTATGTGAACAGTTGTGCCTTGACCTAGCTGTGTCAACAGCCATGCCTTGACCTAGCTATCTATATCCACAAGTCATGCATTGATATAGCTGTGTCAACAGTCATGCCTTGACCTAGTTGTGTCCACACTTATGCCCTGACCTAGCTGTGTCAACATTCAAAACCTGACCAAGAAGTTTCAACAGTCATGCCCTGACCTAGAAGTGTCAACAGTCATGCCCTGACCTAGTTGTGTCCATAGTCATGTATTGACCTAGCTGTGTCAACAGTCATGCACTGACCTAGCTGTGTTATCATTTGTGTCCTGACCTAGCTATGTCAGCAGTCATGCCTTGACCTAGCTATCTATGTCCACATTCATGCCCTGACCTAGCTGTGTCAACATTCAAAACCTGACCAAGAAGTGTCAACAGTCATGCCCTGACCTAGAAGTGTCAACAGTCATGCCCTGACCTAGAAGTGTCAACAGTCATGCCCTGACCTAGCTGTGTTATCATTCATGTCCTGACTTAGCTATGTCAACAGTCATGTCTTGACCTAGCTGTGTCAACAGCCATGCCTTGACCTAGCTATCTATGTCCACAGTCATGCATTGATATAGATAGCTGTGTCAACAGTCATGCCTTGACCTAGTTGTGTCCACACTTATGCCCTGACCTAGCTGTGTCAACATTCAAAACCTGACCTAGAAGTGTCAACAGTCATGCCCTGGCATAATATAATGGTTGAATGATAACTTAGTAAGATTGTTCAATGAAATCCTGCATGGATCAAAATAATATGAAGAAATGTAGGAAACGAAATTGAAAGGATGCTTTCTGTGAAGTTGCATCACAGTAGTCCAGGATGTTACAGAGGAGAAGTTAATTATTTAAAGCCAATATAAAACAAATCACACATGTATATATTTTAGAGACCCCCCCACACACACACACGACAAGCTATGTGCCAGTGAAGCTAAAAATATTTTTTTCAGTATAATTATAAACACTTGTCCAAAGTTAGCACAATATTGACAAACATTTTTCTTAATAGTTGACGTTTTCTTAATGCAACACTGGTCTAACTCAAGTTAGACCAGTTTTGCATAAAAAAATTTATAAAAATCTCAGGATTTTTTATTGGAAAACAGGTCTAACTCAAACATTTTCAAATATCTCTTTTATTTGTTATATTATCTTCTTTTAAACTTCCCCATGAATAATAATAGACTTTATGAGTTAAAAAATGTGAAAAAAGATGCAAGAATAATAAAAATGTTAAAATGGTAGAGTTTTTTTAGCCTCCTGTAAAGTTATGATAAACCTAGTTAGACCAGTGTTGCGTTGAACCCTCGACATGCATTAACATGTATCTCCTGCCAGTATGTCAATAAATGAAAGCTTGACGGACAGACGGAGGGACAGTTGACGGAGAAATGATCCTAGTCTGGTGACACAATGAAAACAAAGGCAAAATCTGGAAATAACAGTAAATATCAGGGGAATAGGCACCATATTTAAGGTATTACTATTTACATTGAATTAATGTGCTCACGCATTGTCTTTGGCTTTGTTTGTTTGAATGGTGTTTAATGTCGCATTCAACAATATTTTATTTGTATCAAATCATTTCCTGCAGGAAATGTTTTCCTCATACCAGCACATTATAAGTCATAATCTTATCTTGACATCCCTTAGCCACAAGAATTGAAGCCATTATTAACTTTATTTGGAAACACTCAACCGGGTATGGAAACCTGGTCACCTACTCTTAAGCACCAATCTAATAATCTCCAATTTATTTCTAGCTCTACACAAGAGAAAATTGATGCAAGGCATCAATGTCGCCGGAAAAGACTGCATTGATTTATTTATGTATTCTTGACTTTCCTTAGTCTATTCAAACATTAGGAACGTTGAAATGAAAACATTTGCTTATAAATGTTATATTCATACCTATACATTAGGGTATTTATAAAAAATTAACGAAATGTGTACACATTTATCTTGGCTTAAATTTAATTTTGCTGTTGTTACTTATTTAAATAATAGTATTCATTCATATAATTTCAATGTTTGTCAATCTTATTCGAATCACAAGGTAAATATCCTGGTATTGCTTTAAAGGTAGGTAATTTGAAGAAAACAAAAGTCTTCAAAAGGAGAAATATATCAGCATTACCGTCTACAGTTTAAATTGTTCTATTGTTTGTGGATTTAAAAATGTTCTTTTTTTCTTATTTCTACATGTACAACGAAATATTGCGGCTTCTCTTTGACGCTTTGCGTCAAACATTCGTCTTGTACTTGTCTAAAATAAAATAATATCACTCGCTTTTTCATATCGAAATGCGCATGCGCGAAAATCGATGTTAAAGGTCACAAAACTACACAACAGAATAGGGTCTATATTTAGCTTAGAAACAGTTCCTACTTTAGATATTCATGGATTAACATTATTAAATGAATTCTACACAAATCAAGACATCTCTTTGAACATGAAAACAACATTTAGTAAGTTAAAATTGCTATTAAAAGGAGAATCCGAAATTGACCTCAATGATGACACATAAGAGTCTGCATTAGGGGGTGTTGGTTCACGTCTTGAAGGGACCACTTTTGTCTTCGTAAATAAGACAAAAAACTTAAATGCGAGTGAAATAAAAAAAACTGCAAACATTAAAAAATCGGAATATTTATTTCATTTTAGATGTGTCATTTATTAGTGTTCGTAAACAACCACAATTGTAATATGTTCAAATCATCTAGATTTGTTTCTTTCTAATAATAAGCCGCCCTCCCATGTGATTTCCGAAAAGCTATTAAAAATAGAAGTCGCGGGCTTCTGCCCGGCGACTAATAAACCTTTATTTCTTACAGATACATTTTGACCAATATAAAATCTTTCCATGATAAAAATTACAACAACGTCGCAGAGTGAATGTCAATGTTTGTCTTTTTTTTTCAAAATAGAAAAAAAGGACATTACTAAATAATGATTAAAGCCAGAGTTATGTGACTTGGTATAAACATGCATATTAATCCTAGTAGAACATGTGTGCATGTACCAAGTTTCATTTGTAAATGTTTAATGGATTTTGAGTTGTGAGGTAACATTAACCTTTCCCACATACGACAATTCTGCAGCAGACGACTTTGAACATATTTTGTCAAAAATTGGAAAATCTCTTTAATTGAATAGATAACCTGTGACTAAAAGTGGAAAACATTGTGGCAAAAGCAGAAATTGCTCGTTTTGAGCAATTTCTTCTTTTGTCACTATGTTTTTAAAAAGCTGTCTGCTGCAGAGGCGTCAAAAAGCGACTTTATAAGGGAAAGGGCTAAAGTTTTGTGACGACACAGATGACGAAGACGCCAAAGGCATCACACTAGCCCGGCTTAAACAGATGGGTGAATAAGTTGAACTGTTTCCAGTCTAGGCTATTTACAACATTGAAAATGTCATTTCCTAGTAGAATCTAAAACATGTGATGGACTGACCACACACTATCTAACTCAATGAAAACAGTCAAAGAAACCTGACACACTTGTGATTTTACCATTCCCACATACAGATGCTTTCAAATGCCTCTGCTGCAGATCTGAGGGTCCCTTCTTTTTCACATGTATAGGGGACATTTTAACCCTTTCCCACTTGAGACTCATTTTGAAGCATCTGCATAGCATAAATTTCGCAAAACCTTGTGGCAAAAGGAGAAATTGCTTCTTTGCCATGATGTTTTGAACTTTATTCCATAACATGTACTTTACTTTAATCTATAGATTTGTCATACTTTTGACCAGATGATTTTAAAGTCTTCTGATGAAGATTTGTTTTGTCGGAAATTGTTAAAAAAGCTATTCAAATACTTAGTCAAAATTATAAATTTAGTAATATTTTAATTGAAAGATTATTTTGTAAAGCTAAACCTTTCCCACATGCAGACACTTTCTGACGCCTCTGCAAACTTATGGAAAATTTCTTTAAGGGAAAGTTTAATTGTTGAAAAGAACGCTATTTTTACATTCTTTTACGTTTTTGCTACGTTTCTGCTACGTTATACTACATTGTACCAAGTTCTCGCCACGTTGTAGTACGTTGTGGGGAAACGGGAGCGAGTTTTGAACATGTCCAAAACTAAAATTTCCACTTCACGTATTAACACGTTTGATCACATATTAGCCACGTTGTTCTCAGTCGTTTATACATGTTGTAGCCACGTAGCCACGTTTGGCGGCCAAAACATGACACTATGACTGGGGCATTAGAATAATGTTAAAAACATTGTGGCAAAAGGAGATATTGACTGTTAACCATTTTGGGGGAGACAGTTTACGCCTGTTGCATTGACTTACGGCAAATGCCTGAAAGACATTTAGCAAAGCTGGGGTTCAAACTCACAACCCCTGGATTGACAGCCTATGTCACTACCGGGGCTTGGCTAAAGCGGCATAGGAAAATCTCTATAATTGAATGGATAACCAACCTATGACTAAAAGTGGAAAACATTGTGGCAAAAGGAGAAATTGCTCGTTTTGAGCAATTTCTTCTTTTGTCACTATGTTTTCAAAACGCTGTCTGCTGCAGAGGCATCAGAAAGCGTCTATATGAGGGAAAGGGTTAAAGAATCCGGTTTATTTCTTTGTATGGTAAACTTGTCAATGAAATTTATTGCTATTTCTTAGAAATTTTCTGAGATTATTCCAACCTCTCATAAATCAAACAAAATGGATAGATTTTTGTCTGTAATAATACATACATCTCAACATATTTATATAGGCCGTTTTCTTTTCTTTCTTAGGTTGATTTTTTATGTATTTTATTAGACCTACTTGAGCTTGTTCAAAGAAACAAGAGACTTTTAACCCATTACTTCAAACAGACAACGTTTGACACTTGCCATTGGAGATGACTTTTGAAAACATTGCAAGGAAAAGCTCTTTTCCAATATAAATCTTTCAGTTTTATAGATGGTTGAAATTGTTCGTCTGATGATTTTAAAGCAGACGACCTTTGAAAAGTCATATGACGTAATGGGTTAACTCAGATGACCTTTGAAAAGTCATGTGACGTAATGGGTTAACTCAGACGACCTTTGAAAAGTCATGTGATTCCCCATTTTGCTGATACAGACGAACCTAGATACATCAACTGCAAATGATTTTTGAAAAGATAGTTTTGACTTGGTTTTTGATCCCACATGACCCAATTTCGAACCTAACTGGAATTTGATGGAGATGAATGTACTGATGAAAAAATTATGTTCACAGGGTTTTTCTAAACTTTGACCCATTAACCTAGCATTGGACCCCACATGACCCCGTTTTGAATCTGACTCGGGATTGGCGGAGATGAATGTTTTGATGATTTTTCATGAAGGTTTGATGAAAAATGTGGCAACTTGTGCGTTCATAGGTTCTTCTAAAATTTAGCCTAGTGACCCAGTTTGCAACCTGACTGGGAGTTAATGGAGATGAATGTTCTGATGATATTTTATAAATATTGGATGAAAATGTGGCCTCTAATTTGTTCACAAGTTTTTTTTTCTTGATGGAGATGAATCTTCTGATGAGCCCTTATGTTGACTTGATGAAAACTGAGGCTCCTAAAGAGTTCATTTTGTTAAATTTGACCTAGTGACCTAATTCTTTCCCCAATATGAAGCAGACTATTAATTTAAAACAGTTTACAGTTTGATCAAGATTTGATGGAGATGAAAGTTCTGATGAAGTTTCATGAAGATTTGATGTTCAATAAGGCCTGTAGAGTGTACACAAGGTAATTGTGATATAAACCATGATATACAGTACATATAAAATATAAGTTCAAGTTGACATAACTCTGGTGTTTTTAAGGCAATAATAGAGAAACTTGTTGTTCTGATATTTCCCTATGTTATTTTCTTATAATATAATTCATCAAACCATGCCTTAGATATGGCTCCTGACAGAAGGACAACGCTAAACCAATTATCCAGATGCCATCTTTCTTTCCTCAGATTTTATTCCTAGCCGGCAACTCTAAAAATAGCATATGAGGTAAATAGTCGAATCAACGCCGACGCATTTTCACATATCTGCAGCAGATAAAAAATTTAAATCATTATGGCACAACTTATCAACTCTCAGGGGAGTGCCTGGGCATACTCACGTAGTCATATGCACGTACTCATGGGCATCCCTTTATAGTTATTACGCGATATTGCTACATTGCTTCCCTTTGTTTTGTGCATATATTTTACACGATTGCTTCCCTTTGTTTTGTAAAATTAATATGGCGTCAGCATTCATTGTTTTTGACCCTCCTTACAAGGACGATTGACGCCAGCAGCCTTGGCAAAACACTGAAGAATCATGCAAAATCTGAACTACACATAAACTCTGTGGAAGCTGCGGAGAACTTCAGGTGAAAAGAAGGATATTGTGTTGTCAAAGTCATCGTCGTAAAGTGAACCATTCTTCTGATTCATTGCCGACGAGGCTACGGACGCCTCTTCGATGGAACAGATGGCCCCCTGTCTGCGCTATTTTGACACATGTTCAAGATCTGTGACCGAAAAATTCATTGGTTTCGCCGAATGTATTTAGACAACAGGGGAATCATTGTCCGAGGCCTTTTTGTTCCAACTTAGAAATGCTATTGTAAACATGGGCAAACTGTGCGGCCAAGGCTTCCAATTATGTCGGGGGAAGTTCCGACTCGAATCAGAGAGATTCAACCATAAAGCGTTCTTCACACACTGTAGAGCACATTGTTTGAATTTGGCAATTTTCCATGCGTCTGAAGAACCTATCACTCGCAATATGTTAGGACGGTTCAAGAAGTAGCATTCTGCTTTAATTACTCTGCAAGTGCCTTCTCGACGCAGAATGTTCTAAGGAATGTAGAACTTAACTTTAGTCATTGTGTGAGACAAGATGGGCGGCAAGGGCCGATGCCCTACACATTCAGATGTCAGTCTTGTAGCTGTTGAATACATCCTGGCTCAATTAGTTCCTCTGTCTCAGATGCTGCAAAACAAAAAAATGCGACTTGGTGGAGGCAGTTAAGGAAGCTCGGATCGTATACAACCTGGTGTCTCAGCAACGCAATGATAATGCTGTATTTGACAATTTATATGGGGAAGCGGTGACAATGGCTGAAGCAGTAGATGTGTAACCTACAAAACTAGAGTTGCAGCGCGACAACAGCATTGTGAAAATGCACCAGCTGATTCAATCCCAAACTATTGGAGGCGAAATATATGTTTCTTCCATTTCTCGACCACCTCAAAACTGAACTCTCTGAATGTTGAAGATCGCCTGCATGCTCAGTTTTTAATTCCAAGCAACCTAGAACATCTTACTGGCAACACAATCCATTTCATATATAAAACATTCCAGTCAGATCTTCTGGCACTCAACGTCGATGAGTTTGAAAGTGAGCTATGTCGTTGGAAAGTAAGAGGTCGAACAGAGGACAATCTGCCGTCAACCATTGCGGACACGTTAGAAGGCACTAATGCAGATCTATATCCAAACGTGACCACCTGTCTCCATGTTCTTCTGGCAATGCCCGTCTCCACTGCGTCTGCTGAAAGATCATTTAGTAGCATGTGATGGCACAAAACATATTTAAGATCAACCATGTTCACTGACAGGATGTCTGGATGTACACAGAGATCGTGCGATCAGTGTGACTGTCGACAGTGTAATTGGTACCTTCGCTCGCAAAAAAGACCGGCGACTAGATCTCCTTTTTAATGTGTAAATATTACTAGACAGAAAAATTAAACGGGCCTAGATTTTCATTAACTCTTCTGTTATGCTTATATATTATGTTAATATTTTAGGCATTCTGTGTTTAACCCTTTCCCTCATATAGACGCTTTCTGACGCCTCTGCAGCAGACGGCTTTTTGAAAACATAGTGACAAAAGAAGAAATTGCACAAAACGTGCAATTTCTCCTTTTGCCACAATGCTTACATTTCGTCAAAAATATGGAAATATATATGAATTCTTTCTATAAATGAAAGAACAGGTATTGAATCAAGTTAAAAACATTGTGGCAAAAGAAGCAATTGCTCATTAATGATCAATTTCTCCTTTTGCCATAATGTTTTTAAGTCTTCTCCTGCAGAGGCATCCAAACGCTTCTGTATATGGGAAAGGATTAAACTATTTTCCTCATACAGATGCTTTATGATGGAAGTGCAACAGAAAACTTTTGAAAACATTGTGGGAAAAGGAAAAATTGCTCTTGCCACATTGTTTTCAACTTTATTCAATAAAGGAAAGTATTAAACTTAACTATTTTACATTGATTGCAAAACAAGCTTTCAGCTTATATAAATCATATTCAATATCTGCTTCCCAGAGACTTAACCCTTTCTCTCATACCGCAATTCTGCAGCAGACGACTTTGAACGTAATTTGTCAAAAAATAGAAAATCTCCATAATTTAATGGACAACCTATGACAAAAAGTGGAAAACATTGTGGCAAAAGGTGAAATTGCACGTTTTGTCACTATGTTTCCAAAAAGCCGTCTGCTGCAGAGGCGTCAGAAAGCGTCTATATGAGGGAAAGGGTTAACAGATACTCAAGCCGTTTGTGTGGAAAAATCCTAAATGCACAACCCGCTCATAGAAGACAAATAACAAAACTTTATTCTATCATCCACTAACATGGCAAATTGCTTTTGTCTGCAAATCAGGACACAATTACGATAATCATCATCTCTTATATCTGTAAACGGTGTCTCATCTATCGGACATCCGATTCTCGTTGACAGTGGGGACAAAATCCATTGATGGATTGAGTTATATGATCAGCTCACCCCCCCCTTGATTTCTGAGTTCATTTGTTTTACGCTTTCCAACAAACAACATACATGTAGTGATATTTATAGTGATACTTTCACTTTCTTCATACAACAAACCTGCAGCAGATGACTTTGAAAACACTTATGTTGAACAAAAAAGTTTAATCCTTTCCCATAATTAGAATCTTTCCGACACCTATGCAGAAGAAAACTTTTGAGCATATTTTGACAAAACGAGAAATGGAGTGCTCCACAGAGCATGTGTGTCACCTGCACCTGCTCATTGAAAGTGTGACGAAGTGTGAAGGACAGACAGACAGACTGACAGACACACGCCGGACAAAAACAACAAGAGGGCCAAGATGGCCCTAAATCGATCACCTAATTGATAGTAAATTAGTAGCAAATATTTAACTGCAAATATCTGGGAAAATTTTATCAGGGAGTGTAAATGAAACTGCAAAGGAGTAGACACTTCTCAAGAAACAGCTTACCAGTAAAGGCCATTTATATCTTGAAATCTAACAAGAACTTTAATAAGAATGGAATTATAAAGTTTTTGTCATTTTGCACCTTTCCTGATGCCGCCTTGCTGCCCTGTTTTTCAACGAAATCAATATGGCTTCAACAGTTTATTTAGAGGGTCACTTAAGGAACATTTCTACCAAATTATCTTGCAATCGCACAAGTAGATTATGGAGGAAAAGGATTTTAAAATTTGGGTATTTTTCTCACTTTCTGATGCCGCAGCAACCAAAGTTATCAATGGAATTTAAATCTTTGAACAATTTTGAAAGAGGACCACCAAAGGAACATTCTTGATTCGTATTATATTTTCTTAAAATCAGACAAACACTTTCATAAAAATGGAATTTTCAAATTTTGTCATTTTGCCCCTTTTCTGATGCCGCCTGACTGCCATGTTTTTCGACCAATCAGTATGGCTTGAACAATTTTTATAGAGGGTCATCCAAGGAACATTTCTACCAAATTATATTTGAATCTGACAGGCAGATTCGGAGGAGAAGATTTTTAAAGTTTGGACATTTTGTCCCCTTTCTGATGCCGCAGCAACCAAAGTTCTCATTGGAATTTTAATCTTTGAACAATTTTGAAAGAGGACCACCAAAGGAACATTCCTGTGATGTTTTGTGGAAATTGGTCTATTGGAATGGTAGGAGTTGGTTGTCATTTGTAGCTAAAAGTTCAATTTACCCCTTTTGAGATGACGCCTGGTTGCTATGATTGTGTAACCAATCAAAACGCCTTAATCAAATTAAATAGAGGATCATTACAGTAAGATTCATATTATATTTTCTTAAAATCAGACAAGCACTTTCATAAAAATGGAATTTTCAAATTCTGTCATTTTGCCCCTTTTTTGATGCCGCCTGACTGCCATGTTTTTCACACAATCAGTATGGCTTGAACAATTTTATAGAGGGTCACCCAAGGAACATTTCTACCAAATTATATTTGAATCTGACAGGCAGATTCGGAGGAGAAGATTTTTAAAGTTTGGACATTTTGTCCCCTTTTCTGATGCCGCAGCAACCAAAGTTCTCATTGGAATTTTAATCTTTGAACAATTTTGAAAGAGGACCACCAAAGGAACATTCCTGTGATGTTTTGTGGAAATTGTTCTATTGGAATGGTAGCAGTTGGTTGTCATTTGTAGCTAAAAGTTCAATTTACCCCTTTTGTCATGACGCCTGGTTGCTATGATTGTGTAACCAATCAAAACGGCTTAAACAAATTAAATAAAGGATCATTACAGTAAGATTCGTATTATATTTTCTTAAAATCAGACAAGCACTTTCATAATCAAAGCGCTGAAGGCACTGCATTTGTTTGGGTACATAAAACTGTTCAACGGCCAGGGAAGAAGACAGTGCAATTTAAGAATACAACATTACAAATTTCTACGTAGTTACAAGGGAATCTATGTTTTTGCACTTCCTGTAATGATTTAAAGGTCCCCTTTGAATAAGGAAGTGTATTTATTTAGTCTAAATTTCTGTTGTTTTTAGAACTGTAGGGGTGATTACTGGGTATCCCCTATTGATTGAGATATATTTTCTTTCCGCCTATATTTGATTTAGTTGACTTGTAGAATGCGTAAAACTGTAAAAGAATATCTCAGCGTGGTCGAAAGTCCCAGTCGTTAATTAATTAAGCAATGATTAAATATTTAAGGATGCGATCTTAGGCACCCCAAACAAATAACATTGGCGAAAAGGGAGCAACATTTATAAATTGCACTGTATTCAACCAGTTAAAAATGCACAAAAAGAAGATAACTACTATTTATATTTTGTCTGTCATCTGACAGTCAAGCAGGTAAGTCTCCAGGCCAAGAAATGTGGATGCTTGTAGAGCCTTCGACGGAAACAAACCTTTTTCATACCAGAGAACTCCCAGGAACGCTACAGAATCTGTGTACTTTTTTTATTTATAAAATCTTTATAGAACCTTACACGGGTTTTGATTAAAAATTTATTAAAATTTAAATACGGCATGGAACTTATCTTTGTATTGCATTTTTATACATTTATAACATTATTGTATAAGTGTTTATTTTTTGTATCGCATGATCTATAATAACTTAAATACAGAAAACCTATGTTATTTATTTCAATAAAGGGAGGTAATTCTACAAAAACATAAGAAATCACTATTTCGAGCGACTTACTCCGTCAAGTTTTCGCAGTTTACATTTTACTTCCGATTACTTCCCTTTATACATGAAACTGAAGAGAAAGCTTTAAGACTTTCAATAGACATATATTTGAGATACGTTTTCAAAATATTTCTTATTTTTGTTTATTTCACTTGTTTATGTGTCCGAAGATTTGCTCTATATTCTATAGCGTCAGCATTTTCCCACTATATTGCATTTGTCCGCATTTTCCCTCTATAATATATGTGTCCGCAGATTGCGTCCGCACTTTAGACCCTCCCCCCATACCGTTGTATTTATAAATAGAATTCGACGATCACGATTTCTCTGCAAATGTGTTACTCTCATTTTAAATGCATTTTATGACGCACATATTTGTTTTTTTAATTCTTTATACTATATTTATATGGCCGACAAGGCACAAAGAAAATATTTTCAGTTCTGTTTTTATCTACATTTTCAATGCGTGATTGAAAATTCAAATACCGTATCTGGAGCTTAAATCGGAAATAGTTTTCCCTGTAGCAGTTCACTCATTGAGATTTATAAATCTCTCCGCGTTCTTGTTTTAAAATACAATGTTTCATTTTATTTCCAAATTCTCTTTGAATATAAGAACCACATAAGAAAACAAAGACGATATAAATATATCATTATTTCAAAAATCGTGATACATTTGAAAAGTAAGAGCAAGTATTGAGTACTACTTTCACGCGTATGAAATTCATGGAATTTTCGATAAGACGTATGGCTTCAGAATTGCAGTAACTAAATTTGTTTGTTCCAAACAAATAAAAATGGAATTTTCAAATTTTGTCATTCTGCCCCTTTTTTGATGCCGCCTGACTGCCATGTTTTTCGCCCAATCAGTATGGCTTGAACAATTTTTATAGAGGGTCACCCAAGGAACATTTCTACCAAATTATATTTGAATCTGACAGGCAGATTCGGAGGAGAAGATTTTTAAAGTTTGGACATTTTGTCCCCTTTCTGATGCCGCAGCAACCAAAGTTCTCAATGGAATTTAAATCTTTGAACAACTTTGAAAGAGGCCAACCAGAGGAACAGTCCTGTGATGTTTCACGGAAATTGTCCTTGGAGTTTGGGAGGAGATGATGTTTAAAGCTAAAAGTTAACGCCGGACGGACGGACGACGGACAAAAAGTGATCAGAATAGCTCACCTTGAGCCTTCGGCTCAGGTGATCTAAAAAGTAATCCCTAAGTGCCTACCATGCTACGCAGGGTGACACAAAAAGAAATTTCTAGTTAAAATGTTTTCAACTCTATTAAAACAAGTAACTGGATTGCAAGCAATACCATAGTCCCCTACTGGTTTGCACTAAGTCCAAAAAGGGGCATAACTCATTAAACAAGAGGCCCATGAGGGCCTATGCTCTACTGGTATGGTTCTTTGGTCATTTTCAATCCAGAGCATGTATGTATGGTGAAGATCGGATAGTAAATGGAGGCTCTTTTGTGTTCACAAGCTGTATTATAGCAATTTTTACAATTTCATAGGCCATAATCCAGTCTTGCATGGGCGGATCTAGCTGGTTTTCAAAAGGAACCAAGCTCTCATCAATATTTAACTACTATCTAAGTTTGGTGAAGATCAGATAGTAAATTGAGCCTCTATTGTGTTCACATGCTCAATTATAGCAATTTGGACAATTTCAAGGGCCATAATCCAGTCTTGCATGGGCGGATCTGGCTGGTTTTCGAAAGGAACCGAGCTCTCATGGATATCTAACTACTGTATAAGTTTGGTTGAGATACAATCAAACGTGAAGACTGTATCGTGTTAACAAGCTCTTTTATAGCAATTTTGACCATTTCAAGGGCCATAATCCAGTCTTGCATGGGCGGATCTGACTGGTTTTCAAAAGGAACCGAGCTCTCATAGATATCTAACTACTGTATAAGTTTAGTTGAGATACAATCAAAAGTGAAGACTGTATCGTGTTAATAAGCTCTTTTATAGCAATTTTGACCATTTCAAGGGCCATAATCCAGTCTTGCATGGGCGGATCTGGCTGGTTTTCGAAAGGAACCGAGCTCTCATTAATATCTAACTACTGTATAAGTTTGGTTGAGATACAATTAAAAGTGAAGACTGTATCGTGTTAACAAGCTCTTTTATAGCAATTTTGACCATTTCAAGGGCCATAATCCAGTCTTGCATGGACGGATCTGGCTGGTTTTCGAAAGGAACCGAGCTCTCATGAATATCTAACTACTGTATAAGTTTGGTTGAGATACAATTAAAAGTGAAGACTGTATCGTGTTAACAAGCTCTTTTATAGCAATTTTGACCATTTCAAGGGCCATAATCCAGTCAAGCATGGGCGGATCTGGCTGGTTTTCGAAAGGAACCGAGCTCTCATGGATATCTAACTACTGTATAAGTTTGGTTGAGATACAATCAAAAGTGAAGACTGTATCGTGTTAACAAGAAATTGTTTACGGACGCACGGACGCACGGACGCACGCACGCACGGACGACGGACACATCGCCACGACATAAGCCCTTCTGGCCTTTGGCCAGTAGAGCTAAAAATTGACGAAATCCCAGGAAACGCGAACTTGATCTGTGACACATGATTACAAAGGCATATACAAAATTTCAGCTCAATACCTCAAAGCATGTAGAAAAAAAGTGCGGAAAACGAATATTCTTAAAGTCCAAAAAGGGGCATAACTCATTAAAAAATTGACGAAATCCCAGGAAACGCGAACTTGATCTGTGACACATGATTACAAAGGCATATACAAAATTTCAGCTCAATACCTCAAAGCATGTAGAACAAAAGTGCGGAAAACGAATATTCTAAGTCCAAAAAGGGGCATAACTCATTAAAAAATTGACGAAATCCCAGGAAATGCGAACTTGATCTGTGACACATGATTACAAAGGCATATACAAAATTTCAGCTCAATACCTCAAAGCATGTAGAAAAAAAGTGCGGAAAACTGATTTGCCGGACTGACTGACTGACTGACTGACTGACAGATGGACTGACGGACGGAGTGCAAACCTAATAGTCCCCTTCGGCACGCCGGTAGGGGACTAAAAAGAAGCTGGCACCGGTAGAGATTTTAATATTTGTGACCAATTGTTTTCCGAGTCGTCTGCGGCAGATTTGATGTGTAAGGGAATAGGTTAACAAAAAAATAATGCAAAAGGCATTCCCGTGTTGGTGCAAAAACCATACACCTAGACAGGTGTCCACACTTTTTCACCATATTTATAAAAAAAATGTTCTTTGAAAAAAAACATCAAAAGCAGGGAAGTGGTTAGGATCTCTGTGAATGTCATCAACTCTTTGGGCGTCAAGCATTAACCTTTAACCCTTTCCCTCATACAGACGCTTTCTGACCCCTCTGAAGCAGATGACTTTTGAAAATATTGTGGCAAAATAAGAAATTGCTCATGATGAGCAATTTCTTCTTGTGCCACAATGTTTTCCACTTTTAGTCATTGGTTATCCATTCAATTATAGAGATTTCCATTTTTTGACAAAATATGTTCAAAGTCGTCTGCTGCAGATTTCTTGTATGTGGGAAAGGGTTAACCACATCTAGGCATTTGCGGACGCCTCTGCAGCAAACCATTTTTAAAAAACATTGCTGCAAGAGAAGTTGTCTACTGCAAGTGGATCAACATACCTCTGCATGATGGAAAGGGTTTAAGAAGATGTGATCTCTCTTAAAACATCATTTCAGGCAAAACAAAACAAATTAATTATTCCACAATATTCTTTCTTACACAACAGTGACTTCTTTTCCATGTAAATACTTTTCAAAAGTCGGCTGCTGCAATTAAACTTCAATATAAAGCAATGAACCACCAGACAGAGGGAAAAGTGTTGAGAATTCTGAGCATTCAGTATGTCAATAATTCTTCACAGTAATTAGACTTAATTGGCAGTCGCTAATTAAAGCAGCCTCTGTGATGTTTTGACAGACCCATAAATCTACAAAACTTTTTCTCCCTGAAAATCAGCAGACACTTCTCCTAGGTGTTCTAGCAGGGTGGCATTATGGGAGATTGTAATAAGCTGGCTATTTATGAGACTTCATTTACAGATACAACAAAACATGGATAAGTGCAATAAATCCAACCTCTGCCAGTTTCTACATTAACACTTTTCTCTAAATGATTAAACGTTTGATGCCTCTGCAGCAGCTCATTTCAGTTATATATTGTGGGAAAAGGAGAAAAAGCTCAAAACAATAAGATCACTTTTTCTTTTCATCCATGTTTTTGACTTTCGAGATGTTACAATTTTACAAGAGCCTTAGAAGTTTCTCTTTTTTGCCAAAATGTTTTGAATTCTTTCATTAAAAACATTTTTATTTTCATATATTATATTTTCCATATTTTTGCTGCAGATTTGTTGTATGTGGAAAAGAACTAAAGCTGTTTCAAAATTGGTTCCTAAAAGTACATAACCCTTTCCCTCATACGACAATTCTGCAGCAGACGACTTTGAATGTATTTTGTCAAAAAGTAGAAAATCTCTGTAATTGAATGGATAACCTATGACTAAAAGTGGAAAACATTGTGGCAAAAGGAGAAATTGCACGTTTTGTGCAATTTCTTCTGTTGTCACTATGTTTTCAAATAGTCGTCTGCTGCAGAGGCGTCAGAAAGCGTCTATATGAGGGAAAGGGATAAACATCAAGTTAATGACCCCGTTCTGCACATGCAGACAACCTTTGAAAACATTGTAGGAAAGAGAGAAATTGCTCAGTAACAGCATTTTTTCCTTTTTTCCCCGCATTTTTTCTTCCTCTATTATAAAATTATACTTCAGGACACAATCTAATTGATTGATTGTGGTTTAACGCCATTTTCAACAATTTTTCATATCATGGTGGCCAGCTTTTCCTAGCTTTCTCACACCAGTAATCCACACAACATTCTTTCCAAGCAACTGGCTGCTTTTCCACATAGACTGTAAGGCCATAGGTGAAAGACGAATGACGCTTGTCACAATGACTTTTGTATAACGTCAGAAAGAATGTTGGCCGAGCTTGGATTCGTACTCACAATCCCTAGATTGACAGCCCTATTCACTACCAACTGAGCTACCGAGGCACAATCTAATACTAGAATGTCTAAAAATGTTGTCTTAAGTTTGGTCTAGTGACCTAGTTTTGACTTGATATGACCCAAATTTAAACTTAACCTATTTTTCATTAAGACAAACAATTTTACAAAGTTTCAATAATATTATGCTCAAGTAAAATAAAGCCACTAGTGTAATTACTAGATTTTAGTTAATTTTGGCCTAAAGAACTAGTTTTGGATCTAACATGACACATATTTACAATAAGCGTAGATATCATCAAGACAATCATTCTGACTAAATTTCATCATTCTCGAGACAAAAATGGTGGCCTCTAGCGTGTCAATCAGAATATTTTTTAAACCCTTTCCCACATATAGACGCTTTCTGATGCCTCTGCAGCAGATGACTTTTGAAAACATTGTGACAAAAGTAGAAATTGCTCATAATGAGCATTTTCTCCTTTCGCTACAATGTTACAAAAGTAAACCTTTATATATAGAGGTTTTTTTCGTGTTTTTGATAAGATGTGTTCAAAGTCGTCTGCTGCACTGATTTGTTGTATGTGGGAAACGGTTAATTTAGCCTACTGACCTTTTTTTGACCAGATTATGACCTATATTAAAACTTAGACTATTTATAATGAAGGCCAACATTCTGATAAGATTTCATCATTCTAGAGTAGAACATGCAATAATAATAAAGCAGCCACTACAGCGTTCACAAATTTTTCTTTAAGTTCAACTTGTAAACACGTTTTTGACTCAAAAGTAGCCATAGACTTGAACCTAGATATCACCAAGACAAACATTCTGACAACATTTCAACATGCTGAAGTCAAAAATGCAATCTCTTGAGTGTTAACAAGATTTTTCTCAAATTTGGCCTAGTGACCCTATTTTTTTAACGGACATGCCCTATATTCAACTTAGCCTCGATATCATCAATATAAGCAATTACTCCATTTGCCACCATGTTTTCAACTCTATTTAATTATTATACCACCATTTATTGAGATTTTTTTTCTGGCGATATCTAATTAACATGGGTTTTGACCTAGATGTTAAACAAATGATCTAGATTGTAGACCAATCAAATGTTGTATTTAATGAATAATGTCGAAAAAATAAAGGAAATGAAACGGTTTGATTGGATCATAGTTAAGTTGGCGATCCCACGAGAGGCATTAATAAGGGAAGTTTTAAAATGAAATTTTCTGCATACTAACCTTTAATTGTTTTCCGTAAGAAATAAATTTCAATGAAAAAAATCTGTGAAAACGTATGAAATATAATATTTAAGAGCAAAATATTAATTATTTGTGAAACATGATCAGTTTTCAGTTATTTATCATCAATTGAAACTTGAACACCTCTTGGGAGCCTCGCATAATCTCCAGTCATGTGACGTATTCTCGGCAACGTCATGTCGCGCTATTGTAATGGATGTTGACTTCGATTGTCAAGTGAAAGGTCTGGAGTTCGCTTCCCGGCAGAGACAAGCTTTTTTTTCCTCTCTCATTCATATCAAAACCAAAGTATATATATGAACTAAAACATTAAAAGATGGAATAATATGCGCATGTTCCATTTCTTAGTGTTTTCTCGTATTAATCGCCGTTTATCTTTTTTAAAGATATTTCTTGTTTATTTTTTGCCCAAATGTTTTGGAAGTTGTCTGCTACAGATTTGTTGTATGAGGGAAAGGGATAACAGGGAAAGAGTTGAACTTGTTTTTATCTGACAAACAACAGGTGCCAATCACTTGTCTGCAGTTTACTGACAGGCCACAAAAAACACCAAACACTAAACACTGGAACCAGTTTGTTCATTTCAATTTCTTTATAGAGTTATACAGAGTTCATTTACCATCGATATTAACACATGTGTAACAATTAACGCTTTCCCTAATATAGACGCTTTCCGACGCCTCTGCAGCAGACATCTTTTTGAAAACATAGTGACAAAAGAAGAAATCGCTAAAAACAAACAATTTCTCCTTTTGCCACAATGTTTTCCACTTTCAGTTATAGGTTATCCATTCAATTACATGATATAGAGATTTTCCATTTTTTGACAAAATATCTTTTAAGTCGTCTGCTGCAGATTTGTTGTATGAAGGAAAGAGTGAACATCTGCAGCAGACTACTTTGAAAGTATCTTGGCAAAAAATTGAAAATTCTCCATAAATGAGAGTTCAATTAATATTAAATAGAGTTGAAAACATTGTGGTTAATTGAGAAGTTGATCATGATGAGCAATTTCACCATTTGCCACAGTGTTTTCAAAAGTCGTCTGCTGCAGACGGTTCAGAATGTGTCTACAAGTGGTAAATGGTAAAACATTTGTATAATAGTGTAAGAGTTGAAATTGTTTTCATCTGACAAACAACAGGTGCCATCACTTGTCTGCAGTTTACTGACATGCCCCAAAAAACACATAACAATACAGACTAGAACCAGTTTGTTCATTTCAATTTCCTAAGAGAGAGTTACATGTTGAGTTCATTCACCATTGAACTTTAGAAACAGGCATTCTATCCCAGAGTGATATTAACACAATGTGTAACATTTAACCCTTTCCCACATACAACAAATCTGCAGCAGACGACTTTGAAAGCATCCTGGCATAAATTTGAAAATTCTCCATGTATGAGAGTTCAATAATTAAATAACATTGAAAATATTGTGGCAAATGAAGAAAGCACAGTATTTTCAAGTTGTCTGCTGCAGATGCGTCAGAATGTGTCTACAAGTGGGAAAGGGTTAATGAAAGAGTGCTGCCGCATTAAGGGATGAAATCACAAGTGACGAGAATTCTTGTATCAAACTTTCAATGGTATATAAATTATATATTACAATCAATGGATTCAAAATGCATCAGCATATAGGAAAGGGTTAATCCATTCTCAACTGACTTCTTTTGCCGAGCATAATTTCCTTTTCAACTTTTGTCAAACTATTAGATTTAAACCATTATCTTTAAACAAGCTCCGCTGCGGAGCATACACGAAAGCTTGTTTGTTTTTTCATGAATTTCTAAGTCAAAAAATTGTTTCTAGGAACAACTGTGTTAAGTTTCATTTGAATATGTGTCATTGTTTTTGAGTTACGGGGTGAGGTTAAAGTTTCGTGATGACGTCGCCGCAGCATGCACTGGTATCACAATAGCCCAACTTTTTTTCTTCAAAAAACAGACAAGCTAAAATCACTTTTATTTCGTAGAAAAAGTTCAGTTATAACATTTTCCCCCAACAAATTCATAATGCCTAGATCATGTTTCACAAATAGTAATGATCTTAAAGAAATCCTCACATGCTGAAATTGTATTCCTAAGACATCACAAATGTGTACAGCTGACAGAACTTCATTAATTCAAAAAGATTGAGAAAAAAAAACCTTATACATTTCTAGCCTTTAGGATAACATTTCTTTGTTGTTGCACATTTTAGTTAAAGAATTCTCATGTTTTCTCATGTAAATATTTAATGCCTTATTACAAATGTCCATCCACTCCTTGCAGTTTTATCCCACTCTTGATCAAATTTCCCCCAATATAAGCAGTTGCCCATTTGCTACTATACCATCAGTCAAGTAATCAAATAATTAATTAAGGGCCACGTTTTCCCTTTTGTTGACACTTTTCCTACGCATAGGGGCTGCCACAGTGTATGGGTCAAAGTCACTGCTCTCTATTAAATGACTTTTTGAAAACATAGTGACAAAAGATGAAATTGCTCAAAATGAGCAATTTCTCCTTTTGCCACAATGTTTTCCACTTTTAATCATAGGTTATCCATTCAATTATAGAGATTTTCTATTTTTTGACAAAGTATGTTCAAAGTCGTCTGCTGCAGAATTGTTGTATGAGGGAAAGGGTTAACCTTTGACTTAAGTTTTAATATAAAACTTTGTTGCTGTCCTTTGGCATTGGCCAAGGGCTTTCAGGCCAAGGGCTTTCAGTCCAAGAGTTAAAACTGGATCATTCAATCCTTTGATCATTTACAAAAGGTATTGTGACTAGCGTCATTCATCTTTCAACAGTTGGCTAATTGGTCTGTGTGGTAGATAGTCAGTTTCCAGGGCAGAATGTTACTTAGTTTGGAGTACATGTGTGAGAGAAGCCATCAAACTTTCGGTATGCTGTCACTGTGATATGACTGAATTATCAATGAAAACTGTGTTAACCTTTTCCCACATACAACAAATCTGCGGTGCACCACTGTAAACATCCAAGCAAAAATAGGAAAGAATCTCAATAATTGAAATGATAAATTTTATATAGATTAGAAAACATTGTTGGGAAATTGCTTACACAAAATGTTGTCTGCTGCAGAGGCATCAGAAGGCATCTGTATATGGGAAAGGGTTTAAATTCTAATCAATCATTGGTGGTTTAGAAAGCCTACTCATTTCAATTACCAGTAATCTTTAGCAAGAAAAGGGTTTGCATGTTTTTTGCCTGTCAGTTTATTAGTGGCTGACAAATGATTGGCACCTGTTATTTGTCAGATGTTTACCTTTACAAGATCATTGAACATTTGGAATTCTGGAGGCATGAAATTGAATATTCACAATTGTTATTACATCACATCTACACAGAAAGGCAAGGAAAGACAGTGGCACAAGACAGTGGCACAAGACAGTGGCGCAATGGTATAGGTCCAGGGTTTGATTCCTATGAAGAGTGGTTTGGGATTTTTTCACACAACAGCAGGAATACTGGTTTAAAATGTCTTCAGAAAGCAGACTTTAACCCTTTCCCTCATACGACAATTCTGCAGCAGACGACTGAACATATTTTATCAAAAAATAGAAAATCTCTGTAATTGAATGGATAACCTATGACTAAAAGTGGAAAACATTGTGTCAAAAAGGAGAAATTGCTCGTTTTAAGCAATTTCTTCTTTTGTCGCTTTGTTTTCAAAAAGTTAAATATAAGCTAAGATATCATTTTGCAATCCTAGTCAAATAAATCAGTTCAAAGTTATCTTGGTTTTTCGAATATTCACACATTTTGTTTTGAAAGTCTTCTGCAACAGATGCTGCATAAAGTATGAACAAGTTAACTGTTTTCTATAAACAGACGCCTCTTCGAAAGATGGCTTAAATAAGCAATTTCATTTTTTTGCAACAATGTTTTCAATTAAAGGCTTTATTTTATACAGAGTTTCTATAGATGTTTTCAAAGTTATCTGCTACAGATGTGTTGTATGTGGGAAAGTGTTTTACGGGAGCAGCTGTTAAGTATTTGCTTTGCAATGTAATAAATACTCCTCAAACAGCTATTTTAACAAGAGAGCTATTCTTTCTGCATCATATAAAATCATCCTTCCTTATTTATTGTGCCTGTCATGGGGGTGGGTCAGTCCTTTCACTACCTTCCCTATTTATTGTGCCTGACATTGGGGGTTGGGTCAGTCCTTTCAACAAAATGCAGAAACAATTCAATTAACCCCATCCCATAAACCACAAACCTGCTGTGCAGTAGAAGATTTTGAAAACATCTTGACAATTAAAACAATGGAAAATATCTCTGAATGAAAGAAGACCTTAACAAATATAGAATCAAGTTGAAAACATTGTGGCAAAAGATGAAATTTGCTACAACATTAGCAATTTTGCTTTTAACCCTTTCCCCCATACAACAAATCTGCAGCTGACGAATTTAAAAATATCTCGGCAAAAGTAAGGAAACGCTCTATAAATACTGTAAAAAGTTGAGAACGTTGTGGCGAAAAGGAGAAAGTGCTCATTTTGAGCAATCTCTCCTTTTGTCACAATGTTTTCAAAAGTCGTATGCTGCAGAGGTGTCTGAAAACGTTGATATGTGGTAAAGGGTTAATTCACAATGTTTTCAAATTTTATCTGTTGCAGATGCCTCACAATGTGTCTGCATATGATGGTTAGTTAACCTTTTGACATACATACACTTTCTGATGCCCCTGCAGCAAATGACATTTGAAAACATTATTTTTCACTGTATTATACCTTATTTTAAAAGAGATTGTCCACATTATTGCTCAGATTTTATGTATGTGGGAAAAGGGTTAACACAATATGAAGATGAAAATGTAAAATCTGGAAAATTTAGAACTATAATTTTTCATACAAAGTTTATTTCATTTGAGCATTTTGTTTTAACAATGTTTTAAAATGTTTTAATTACTTTCATTAACCCTTTTTCCTCATATAGACGCTTTCTGACGCCTCTGCAGCAGACGGCTTTTTGAAAACATAGTGACAAAAGTAGAAATTGCACAAAACGTGCAATTTCTCCTTTTGCCACAATGTTTTCCACTTTTTTTCATAGGTTATATATATCCATTAAATTATAGAGATTTTCCATTTATTGACAAAATATGTTTAAAGTCATCTGCTGCAGAATTGTCGTACGAGGGAAAGGGTTAACAATGTTTTAAAATGTTTTAGTTATTTTCATTAACCTTTTATCGATATATTTATGTTTTCTAACGCCTCAGCAGCAGACAACTTTTGAAAACATTATGGCAAAAAGGAGAAATTGCTCATTATGAGAAATTTCTCCTTTTGCCATCAGGTTTCTAACCCTATTCAATGATTAAACTTTAATTTATAGAAGCTTAGTACCATGGTTTAAACCATGAGGTTTTCCAAGTTGTCTGCTGTAGTTTTGTCAAATATGGGAAAGAGTATATATAATAGATTTTCCATAATATTGCCATTATCAATGTCGGCTGCTGTAGATTTGTTATGTATGTAGGGAAGGGTAAATGATGATATAACATTTTCAACTTAACCCTTTCCCTCATACGTATTTTGTCAAAACATAGAAAATCTCCATAACTGAATGAATAACCTATGACAAAAAGTGGAAAACATTGTGGCAAAAGGAGAAATTGCACGTTTTGTGCAATTTCTTCTTTTGTCACTATGTTTTTAAAAAGCTGTCTGCTACAGAGGCGTCAGAAAGCTTCTATATGAGGTAAAGGGTTAAGAAAATGACTGGTTCCCAGTCTAGGAAATGCTTGCTGTGTTCATTTGATACCAAAGTTTGATAACATTTACAATTATCTGATACTAGAGTATCAATTCCCAGACCACAACATACACACCTGCTTAAAAGCTTCCAAGCAGCTGATAAGCCTGTTTGGCTTTTGCCCAGTGCAATTCATGAGGATTATAGTAACAAGTGGAATTTTATATAAATGTACATGGATTATGAGTTATTATTGATATATTTACGCAGCTGTTCAATAAGGTTAGAAAAATTATTTATTTTCATCCATTTCCCACGATAAAACACTTTCCAACATACAACAAACCAGCAGGCTGCAGCAGAAGACTTTGAAAAGTCCTAAGCAAATACATATGTAAAATTATTACTAATGATATGATAATTATTGAAAATATTTTTAAACAATGTAGAAAAAGGAGCAATTGCTTGTTCGTTATGTATTCATCTTGTGACAGTTCAATTAACAATTTAGGCTAAATCTCAAATATACAATTTAGAAATAGGGGTGGGGTTCATGTGATCTGACCCACTTTTTCCCACCCTTTCCCACATACAACAAATCTGCAGAAGACGACTTTGAAAACAAATATATGTGAAGTCTCTATAAATGAACAGAATTCCAGATAACGAAGGAGGAGTATACGTACAGCTCTTTTTAACCCACAATATCTCTCATATCATCCAACCATTCCCTATGATGTGGGAACTCAAAAGAATCATGTCAATGAGAAGATTCTTATGAGTACCCACAACAAAGGGTTAGAGGGTAAAACAAGGGTTTTAAAACATACAAAACGCCCCTTATCTAGAGCTCTGAATGAAAGTATAACACTGCGGTAAAAGGAGAGCTATTTTATCCATTTGTCACAATGTTTTCAAACATTGATTCTTGCAGATATGCACGAATCTGTGAATGCTTTAATGCATCTGTGGGTCAGAATCCTACAATCCTGAGCACCAACTGGGAAAGCCATTACTACCATTTTTACAGTCCCTGCCGGGATTGAACCCACCCAGGCATTCAGGTGGAAATGGTTTAACATGATATTACTTTGAATGTCATTTTTAGATTCATCAAAATTAAAATATCATCAGGAAAGAAAATCTTGACAAATTAAAAACAGAGTAAAATATATTTGGTAGAAAATGATGAATTGCTTATAATGAGATCTTTCTATTTTTTCTTGAAAATAAATGAAATAAAATATTTAATTGTCCATGAAGGAAACAAGATTTAGAAATTGATAAGAAATAAGAAAGTTGTTTTTCTTTAACTTTGAATACTGAATAGGCCAATTTCACTGCTAGAAATTCTCAAATGGGTCCGTGGTTTAGATGATGAGAGATTTAAGTTTGCCAAGTTTGCCAATTTTGTATCCATTTAGTTTAAACTTATTTATTTTTACATTGATTGCGAAACAAGCTTTAAGCTTATATTAATCACGCTCGATGTCTCCTTCCTGGAAACTTAACCAGTACTCGCGCCGTTTGTGTGGAAAAATCCCAAAGGCAGAACCCGCTCATCACAGGATTCGAACCCGGGACCTTTGGTACAAGAGGCCGACGCTCTACCTCTGTACCACTGTCTTCCACACAGGGAAAGGGTTAATTAAACCAAATTCTTATTGCCAGTATCCTTTCCCTGATATTCAGACCAATCATTTTGCACATGAATTTTGAAAACATTTTGAAAGGGTGAGTAATTGCCAGTGGTCATTGGACTCTGGTAACTGTTATTCAAAAGCTCCTAATGTCTGCTTTTCCCTTAAAATTTTCATTACCATTTTACTGCATATAACACATTTGCAGAATATAACATTGCAAACAGATCTAGACAAAAACTAGAAATATCACTGAAGGTGATGAAATTGACCCCTAGCTGGTGCCTGACAATATACATATTTATGAGAAATTCAAGGGGCCATAACTCATTTAAAAAAATAATTCCAGTGCAACATACCAACAATATGGACAACTAGGCTTGGTATCAATCATTCTTGTGAAGTTATATTGAATTCTTACCAAGGGTTGCTGAGAAATAGTGTTCACAAGAAATGTCCACAGACCAACGGACCGACAAACAGACTGACCGATAAGCGTGACTCCTATATAGCCCCCCAGATACATAGTATATAATGTATAATAAGAAAATTGTTTGTTAGTAAGAAGATAATTTTTAAAATAGTTAAAAACGTTGTGGCAAAAGGGGAAATTGCTCTGGATGACCAATTTCTCCTTTTTCCACAAAGTGTTCAAACAAGAAGTCTGCAGCAGAGGCATAGGGAAGTGTCTGTATGGAGGAAAGGATAAAGATGTCTGCTGCAGTGGTGTCAAAAGTCTGCACTTAGGAGAAACGGTTAAATTTAAGGTTTGTGCAATAAGATGTTTTTAAGAGTAGGTTGCTTTGAAAACATCCGATGAAAACAAGTCATTGACAAATTGCTAAAAGAAATTGAAACAGATCTAAAAAAGAAGAGGATATATTGTGGGAAAAGAAGATTTCACCTTTTCAGACAATGTCTTCTGAAGTTGTCTGCTACAAAGGTGTCAAAAGTAATCTGTATCAGGGAAAAGGTTTGAGTCAGGAGATGCGTAATGAAGCATAATTGTAGAGAGGAAATGAATCAACTCCAATTAAACCTGATTGACTTCAGACACAAAAACATTGATAACATTTTAGTAGATGTGCTTTTCAGTAAAAGAACTACCGGTAGTGCAAAAATGCAATTATTTTGTTTGTTGATTTTTATCGGTTTTTCAGCGAATGATTGCTTTATGTGATATGATGCATTTGATATAGTAATCAAAATTGAAACAAAGTAATTCATTGAATTGATATTCCCAGGCAAAAAGGGGCAGCAATTCTGCTTTTAAGCATAACTTACAACATAGGATGTTCTGATGGAGGTTAATATTTTGTTAAAGATTCTTAACCATTTCCCACATGCAATGAATATGCAGCTGACGGCATTAAAAATATTTAGGCAAAAATATAGAAAATACAAGAGAAAGTTGATGCAAGGCATCAGTGTCGCCGGAAAAGACTGCATTGATTTATTTATGTATTCTTGACTTTCCTTAGTCTATTCAAACATCACGAACGTTGAAATGAAAACATTTACTTATAAATTTTATATTCATACCTACATTAGGGTATCTATAAAAAATTAACGAAATGTGTACACATTTATCTTGGCTTAAATTTAATTTTGCTGTTGTTACTTATTTAAATAATAGTATTCATTCATATAATTTCAATGTTTGTCAATCTTATTCGAATCACAAGGTAAATATCCTGGTATTGCTTTAAAGGGAGGTAATTTGAAGAAAACAAAAGTCTTCAAAAGGAGAAATATATCAGCATTACCGTCTACAGTTTAAATTGTTCTATTGTTTGTGGATTTAAAAATGTTCTTTTTTTCTTATTTCTACATGTACAACGAAATATTGCGGCTTCTCTTTGCGTCAAACATTCGTCTTGTACTTGTCTAAAATAAAATAATATCACTCGCTTTTTCATATCGAAATGCGCATGCGCGAAAATCGATGTTAAAGGTCACGAACCTACACAACAGAATAGGGTCTATATTTAGCTTAGAAACAGTTCCTACTTTAGATATTCATGGATTAACATTATTAAATGAATTCTACACAAATCAAGACATCTCTTTGAACATGAAAACAACATTTAGTAAGTTAAAATTGCTATTAAAAGGAGAATCCGAAATTGACCTCAATGATGACACATAAGAGTCTGCATTAGGGGGTGTTGGTTCACGTCTTGAAGGGACCACTTTTGTCTTCGTAAATAAGACAAAAAACTTAAATGCGAGTGAAATAAAAAAAACTGCAAACATTAAAAAATCGGAATATTTATTTCATTTTAGATGTGTTATTTATTAGTGTTCGTAAACAACCACAATTGTAATATGTTCAAATCATCTAGATTTGTTTCTTTCTAATAATAAGCCGCCCTCCCATGTGATTTCCGAAAAGCTATTAAAAATAGAAGTCGCGGGCTTCTGCCCGGCGACTAATAACTATAAATGAAAGTATAATTGCTGAAAAGAGCAATTTCTCGTTTTATCATAATGTTGTCAAAATTCGTCTGCTGCAGGTGTCAGAAAATGTCTGTATGTGGGAAAGGGTTATAGTTTCAACCAAATGAACCCCTTGACCATGCCTTGAATATGGCTCTGGACAGACGGAGGGGATTGACAAAACCAAACCCACATCCCAACTGCCTATAAAATAATAATATTATATAGAAAATTAATTGATCATTTGAAGCATGAAAATGCATTTCGGAAACGTTGTGGCAAAAGGAGAAATTGCTCATTGTGAGCAATTTCTTCTTTTGACCTAATTATTGTTAAATCTATTCAATTTCATTAATTCATACAGATTTTCCACATTTATTTTATGCCTAGTTTTTCATAGTCATTTGCTGCAGATTTGTTGTAGGTGGGAAAGGGTTAAAAAATAAAGCTGAGTCAAACAAAGCAACATCTTTTGACAATCAGTAAGTTAAGCAATTTCTTTGGTGTTTATAACATATGCAAAGTCAAGATTCTCCAACTAAATTCAGAGTTATCAAGATATAAAGATATGATCACTGTATGATAAAAATGTATGTGCACAGTTTCTTTGACTACATACAGAGATTATCAAGATAAAAAGATAAGACAAATGTATGCAAAGGCAGGCTTCTCTCAACACATACAGAGATTATCAAGATATAAAGACAGGACGGACCCAATGTAAGATTATACCCTTCCTTTCCCACATACAAATCAAGGGCTTGGCGTGAAACGGTTGTAACTAAATTTAGTATTTCTTTACCAAGGTTAACAACCTCGCCATAAAGTCTTTATAAGCGTTAAATCATTTTACTTGGTAAACAATGGAAATTTAGGTGCCATTGCTCGTTCTGAGCAATGGCACCTAAATTTGCATTGTTTACAAAAGGGTCAAAATTGCCCCTAATCCAGGGTTTTCGAAATAGGTTTTGAGTTACAACCGTTTCACGCCAAGCCCTCGAATTTAGCTTTCTGATGCCAACACATTGCTCATAATGAACCATTTCTCCTTTTGACACACTGTTTTCAACTCTATTTTACTTTCATTTATATAAATTTTGAAATGTTATGCCAAGAGGTTTTCAAAGCAGTCTACCTCAATTATTTGTTTTTTGTGGAAAAGGGTTTACTTTTTCCCACATACAACAGATCAGAAGCAGATGACTTTGAAAATATCTGAAAAGTCCGGTTTCTCTCAACATATACAACAGTTATCAAATAATAAAGTCAGGATCAATGTATGATTTAACCTTTTCCCACATTTAACAAATTTGCAGCAGACGATTTTGAAAACACATTGGCAAAAATGTGAAAATTATCAGTAATGACACCTTAATTATTAAATAGAGGTGAAAACATTGAGGCAAAAGGTGAAATTGCTCGTTTTGTCACAAGGTTTTCAAAAGTCTACTGCTGCAGAATATATGCATTAAAATGCGTCTACATGTGGGAAAGGGTTAATTGTTTACGATATAAAACAAATCTACAGCAGACTGCTTCAAAAATATCCATTGACAAATTTGGTAAATCTCTGTAAATGTACAGTAAGTATAATATTTGAATAGAGTTGAAAACATTTTGGCAAAAGGGAAAATTGCTCATTTTAATTTAAGCGCAATTTCTACTTTTCACTCAATATTTCAAAAGTCATCTGCTGCAGGCATCAAAATGCATCTGCAAGTTGGAAAGGGTAAACATATATAAAGTTAACCCTTTCCCTCATACAACAATTCTGCAGCAGACGACTTTGAACATATTTTGTCAAAAAATAGAAAATCTCTATAATTGAATGGATTCCCTTACGGAAATTGGGTACATCGTCAGTGTATTATCAGTGTATTACCATGTTCTTGCCAGCTAAACTTCAGCTTCTTTCCAGTCAATTATCAGTCTATTACCCGATCTGACATTACACTGATTCAGTCTGTTGTCAGTTAAAAACCAGTTTATTGTAGGTCATGCAGTTAGTGTATTACCAGCAAAAACCATTTTATTGTCAGATCAAGTAATGTATAAATTTATATTTCTAGATTTATAATTGAGTCATTAAAGTGTTGCATTTTCTCCAAATTTGAAGAGTTCCTCACAAGAATGAACTGACAACACACAAACAACAAACTGACATTAACATATTGTCTGGCAACACAATGACATCACACTAACATCAGCCTAGATTTTGGCCTTTTTAGTCTATTGCTAGGGTATAACCAGTCTATCGTCAGATTTTACATGGCATTCAATTTTAAACCAGCTGACAATGCACTGACATTACATTTACACTGGTTTCGCACTGACAGAATCCTGGTTGTAACAATATCACTGGCAACACAATGACATGATACTAACAATAGCTGGGAATTAAAAAAATGAATTCAGTAGTTGACAACACACTGACATTACATCAACAACAGAGCCCAGATGGCCCTAAATCAATAACCTGATTGATAATATAGTAGCAAGTGAAGAACCAAAGTTCTACATAGATTGTTAGTCCTTGTATAAATTTCAAAGAGGAGTGTGAAGTTGTTTGGAGAGTAGATATCTTTCCCTATCATAATAGTCCAGTTCTTTTTGCTTTCCTTTGGTGGCCTACACTTGTCGTTCATCACTTTTATTCCACAAAACATTTTTTGATGTCTTCTTTGGCTTCCACCAATAAGCAGGTGTTAATAAATTCTTTAAAAAATCCTCAACTTTTTTATGGCTCTGGCAGAAAGAAAAATCAAAACATAAAGAGGTAACTCAAAGCTTCTACAACTAATTTCGGTGCCTGCATGCTCCATTTAATGTTTAATTTGTCTGAATTTATCACTTAGATGTGTAAAAAAGTTATTTACAATTCACTTCACAAAATATTTGATTACAATCCATGAGAGCCGAGTGTTTTGCGAAAACATTGCCGAAATTTAACCATCACATGTCATTAAAATCCTCCATTTTGAAAAAGGTTGTTGTTGTTGATGATGTTGTTGTTGTTGTATTTGTTTTTTCTTGCCAGTGCATTGTCAGTGTACAAGTTTGTTGAAGAAATGACTGAGAATTATCGTCGGTCTATTGTCAGACCTCAAGCAAAAATGTAATTCATGTAGCTTAATGTCCTTCTTTTGTCAGTTAATATTCAGATACTAACAGAAACATTAGATTAAAAGTTTTATTGTCAGTCTAATGTCAAGTCTGTTTTCCTACACATGATAGTGTCAAGTTATTGTCAGTGTGTAGTCATTATAACCACCTTTTGCAACAGATTGTTATCAGTCTATAACCAGTTGTATATACTAACAGTCTGATGTCAGAAACTGGCAATAGACTGAAAGTTTCTGTCAGTGTATTTCCAGAAGAAAAAAAATCATACCAGTGTGAAACACAATAGATCTCAGTGAATTGTCAGAGAGTATTTTTTGAAGACAGTTAGACGTCAGTGTAGGGTTAGCTAATTACCAGTTTATCGGAAGTGTGTTGTCAGAAACTGCTTTTCGTAAGGGAAATAACCTCTGACAAATTGTGGAAAACATTGTGTCAAAAGGAGAAATTGCTTGTTTTGAGCAATTTCTTCTTTTGTCACTATGTTTTCAAAAAGCGCCTGCTGCAGAGGCGTCAGAAAGTGTCTATATGAGGGAAAGGGTTAACCCTTTCCTATATATATAGACGCTTTCTGACAATATGACTGAAGGAGAAATTGCGCAAAACAAGCAATTTCTCCTTTTGTCACATTGTATTCAACTCTATTCAATAGCTTTGCTCTCTTTCATAGAGAGTTACCAAAATGCATATATGTTTCGAAGTCGTCTGCTGCAGATTTGTTGTATGTTCGAAAGGGTTAAGAGTTATAGAAATATTATCTAAACTAACCAGAACTACGAAATCTGTCAATTAACGTTTGATGAATGTATGCAAAGTAGACTTCACAGCAAATCAATCATTATGATACATTAATATTGGAGGGGATTGAGTGAATCCTGTAATGCTCTGGGAATAAGAACAACCCTATTAGTATACAGACAAGCAGAGAATTGACGTACAATGTTTTAACAATATCCCACATACAACAAACCTGTAGCAGACAACTTTGATAACATATGGACAAAAAAAGCAAAAGATCTCTGTAAAAAAGAATATTATTACTTAATCAAGTTGATTTATTTATTTATTGGGGTTTTACGCCGCTTTCAACATTATTTCAGTTATATCACAGCCACAGTTCACTTATTCATGATCCCTGGGTAAAAAAAAAGTACTAGGCTAGAAAATGTGCCTTGCCAAAGGGCACTCCACCATGACCGTAGTGCCGCGACTGGGAATCGAACCCGGGACACCCAGTTTCGAAATCCCCGACGCTAACCACTCAACCACAGCGGATTCCTTTAATCAAGTTGAAAACATATTGTGGCAAAAGGAGAAATTGCTCATTTTGAGCAATTTCTTCTTTAGACACATTGTTTTCAATATTCGTCTGCTGCAACGGCGTCAGGAAGCGTCTATATGTGGGAAAGGGTTAACATTTCTGGCAATTCAATCATAATGCATATTTGCCCCTCCCTTAATTTTCAACATTGAACAAATCTTCAGTGGAACTTGCCCTTGGAAAACATGCAGCATAGCGAATGATAAACAAAAACATTAACCCTTTCCCTCATACGACAATTCTGCAGCAGACGATTTTGAACATTTTTTGTCAAAAAAAAAAAAATCTCTATAATTGAATGGAAAACCTATGACTAAAAGTGGAAAACATTGTGGCAAAAGGAGAAATTGCTTGTTTTGAGCAATTTCTTCTCTTATCACTATGTTTTCAAAAAGCCTTCTGCTACAGAGGCATCAGAAAGCGTCTATATGAGGGAAAGGGTTAATCAAGTTGAAAACATTTTGTGGCAAAAGGAGAAATTACTCATTTTGAGCAATTTCTTCTTTTGACACATTGTTTTCAATATTAGTTTGTTGCAGGTGTCAGGAAGCGTCTATATGTGGGAAAGGGTTAACATTTCTGGCAATTTAATCATAATGCATATTTGCCCCTCCTTTAATTTTCAACATTGAACAAATCTTCAGTAGAACAGTACATGCAGCATAGCGAATGATAAACCAAAACATTAACCCTTTTCCTCATACGAAAATTCTGCAGCAGACGACTTTAAACATATTTTGTCAAACAAGGACCATGATGGTCTTATATCGCTCACCTGATTTAATCAAACTTAAAAAAAATTCATTGTTCTTTGTCTATACATATATACGGAAAACAAGCAACAGCCCCTGGTGGCCATGTTTATCATCCTATCAAAATAATTTGAAGTCTTAGAAGAGGGGCACCCAAAGAACATTCATGGCAAATGGAGAAGAATATTTTTAAAGTGTTTACCTTAACAAGTCTATGTAAAACAAGTGATCCCCAGGGTGGAGCCATGTTTTGACACCAGGGCTATAATAATTTGACCAATCTTGGTAGAAGTCCACTAGATGAAGTTAGATTTCAAATATTAAACTTTTAGACAAGATTTTTAAAGTTTTTCCCTATATGAGTATAGGTAAAACAAGCGACCCGGGTGGGGCCATTTTTGATAGGGGTCCACTAGATGATGCTACATACCAAATATCAAAGGCCTAGGCCCTCTACTTTTAGACATGAAGATTTTTAAGTTTTTCCCCTATATGAGTATATGTAAAACAAGTGATCCCCGGGATGGGGTCATTTTTTACCCCAGGGCTATAATTTGAACAATCTTGGTAGAGGTCCACTAGACGATGCTACATACCAAATATCAAAGGCCGGGGCCCTCTACTTTCAGAAAAGATTTTTTTTTAAATTTTTCTGTATATGAGTCTATGTAAAACAATAGACCCCAGGGGAGGGGTCATTTTTGGACCCCAGGGCTATAATTTGAACAATCTTAGTAGAGGTCCACTAGATGATGCTACATACCAAATATTAAAGGCCTGGGCCCTCTAACTCTTAGACAAGAAGATTTTTAAAGGTTTTTCCCTATATGAGTCTATGAACAAGCTCCGTCCACTGGCGGCCATGTTTTTTAACGGATCGGAAATATTTGAACAATCTTGTCAAAGCGTGCCCCAAGGAACATTTGTGCAAAATAATTTTCAAATCAGGCCAGTACTTTTGGACAAGAAGATTTTTAAAGTTTTAACAATGCACATATAAGGAAAACAAGCTCCACCCCTGGCGGCCATGTTTTTCAACGGATTGGAACTATTTGAACAATCTTGGTAAAGGGTGCCCCAAGGAACCCTTGTGCAAAATAATTTTTAAATCGGGCCAGTACTTTTGGACAAGAAGATTTTTAGTTTTAACAATGCACATAATTACAAGGAAAATTGGCGGCCATGTTTTTCAACGGATCGGAAATATTTGAACAATCTTGGTAGAAGGTACCCCAAGGAACATTTGTGCAAAATAATTTTCAAATCGGGCCAGTACTTTTGGACAAGAAGATTTTTAAAGTTTTGGTTAATTTCCCCTTTTTTGTTGCCGTGGCAGCCAAAGTTCTGCATGGAATAGAATTCTTTGAACAAGGTTGAAAGAGATCCACCCAAGGAACATTCCTGTAAAATTATTTTGAATTTGGTCAATTGGTTTAGGAAAAGTCGTTTGAAGGAAAATGTGAACAGACGATGACGAACGGTGAGCGATCACAAAAGCTCACTTTGCACTGTGTGCATAGGTGAGCTAAAAATAGAAAATCTCTATAATTGAATGGATAACCTGTGACTAAAAGTGGAAAACATTGTGGCAAAAGGAGAAATTGCTCGTTTTGAGCAATTTCTTCTTTTGACACTGTGTTTTCAAAAAGCCATCTGCTGCAAAGGCAGAGAGGCGAAAGCGTCTATATGAGCAATTTCTCCTTTTGCCACTATGTTTTCAAATCAATAATTAATGCTACATTTATGTACATTTTTCATTTTTTGGCCGAGATGTTTTCAAAGCCGTCTGCTTCAGATTTGCTGTATGTGGGAAAGGGTTAAACCATTCCCCTGCTATTTTAGGATGCCGTCTGCAGCTAACTACTTCTGATTCAATTCAGATCAAGAGCTGACAAAGGACAGCGTAGCTCACCTTGGGGGTGGTATTAGATTGATAGAATGTTTGTTAAATTAAATGAAAAACTTAAAACATAAAACCTAAATACGAAAACTTGAAAATTTGCGAAAGGAAAACAGCAGGTGTTGGACTAGTCATTAAGCAAGGGATGTAAATTGCAGATGGTTCTATAAATATATTAAATGTTAGATGAATATTGTCAGTCCATGAACTATCTATACATATATATATGTATTTATCACATGACGTTGCTTGTATCCGATGTAATATACCCATTACGTATTTCTTTATATACAACGTGTGTAATATAACATGACCTAATACCAGGAAAAAATGACGTCACGTCATCGTTTTGATGTCATACGTTAGTCACTTTGGCGCCAAAACCTGTAAATTTCATCTAGAAATATTGTAAACGTTAAGTACATTTTTATCGAAATACGCCTCATAAGTCACTTTATGTGATAAATATTATATCTCATGAGTGTTATTTATTATTAGTCGCCGGGCAGGAGCCCGTGACTTCTATTTTTAATAGGTTTTCTGAAATCACATGGGAGGGGGGATTATTATTAGAAAGAAACACATTTAGATGTCTTGAACATATTACAATTGTGTTTGTTTAACAACACTAAGTAATGACACATCTAAAATGAAATAAATATTCCGATGTTTTAGGTATTTTCAGTTTCTTTATTTTGACTCGCATTTATGTTTTTTTTGTTTTATTTACGAAGACAAAACAGCCCCTATTAGCTAGACTGCTATACTTTATTTTACACTATATACTACATGTAATCAAAAGTCGATAACTACAAACCTTTACGTCGCAGTCTAATTTGTTTACTTACGCGCACCTGCGTGACTCGAGAATACCAACTGCGTAGATTAATCTCCTTTGCAGAGAGCCGCTCTTTACACTCACTTACAAATAGTAAATTATAGGTGATTTAAAATGAAGTTTTTCAAGTAAAACATATTTTTATTAGAAAATACTTACCAGTCATTTAATACCTGATATATAATCTCTACACCCTTAATTCATCCAGAAAAAGAACTCGCCTTGCGTATTCCTCACGTATATGTGATATACACGGTTGCCCGTAATAGCGGGCAAGCACGTGATATCTTGCCACTTTTAATTCAACATTAAGTGTTGGGTGACGACGCGGGGATGGGAGGCGGGACTCTATAAATGACTGGTAAGTATTTTCTAATAAAAATATGTTTTACTTGAAAAACTTCATTTTTATGTCAAAAATACATTACCAGTCATTTAATACCTGATGACTTTGTAGCATCGGACGGGAGGTTCGGCCAATACTTACTGTCGTTCCAGGTAGCAGCACCTTGTAGTGTATTATTTTCTAATTTATTTACAAAGTACTATGAACCCAACAGTATATATGGTAAGAGCAGGGATTGATCATTTCAATCAGTGTTCACTTCATTGATATGTTGGGAGTAATTTAGCGGACAACTCGCTGGGACGCAACCAAAGGGCCCAGGGAGTACAAGTTCTGTCTGACTAGACATAGAACGCAAATAGAAAGATGAATAACTTGACTGAGTTTTCCGAACTGCCGCGCGAAGAATTCTTCAAGGGAATTATTGTTCGAAAAAGCCCAACTTACCGAAAGAGCCCTAACTTCATGCGGGCGTATCCGCAGAAAAGAAAGATCTCGACTAGGTAAATCTTTGTACGCTAATTTAATTGTAATGGATATCCAGCGAGAAAAGAAGCTGCTGATATATATTACGACCTATAAGGGGGAGAAATAACCTCCTTCTCCAACCCTTATTCCCCTTAACTCTCTTAAGTTAATATTTAAGAGCTCTGACAGGACAATGTATCTGTCGGAATCCGAAGGACCACAGCTCGCAGAATGACTAGGAACTGAATCGGATCAGGAAGGACCGACGGTAACTGGTTCTTAGCCAGTAACCCTGGTTGACACAGTAGTGTAAAGAGGCCATCATATTCATTGAATCTGACATTCCCGGTTTCTACAGACAGAGCGTTTTAATTGCTCCTTCGAAGAGCTGTAGCTAAAGCTAACAAAAAGACGGTTTTATAAGTAAAGACGTCGATTCAAGAGGTTCGTATGGAGCTCTTGTAAGCGACCAGAGGACGCAAGACAAATCCTATTTTGGAGATAAACTCCTATAATGGGTTTTCTAATTCTAACGAACTCACTTAAACTCCTTTATTGGGTTTTTCTAATTCTAACCATCAGGCTGTGAAACCTAATGAAATTAGTTTCTAATGACAGTAAAGAACTCACTTCCCTGCTTGTGTTCGTCAAATAAGACGAATTTATAAGCCTCAGTAAGTCAGTTATTAATTTAAGAAGCGGTAGTTTCCGACGAACGTTCAGAGAGATTGACCTACCTTAATAACATCAATCGGTAAGAACTGTCTATTTCTAAGGAAGATGTAACGGTTATGTCGATAGACAGGCCAGCATGACGTATAACCACGGTCATTTAGCCAATGATTTGTTTGTATTATCATTTTACACCTTCGGCCAGTGAAACTGAGACCGGAAGTTGTTTATTATTATTCCACTGCGGAATCAATCGGAACTTCTCGGGTAATTCCGTAAGCATTCATCCCCGACGTATTCCGATTGCTGCCGAATGAGTAGTATTGAAAGCTAGCAGAACTGAATTCATATGAAGTTGTCTACTCTATGTAATAACATGCCGTAGGATGTAACGCACTGCCCCGATATCTGTAAACAATTCGGGTGTGGTGTGAAGCATGTATCGGGCTGTTTCCCGTACTTACTGATCCCGAACCAGAAAACGAATCGGATTCTCGAGGGAATTAGATCCGATTTGCCTGTTTTGGGAAGTAAGTCCGAACGCAGGTAATCGAACTGTAACTCCTCGATGACAAGCAAACGGTACGTGTATTAGGCGTCTGTTAGGTCTAACAATTCGCCCAGACCGCCGGTCCGGATCGTGATCTTGGTGAAACGGACGTTCCATTCTACTACACGGCCGTACTAGACGCGAACTGAGTCGAAACGTCTACTACCGGTTTCACTGTCTGTCTTTCTTAGAAACAGGAAGAAAAACAGTTGTATCAAGCCCGAATGAAAGGTTGATACCCACTCTATATCATTCTTTGTTAGAAGATTTAATAGAGAGGAGTGCTTCCCTATAGCTGCGGATTAGGGACAGTGCTTACTTGGTTGTAGCCAACTTAGCTAGTTCCCGTAACGCTAGGCTCGAACTTAGCCTGTCTTCACAGGTTGGGGTTCCAAGGACGCCCATGCAGAAGTCGCTGTACGTTTCTGTCCCTGTGTAAACGATGTCGCCGCATACGCCGAATTGCCTTATGGACGCAATGAAAGCAGTAACCTTCCGCCAATGATAATTATTTAGAGTCTAGATCTAAATTGTTTCATCATCATATGGGGCACTGATCCCGATATGTCTCTTATTCGTCAGACAAGACTGGGTCTTGGGTTTCCCCGACGACAAGAGGATTGCCTATAGCCGGTTCTGAACCGGAAGGTCAGTGTTCGATTCCACATTAGAACTATGAAGGAGTCATGACCGAGGAATTATCCCTTCCGAAGTGCTCTGAATTAGAGTCATGACCGATGAATTGATCCCTTGACATAGATCCCTTTTCCGAAGAAGAATGAGATCGCATGGAATCAACCGTCGGGGCCGAGCTCACGTATGAGATGGTCTTGACCTCCCTGTCTCAGAGTTCACATAGTGAATATCCTCTGTTCCTTGTCATTTACCACAAAACGAAAGTACTTCCTCGACGAGGGAGCGATTGGAATGTGGTAATAGGTGTCTGTGAGGTCTAGAGACCGCCCAGTCGCCTTCCCAACTAGTTATTTGGATGGAGTGGGTCGACTCCATTTTAACTTCTCGACCGGAATCAATAGATTTAGAGCTGATAAATCTATAACCGGTCTCCACCGATCGTCTTCCTTCGGGACGAGTAAAAGACGGTTGTATCAAACCCCGATAATTGGGGTTGAAAACCCTCTCTATGGCCTTCTTTTACAGAAGACGTGATGAAATCACTTTTGACACGGCCGACTGACGTGACGACATGTCGATAGGCACGCTTGTCAGAGGAGAAGAAATGAAGGGAATTGGATACCCTTCCTGTATCACAGATAAGATCCAATGATCCTCTGTGACACTTTCCCATTCCTCTATGAAAACAACAGGCGGACCCGACTGTAATCTCCGGCGTTGGGACGATCATAGAAAGGTGCGCATCCCCAGGGTTGAGGCCTAGGGGTTGTGCTTTATTTAGAAGGCTGCCGATTCTTAGCCCCTTGGTAATGGGATGACCATAGAGAGGTTCTCCCCCTTTGTGGGACGGCTTAGCCCTCCCTTTATCAGAATGCGCTAACGTATTCTGTTCCAGGGATTGCCTTTCCAAGGACTGTCTATTAAATAGATGTCCCTCCGAATGCATCGTTATCCCAAAAAACGTTGGGTTTTTTGATGCTCTCGGTAGGTTTGGAAATCCCGTCTATTTCCGACCGGTTCCATTGAATGGACCGGTGGAAGGTAATTGGGGGAAAGTGTTATCTTAGAGATGTACACAGTTCCCTTGGGGATTGAAAGGATCTCTCTGCACGAAAATTCCCATACCCGGAGCCAGACGGGTGAATAATAGAGGTCGGTCCGTAACCTATACTCTGATTATTCGTGCACCCACTCTGTTGTTGACCTGTTATGGAATGATAATTTGTATCAATCCGGTCACTCAGTACAGAGCTCGTGCCTGGACGCGCCATGTTTGCCTAAGCAATTGGCTGGCTAGTTGCGTCATTAACAAATGACCGACTGGCTGGTCGTGAGATGTTTTCATAACCTACAGGTAGCCTAGCCCCGTCATTACCAAATGACTGACTATCTCCCTGCCGCGTCATGTTCACCTGCGTGACTGGTTGGTTGGTCGTATCATAGTTAAATGATTGATCCAAACCTTGTCTCGACATGGCTACATGCGTGACTGATTGGCTAGCCACGTCATCGTGAAATGAGTGACTGCCTGATAGCTTCATATTTAAATGAGTGACCGTTTGCCTGGCCGCGTCGTAGCTATTCGACTGCAGCCCTGTCATATCACCGCTAAGTGAATGACTACCTTGTCTAGTCATGGCAAATTGACTGACTGGCCCGGTCGTGTCATGGCTAATTGACTGACCGGTGACAGGTCGCGTCATCGCTAGAAGACGCCCCGGTTGCCCGGGGACCTGTCGCGCCACGGCATATGGCATATGGGTCTTGCTTTCCAGCACCAGCAAAACCCGGTTGACTAGGGATAGGCAGTTGTGAGGCTGCTCTACCGACAGTCTCCGGAAAACTTTGTCCGCAGACATCGTAATCCGGAACTCTTTAATGAAGTGCACAGTTCCCTTTGGGGAACGGAAGGATTTCTCCGACCGGTAATTCCCGTACTCGGAGCTATACGGCTGAATATTAGAGTTCGGTGCTAACCTACTCTGAATATTCATAACACCACTCTGTTGTTGACCTGAGATAGAATGATAATAGTATCAATTCGGTCAGCCAGTACAGAGCCCGTGCCCGGTCGCGCCATGTTAACATAAGCGACTGGCTGGCTAGTCGTGTCATTGCTAAATGATAGACTGCATGGTCGTGCGATGTTTACATAACCGACAGGCAAGCTAGCCATATCATTACCAAATGACTGACTACTGCCTGATCGTGTCATGTTCACATGCGTGACCGATTGGCTGGTCGCGCCATGTTTACATAAGCGACTGGCTGGCTAGCCGCGTCATTGCCAATGACGGACTGCCTGGTCGTGCGATGTTTTCATAACCGACAGGTAGACTAGCCGCGTCATTACCAAATGATTGACTATCTCCTTGCCGCGTCATGTTCACCTGCGTGACCGGTAGGCTGGTCGCATCATAGCTAACTGATTGACCCCCGCCTTGTCGCGACATGGCTACATGCGTGACTGATTGGCTAGCCGCGTCATCGTGAAATGAGTGACTGCCTGGTCGCGTCATATTTAAATGAGTGACCGTCTGCCTGGCCGCGTCGTAGCTATTCGACTGCTGACCTGTCATTTCACCGCTAAGTGAATGACTACCTTGTCGAGTCATGGCAAATTGACTGACTGGCCCGGTCGTGTCATGGCTAAATGACTGACCGGTGACAGGTCGCGTCATCGTTAGATGACGCCCCGGTTGCCCGGGGACCTGTCGCGCCACGGCATATGGGTTTTGCTGTCCAGCTCTAGCATTACCCGGTTGACTAGAGATAGGCAGTTAGTGAAGCTGACCTATCAAAAGTCTCCAGAGAACTTTGTCCACAGACATCGTAATCCGGCACTCTGCAGCAGTCCGAAGACTGATGTAGCTCAGAGTGTGGTGTTGGAATTGACCACAAGTGGTCTGACAAACCAACCCGCTCGGTTTCCCGGCGGGTGATTCCGGCATCCCCTTCTTTCGAAGGTTGAGCCCCAACACCAGAAGCAAGATAATGTCGTTCAGAGTAAGAAGGCTCCAGCTCTTGAGCACATTCAAAACCCTGTTTCTATACGGTGTCTGGCCCGAAGGCTTTTGTTTCCCGAGAGAACAACGAGCATCCAAAGCTACCTTCCGCTCCTCCGTGTCTCTAGCTAGACTAGGAGGTGCGGTTGTGCTAAGTGGAGAAGGAACAGCCTTAACCTTTGATCCACTCAACACGGTCGCGGAGTCCGACTGGGAGAACCCCACAAACTCCGCTTCACTCGAAGAGATCAGAGACGCCTTTTTTAGGGGCACTCTTACCCTTCCTGCTTTTGCTAGTCTTACCCTTCCCAGCCCGTTTCCAAATAGAAACAGTCCAAGAAGAGCAGTACTCGCACGGTGAAAGCTGTGTGCCCTTTGAGCAAACCACACAGTTCGGATGCGTGTCCCATGCGTCCACAGCATGACCACACGAGCCACGCCTCCGTTCACCTTATGTGACATATTTATGATACAAAAATATATACGAAATGAACACAACAATAAAAACAAAAATTTTATAAATTTTTCTACTTTTTATTTTTCTACCCGAGTGACAACCCGGAACGTATATAATCTATAAACAAATTTTTTGTCTATGTTATAATTACATGTAAGTACAACAAACATCATAAGTATAATCTATAACGGGATTGGGAACTCATCGTTTAACTTTAAGTCTTGAACTCAATTACGTTCCGCACCCGAAGACATTAACTGAAAATAATGGGTGGGGTAACCACCTCGAGCTTTTCAGCTAGCTGTCGCCTACAAAAATAAGCAATTACAACAATAATTTAACTTTAAATGCAGTTGAATATCTGTTAATGCAGTTTCCTAACTGAATGAACAACTACATAAGGCAATAAGCCTTAAAAAGCCAAGAAAAGAATAATTAGAAAATAATGTGTAAATTCTTAGCTGTCTAGCTGGTGGATCCAGAAATTAAAAGTGGCAAGATATCACGTGCTTGCCCGCTATTACGGGCAACCGTGTATATCACATATACGTGAGGAATACGCAAGGCGAGTTCTTTTTCTGGATGAATTAAGGGTGTAGAGATTATATATCAGGTATTAAATGACTGGTAATGTATTTTTGACATAAAAATGTTTATTTGGTTCGAAACAAATGAAGAAAAGAACAAACCGAGATAAAACTGGTTTTAATGGAAAAATGACTTTGAACGAACACTCTCTGCCTATAAAGAGAGTTTCAAGAACGACACCTCTGCGAATAAGAAAAAATCGGTTCTTTCGTACAAAATTATTTCGTCCTTGACAATTTTAAATGTGTCATTTAATTCCCTAAAGGCATATGGCTTCCGATCTGCATATTGTTATGCATCATTGACACAAGGGCGCTCATCATAATATAATTTTAAAAACATGAGTAGTTTGTTGTTTTCATTATAAAAAAGGAAGGAAAGAATTAAAATAAATTAACATGTTGTAGGGCTAAGTTTATGTTCGAAATTAAGTTTAAATTATACAACAATTTCAATGAGATTTAACTGTTTAGTTGATATTATTATTAAAGGCTTCAATTATCATTCACTTCGTTGACAAAACAATGCAAGTTATGATACATTTTCACTTGACCCCACCCCTGATGTTCCAATATGCCCCTCAGTTGATAACTGTTTATTCAACTACTGCACTATGGATATCCGGCGACATTGATGCGTTGCATCAATTTTCTCTTGTACCTTTTAATAAACTAAGCTGAATATGACCTCGGAATAATTATTTGTGGCATTGTTATACGATTTACTGACGAAATTAAAATAGCTTTGGAAAACCCGATTTTCTTTGTGTGTTTTCGTCATGTGATAAAAAGAATCTGACATTCGTTGTCATTTCATAAAGTTTTATTAAACTCGTCCAAGAAATTTATTATTAAGCTCGCTTAATAAAAAAATTCTTGAACTCGTTTAATAAAACTTTATATAAAATGACAACTCATGTCAGATCCTATATATATTATATTGACATTATTTTGTTTGTATGGTGTTTTACGATGCTTTTAACAATTTTACAGTTAAATCAAGGCATTAACCCTTTCCCTAATATAACAATTCTGCAGCAGACGACTTTGAACATATTTTGTCAAAACATAGCATATCTCTATAATTGAATGGATAACCTATGACTAAAAGTGGAAAACATTGTGTCAAAAGGAGAAATTGCTCGTTTTGAGCAATTTCTTCTTTTGTCACTATGTTTTCAAAAAGCCGTCTGATGCAGAGGCGTCAGAAAGCGTCTATATGAGGGAAAGGGTTAATACCAGTAACTACTGATCCATTTATCCTCAGGCTGACACCAGCAAGTCCGACGTTAATGTAACCCCACAATCCTATGTACCTAGGAAATAAAAGCCATTACACACCACCTTTTTTTCAATTTTTTGTATCGCCCACATGTGGATCCAACCCGGGGCCTCCAAATCTGAGGCGGACGCTCTATTACTACACCAACTAGGCGATGGATTACCCGTGTAAGACAATATGCCCAGGGTGATTGGTGACTTCCTGATGATATATTCACAATTCATTTCTCTGTCTGTAAGTTAATCAAGCCAAGTAAGATATCTGTCTGCTTACCCTTTCTCACATATCACAAATCTACAGCAGGCAACTTTGAAAACATCTAGGCAAACATATTGATTGATTGGAGTTTAATATCGCTTTCAACAATTCAGTTATATCACAGCATTTCCTGAGTACTTGAGATGCTCTACCACTTCACCACTGAGGCAGTTCGCAAACATGTTGAAAACCTTCATAAATAAAAGCATAATTATAGAAAACATGTGGAAAATAAGAAATTTCTCATAATGAGCAATTTCTCCTTATGTCACAATGATTTCAAAGGTCTTCCGCTTTATAGGTGATAGAATGCATCTGCATGTGGGAAAGGGATAGCCCGTTGCCTCATGCATCAAAATGCATTTGTGCATGTGGGAAAGGGTAAACTGTTTCCCTACTACAGAGGATTTTTGACACCTTCGTAGCAGACATCTTCTGAAAATGTGGCAAAAATGGTTTCCCTTTCCCCCATACGTCAATTCTGCAGCAGACGACTTTGAACATATTTTGTCAAAAGGTAGAAAATCTCTATAATTGAATGGATAACCTATGACTAAAAGTGGAAAACATTGTGTCAAAAGGAGAAATTGCTCGTTTTGAGCAATTTCTTCTTTTGTCACTTTGTTTTCAAAAAGCCATCTGCTACAGAGGCGTCAGAAAGCGTCTATATGAGGGAAAGGGTTAAGGTCATAATGATCAATATCTCCTCAAATTCTATTCAATTATAATACTTTCATTTACATATTTTCGCTCAAATCTTTTCAAAGTTGGTAAGCTATTTGAGGGACAGGGGGGGTTAACTCAAATACAACAAATCTGCAGCAGACGACACTTTGAAAAGGTTTTTAACGCTCTCCCTCATACGACAATTCTGCAGCAGACGATTTTTAACATATTTTGTCAGATGGATAACCTTTGACTAAAAGTGGAAAACATTGTGAAAAAAGGAGAAATTGCACGTTCTGTGCAATTTCTTCTTTTGTCACTATGTTTTCAAAACGCCGTCTGCTTTAACCCTTTCCCTCATACGACAATTCTGCAGCAGACAATTTTGAACAAATTTTGTCAAAAAATAGAAAATCTATAATTGAATGTATAACCTATGACTAAAAGTGGAAAACATTGTGGCAAAAGAAGAAATTGCTTGTTTTGAGCAATTTCTTCTTTTGTCACTATGATTTTAAAAAGCTGTCTGCTGCAGAGGTATCAGAAAGTGTCTATATAAGGGAAAGGGTTTATAAATCTCCACAAATGAAAGTATAATTATCTAATATATTACATTGTGTCAAATAGAGAAACTGCTCATGATGTCAATCATAGTCGTCTGCTGCAGAGGCGTCAAAATGCATTCTATGTGTGGGAAAGGGTTAATTTGTAGACGCATTTCGAGGCAACTGCTGTAGAATTCTTTTAATAACAGTTATTGATTGGAGTTTAAAGCCGTTTTCAAAAAAAATTCAGTCATATCATGGCGGCCAGTTCAAATACTCATATGTTTCCTGGTTTTCTCACACCAGTACTCAACACAACATACTTTCCAAGCAACTGGCTGCTTTTCCACATAGACTGTTATTCCATTGGTGAAAGACAAATGACGCTTGTCACAGTGACTTTTGTCCTTTTAAAAACAGCTGTGGCAACAGGAGAAATTGCTAAGGCAAAATGAGAATTTGTTCAAAACAAGCAATTTCTTCTTTTGCCTAAATGTTTTTACCCGCTAATATATCTTTATTTATAGAGGTTTTCCATGCTTCTGCCCAGATGATTTCAAAGATGCCTGCTGCAGATTTGTTGTATGCAGGAAAGAGTGGTTAAGTAAATATTCTGTAAAATGACAAGTCTTTTATAATTGAGTTAGTGCAATGTAACTGTTTTCGCTTCGAAAACACAGCAGGGAAATCCAATTGTCCTCCAATAAACCTTAGTGTTCTCTACCCAATTGCTCTCACAAAAATTATGGGACAATTTCTCGTTTTTTCCCCTCCTCCCTTGAAACACAAAACCCCCATAAATTGCTCAATTTGCAAGACACAGAGGACTGGGCTTGTTTCCTGAAAACTTACATCCAAAAAGGGTTAGCGTGAGTAGCTACTGTAATTCATCCCCGATTCCCACTGATAAAAACTGATAACAGGGGTTTCGGTAATCGATAAACCATAGCCAAAATGTCTAACTAGTACGGAAGCAAGAGTCTGACTTTTTCATTAACCATTGAGAGACCATTTGTCATAAAAGTTTATATAAAAGTTTATAGACATTGATTTTGGATTTAATTAGTATTGTCATTACAAGGTGAGAATTCTTACTCTTTGATAGTTCTTTATAATTCCATAAATGCATTATTGTGTATATATTTTTTAATAAATCCAGGTTTATATATATACATATATTTTTTTTATATAACTTGATCAAGCAAATTACCTTTTTTTTTTAATTCTTCTCTTAGTAATAAATTATTATTCCATATTTGTTGTACTTTTTTTTTCTTTCAATAACACCTGTCAGTATCCAAAATTATTTTTATTCCGTTTACTTAATTTCTTAAAAGTTTACATTCACTACCTTTTTGTATAATATTACTTTTAAAAGTTTTCCTTTTAAATTTCTTGATCAATTATATTTAATGCCATTTATTTCTTATCTATTTTAACTCAAATTTACTCTTTTTATGTCGGCTGATATGACATTTCCTTAACCCTTTCCCACATACAACAAATCTGCAGCAGACGACTTTGATTTTTTTTTGGCAATAAATACTTTACTTGTTAATAGAGTTGAAAACATTGCAGCAAATGGAGAAATTGCCCATCCTTTTGACACAATGTTTTCAAGTCTTCTGCTACAGAGGCATCTGTATGTAGGAAAGGGTTAATTAATAGAGTTGTAAGAATACTTTTAATTTTTTGATATAGTTTATTGTTTGGTGTTTAACGCCGTTTCAACAATGTTTCAGTTATATTACTGGTTTTCTTGTTAACTTACCAGTACTACTCAGGTCCATTTATACTGACACCAGCAAGTCAGTTGTAATGCTTACCCGGCATCCCTGAGCACAAAGGGAGGGCAGCCATTACTACCGTGACCCGGCCAGGGATTGAACCCGTGACCTCCCGCACCTGAGGCAGTTTGTTTCGATACAGATTTTAAAGTATTGTCAGAAAAATAGAAATGGCTCATTCTCCTATTCCCACAAGGTTTGGTTGGTGTATGAGGAGGGAAAGGGTTTGCTTAAAGCATTACATTAGCAAAGCAGTTAAGAGCTGTCTGCTTTATATGAAACCTTCTATTGTGAGTAAAATAGACTATGAGGAAAAAGATAAATGACTGATTTCTGTAACAACCCCCCCCCCCCCAAAAAAAAATCTGTAGTCTAGACATATTTCTTAGCACTATTTGTAAAGATACAAGTAAATACAGACCTATATCTAAATATACAAACTAGAAATATTATGATTACTAAACCCTTTACCTATAAATTATTCTAGAGGCGTCTGCTTTGAAAAAATTGAGGGAAGAAAATGTAATATCTGGCAAAATGGATTCAAATTATCATTAAAGACTTTAAACAATGGTAATAATGACTGCCCTCCTTAGCGCTCAGCAATTGCATTAGCAATACAATTGACAGGCTGGGTCCAGGATAAATGGAGCAGTAGTACTGATAACTTATGATATAAATGAAAAATTGTTGAAAGTTGCATAAAACACCAAACAATCAATCAATCAATCAAATTATCATTATTTTACCAGTATGCCATATACAAGGGATGTCCAGAAAGTTTTAGAATTGTGTTTAAATCTGGTTTAATCTGCCAATGCATATAATAAAACAAGACTTTTCAGATCATGTTTAGCTATGTTCTAAGAATTTCATCCCATAGTCTTATGGTTGAAAAATTGAGGCCTTATGGTATTTCAAGAGAAGATATCTATATTGTATCTGTGAGACTTGTATTGAAGATGAGTTACATTTTGTGTTGTTGTGTCCTCTATATGAAGATCTTTGTACAAAATACATAGACAAGAAGTTTACAAATAATGGCTGTTTAATCAAATTTATTCAACTTATGTCATGTTCTAATGAAACCGTTATAAAAAATCTAGCTATATTCTTATACCATGGCTTAATTTGAAGAAACGTAATGCATTTATGCAGGGCTGTGATTAAGGAATTTGGGATTTATACATTATTGAAAATATGTAGTAATATGAAATATTTGTACACTGACTTCACTTCACCACACATGTAATATTGTTTGTATATTGTGAGTGTATATACTGTGTATGCAATAGGGCTGATGGCCTTATATAATACAATAAACTATTGAATTGAATTGAACTTTGAAAGTTGGAAAATCTGAAAAAGGGAGATAATTTCAAAAGTAAGCAGACCAGAGTTGTGTTTCTTGTATTGTTACATTCTCTTGATCACAAGGTCTAAATGTTGCAATTATAAAGAAATTTCCCATTTTACCCCCATATTTTCCCTGTTCTATTCAATCATTATACTTTCATTTATAAAGATATTCCAGTTTTCTTCTATGATTTAAAAGAATTCTCCAGCAGATTTATTGTAAGTGGGAAAGGGTGAAAAATTATAGCCTTGTACGCACTACTGACCAAGACACAACTACCATTGTGGCAACTACATCTCTGAGGGTAAGCTGGCTTAAAAAAAAGTGCAGAAATTGTTAACAAGAGTACCAAAGCCACAAAATACGCCCATCAGGAAGGTTATGAATGGTATTCGATGCATTCACGAACTAGAACTAAAGGAAGTTCATACTCATGAAAGGGGCACAGTTTAGGAAAGGGATATTTTATAAGTCTAAAAAAGGGGAATAATTCTGTCAAAATAACAGTCACATTTATGGAACTTGGTATGTGATGTTGTCTTATGAAACTAAACACAAATATAAATTTTCAAAATAATATCTGTAACAGTTCTAGAGATATTGAAGGAAATGTGAATTTTGGAATGTTTTTAAGTCTAAAAAGGGGCATAAATCTAGGAAATAGGTACTGAGTTACCTCCTTTTTTGGGCGCACTCAATATCATGTGCTGGTGATTATTTCTACCAAGTTTGGCATCAATATCTTAAACGGTGTAGGAGGAGTAGGCCGGACAAAAAACGGACGGACTGACGAACGTACCCATGAAGTGTATTTGTGGGGTTATTTCTTTTGTTTCAAACTTGTGGGTAATATTCATTCAGTAATTATTCCCCTTTTACGGAATGAATAGCATTAATACGCAAATAAGATACCCGTTATAAAACAAACAAAAATGAAGTTTTTTAAAGTAAAACATATTTTTATTAGAAAATACTTACCAGTCATTTAATACCTGATATATAATCTCAACACCGTTAATTCATCCAGAAAAGAAGCTCGCGCAGCCATGCATAGCCCTCACGCGTGTGTGATACACACGGCCGCCGGTAATACCGGCGCACGGGCCATGTGACCCCCACTTTTAATTTCACCGTTAACTTGCAGCGTTTAGTGTTGGGTGACGACGCGGGGTTGGGAGGCGGGAATCTGAAATGACTGGTAAGTATTTTCTAATAAAAATATGTTTTACTTTAAAAAACTTCATTTTTATGTCAAAAATACATTACCAGTCATTTAATACCTGATGACTTTGCAGCATCGGTCGGGAGGATCGTCCAACACAATGCCGGTCCCGAGAAATCGTAGCACTTGGTAAGAGTACCTACGGTACTACTAAATATAAACACAACTGTTTATGTATTTAGTAATTTGTGTATTAATTAGGTAAGTACTCGCTGAGAGTCCACTTGTGTGTCCAGAGAGGAATAATTTCTGATTGAAACGTTTTAAGACTTTATCAGAAGGATCTTATTACTAATTAAAGGAATAGGATATCCAGTGTTTGAATACGCTGCTGACATATCCTTCTCCTACCTGAGGTTGAATAACCCCTACTGTGGCTCTTACAGCCCTCGAATGTTTTATATAGAACTTAAGACCCTTGACAGGGTACAAGATCAGGTTATATCTAAGGGAACACAGTTCACAGAAAGGTTGTGAAATGTGATGGGTTAGGAAGCACCAAAGGCAACTTGGTCTCAGTAGGAATACAGGTTTATAAGAACGGTTGAATAACCATACGGCTGTAAAACCTGATGAAATTCGTTTTTACTGAAAGCAAAGAACTCACTTCCCTGATAGTGTTCGCCAAGCAAGACGAATTTAAGTCTCAGTTTATAACTTTAAGAAGCGGCCGCTTCCGAAGAACGTAAAAGTTTGGAGAGAAATGGATCTGAACTTTGAAGTTAAGCGCATTGGAGCATCGAACAATAATTGTTGTGTTCATCGCCAAATCTTGAATGCGAGAGGTCGGCAACAAATGTAAGCATAAATTACTGATTGACGTACCTTAAAAAACACCAATCGGTAAGAACTGTCTACTTCTAATGAAGATGTAACGGTTATGTCGATAGGCAGGCCAGAAGAACGTTGAACTACGATCTCTGGGCCAATACTGTGTTTCTAAAGTCATTGTCAGGAAGAGAATAACGACACCGGAAGTTGACTCATTTGAATTATGGGGGCAATTCAGGGAGTAATAATTATTGCCAATCGAAGGACTACTGTCTACTCTATTGATCATGTACATGTCCTAGTCAGTTAAGCCCTGTACTGTAATGAGTATTTAACACACTGCCCCGAACTGTAAACAATTCGGGTGTAGTATGAAGCATGTATCGGACCGTTTCCCTTAATTACTGATCCTTATCCAGGACATGGTAATCGGATTCTCTTATAGCGAATCGAGTCTGTCCGAAGGGCCAGCTCAACGAGAAACGTCCTACAACGAGTCTCTTGAGGGGAATAGATCCGACTTGCCCGTTTTGGGAATTAATTCTAAACGCAGGTAATCGAAGTGAAGTGTTTGAAAGGAACACTTCCCCGTTTACAAGGAATCGACGGTCATTCCTCGATGAAAAAGCAACCGGTACGTGGTAACAGGTGTCTGTTTGGTCTAAGAATCGCTCAGACAGCCGTTCCGGATTGCGTTCTTGATAAAACGGAACATTCCATTTTATTACTCGACCGTACTAGACGCAATCTGAGTCGATAAGTCTTATTCCGGTCTTCACCGGAACCAGACGAAAGACGGTTGTAGAAACCACCGAATGGAAGGTTGATACCCACTCCATGGCATTCCTGTTAGCTTAATAGAGAGGAGCGCTTCCCTATAGCCGCGGATTAGGGACAGTGCTCTACTTGGTTGTATGCCAACTTTGCTCCCGTACGGGGCTTTGATAAGGCAGGGCCAGTGGAAGCAGAAAGCTAGGCTCGAACTTAGCCTGTCTCTTGTGTCTTCACAGGTTGGGCTTCTAAGAATGCCTTTGCAGAAGTCACTGTACGTTCTGTCCCTGTGAACAATGTTGCCGCATACGCCGAAATGCGCCTATGGACGCAGTGAATGCAGTAACTTCCCACTAATGATAGTTTATTTAGAGTCCAGCTCTAAATTGTTAATCATCCGATGGAGCACTGAACCCGATATGTCTCTTATTCGTCAGACAAGACGGGGTCGTGGGTTTTACCCGACGACGTGCGGATTGACTAAAGCCGGTTCTGGACCGGAATGTCAGTGTCCGATTCGACATGGAGGAATCCTATGATCGATTGATTGTGGTTTAACGCCGTTTTAACAATTTCTCAGTTATATCACGGCGGCCAGTTCACCTACTCATGTATTTCCTGGTTTTCTCACACCAGTACTCCACACAACAATCTTCCCAAGCAACTGGCTACTTTTCCACAAAACTTAGCCCATTGGTGGGAGGAATCCTATGAAGGAGTCATGATCGAGGAATATATCCCTTTTCCGAAGAAGAATGAGATCGCATGGAATCAACCTTCGGTCCGAGCTCACGTATGAGAGAGTTCACAGAGTGACTATCCTCTGGGAACGGTTGATCCCGGTAGGCCAGCATAGGGGATTGATTTATGAAATCAACTGAATCTCTCCCATGTAATACCGTCGGACATCGACTCGTCCCAACAATTGGTACGATGGGTATTACTTGGGAGGAGTGTAGTCCCTAGAGACGCACTCTCTCCTCCCTGGGGACCGACATAACTATTTGACCGGTACTCCCCATACCCGATGGCCGACTGTTTAATCGGCTATGTCCCAGCATACTGCCCGATTGACTGCCGAAAGGTTATGTCCTAAGACATTACCCGTTTGACCGGTGCCTTACTGGCTATGTCTAAAGACATTGCCCGATCTCCAAATGACTGTGTCCGAGGACATTTGTCAATTGGAATACTGTTGAATTCCGAAGAATTCATAGTTGAATTTTGTTTTCACGGTGACCGTTTGCCCGGTAACCGTTTATGCCCAGTTAAGAGTTTGACTGCCCTGTGAACGTTCACGCGACAACCGTTTATGCCCAGTGATTAATTGAGTACTCGGTAGGCATTTGACTCATTCTCTAGCACTATCGACTCATTACATTCATATGAGTGTAAGGAACGACAACTCTGCGAAGGAGATTTTCACTTGGCTGTGTTCGAAAACACCCGGTTGTCCAATGCTTATGTCATAATATTGACAAAACGGTTGGAGTCAACTTGACTTAACGACTGCTCGTTACCCAGCTCTGGGAACGTTCAGTAATGGTAGCTCCCTCTGACCATTACTGACCGGTTGACTAATGATAGGCTGATGTGAGGCTGCTCTATCACTAGTCTCCAAAAACTTCAGACATTATAACTTGGCACTCTGTAGAAGTCCGAAGACTGCTGTACTGCAGAGTGTAGGTTTTGCTCGAAATCATTATAGGTTTAAACGACGTTTAAGCGTCAACCTTCGGGCATAACGTATTAGGCACCACCCTAAGTACTTCCTTAATGTTCTGCTGTAGAGGTCAACGCTCTACAGCCGGCTCGTAATCTGAAGGGGACTGCCCCCCCCCCCCCCCCCCCGCCCCCGCCCGTCAGACGAGGAGGTGGGAGAGTGTCGAGCCCTACGATGCTTGACTCTAATCCGTCTTTCAACTGAAAGACACAACAGTCTTATAAAAGTAAGAGAAGGGATTGAAAATAATATTCAATCTTGGTGTACTTTATTGTTGTTTAAGGTGTCGATCGTGTGATATGAACCTCCTCTCTCCGCAGTAGAGAGAGGTCGCACTGGATCGATCGTCGGCGCCGAACTAACCGTATGGGACGGTCTCGACCTCCCTTTCACGGAAAACCTATTCCGTTATTCCGATCGGGGGTTTGCCTTCTAAGGACTGCCTCTTCGAAAGGTGTCCTTCCGGGAACAGTGAATTCCCATCAGGTGGGTATTGCTGATCCCGGTAGGCTTGGTTAACCCGCCTATCACCGATCCGTTACATCTTTTGAAACGGAGCTTTGTATCGGGGAAGGAGTGTAATCTCTAGAGAAGTACCATGTTCCACTTGGAGACACGGAAACATTTCTCTGTCCTGTACTACCTATAACTGGATATCTGGGCCTTGTGCGTAATGACCAGTGTTTTGAATATCCGTACTCTTCTATTCTCATTCTTTTGAGGAGTGTAATCCCTACAGAAGAACACTATTCCCCTTGGAGAAAGGAAAGATTTATCTGTCCTGTACTCCTTATAACCGATGTTAGACGGTTGGATATCTGAGCCTGGTGCGTAATGACCAGTGTTTTGAATATCCGTATAGACCGGTTGTGCGAAGAACGAGTGGTACTAGCTTAACGACTGCTCGTTACCTTGACTGCCCACTGCCCGGTCGCGTCATGTTAAACTGACTGATAATTTGCCCGGTCGCGTCATGGCTTAATGACTGACCGGTCGCGTCATCGCTAAATGACTGCCGGATTTGCCCGGTGACTGGTCGCGCCTAGGCGAAATGACTGACTGGTTGCCCGGTACCCGGTTACCCGGAGTCATATAGGTTTTGCTCGCAAGCATTACCCGGTTGACTAATGATAGGCAGTTGTGAAGCTGCTCTATCACCGGTCTCCAAAGAATTCTGTCCGCAGACATTGTAATTTGGCACTCTGTAAGCGTCCGAAGACTGCTTACTGCAGAGTGTGGTGTTAGAGGTGGCCAATCAGTGAGGTTTCCCTTTGATTGACCCATGGCGTCTCCCGAAGGGTCAGCCCCAACACCTGGCGTCAGATAATGTCGTTCAGCAGACGGTTGCTCACTCTTGAGGCCAACCATCACTGTGTCCGTACGGTTTCTGGCCCGAAGGCCTTTGTTTCCCGACGGAATAACAGACATCAGCCGCTGCCATCCGCTCCTCCATGTCCCGCGAAGGACCAGCCGAAGCTGAGGGGGAGCGGTCAGAGCTCCAGATAAGGGGCGTATGCATGTCTAAAATCCTCATTTGACCCTCTTACCCTATGCTGTGGGTATTGAGAACCCACAGCATAGGGTTTGTTTCCTAAGAGGGAATTTGTGGGGAAAATAGCTGATTACACCTCCTAATCTGGACCTCTGAGCGGTTGTGCGGAGTGAAGAAGGAACAGCTCTGACCTTCTGCTCACTCAACACAGCCGCGGAGTCTGATTGTTGGGAGAACCCCTCAAACTCCGCTTCACTCGTAGAGCTAAGAGAAACCTTTTTAGGGGTCTTCTTACTCTTCCAGCTTTTGTGAGTCCTCCTCAACCCAGACTGTTTCCAAATGGAAGCAGGCCAGGAAGAGAAGTACTCACAGGGTGAATCCTGTGTGTACTTAGTGAACGCAAAACAGGACAGACGCGTGTCTCATACAGCCGTTATGAGTCACGCCTCTGATCACCACTATGTGACATAGAATATATATGAAACAAAACAATTTATACGATTCAACAAAAAATATAATTTTTTTCTATTTTTTATTTTCTACTATACCCGTTGATCACGGAACGTATTTCAATGAAAAAGATTTTACAAATATTTTCCAAAATTGTTCATGTTTAATTAATATACATAATGTAATACAAGGCGATAATAATATATTATCGCTAATAGGGTCGGTGTAACTATAACTTCGTTGAAAGAATGAATGGCCATTACCGCACCCGATACGTAACTGAAATAGTGGGTGGGGTAACCCACCCGTGACTTCTCAGTTAGTTGTGTTCACAAAAAACAACTTAATTACAATTAGTAATTTACACAATTATGTTGTTAGGTTGTTAATGTAGTTGAATAACTGAATGAAAATAACTTGTTTAAGGCGAATGCCTTAAACAGACCAAGAAATAAAATATAAAAATGAAATAAATTCTTAGCTGTCAGTTGGTGTGTCCAGAAATTAAAAGTGGGGGTCACATGGCCCGTGCGCCGGTATTACCGGCGGCCGTGTGTATCACACACGCGTGAGGGCTATGCATGGCTGCGCGAGCTTCTTTTCTGGATGAATTAACGGTGTTGAGATTATATATCAGGTATTAAATGACTGGTAATGTATTTTTGACATAAAAAAATCATTTATCTAAGTGTCTTTATCAAGGTGGTGGTGGGACACAGACAGACGGACGGACAGACAGACGGACAACGCCTTGCCATAATCAAAATGAACTATTGCTCGTTTTGCCACTGTGCTGTATTGGTAGAATGTCCACTTTGAGTGTGTGAGGTCACAAGTTCCATCCCCTGCCGGGTCATACCAAAGACTTTAAAAATGGTGGTAATGGCTGCTCTCCTTTGCGCTCAGGTCTTTGGGGATTAGCAATAAGTGACTCGCTTGTTTCAGGATAAATGGACAAGTAGTACTGGTAACTTACCATGATATAACAGAAAATGTGTTGAAAGCCGCATAAAACACCAAACAATCAACCAAACAATTTCCCCACAAGATTTTGAGATTATGCATCATAAATAAAGTTCTGATTTTCCACATGTCACAATTTTACCGAGGTAGCAGAAAACTCACATACAACCCATCGCAGCAGATTACTTTGAAAACATTCTGTCTAAGATATGGAAATTCTTTATAAATGAAAAAAACAATTATTGAATAAAGTTAATTAACACAACATTGTGGCAAAAGGAGAAATTGCCTTCTATTGCAGAGGTGTCAGAAAGAGTCAATATGTGGGAAAGGGTTAAATCACAGAACCCTGTGACTCTTTCCTGTATGCGTAAAATTTGCAGCAGACAAAATTTAAAATATCTATCCAAAAAATGTAAAAATCCATAAATGAGAGTTGAAAACATTGTGATTAAAGGTAAAATTGCAATGATTTCAAAAGCCGTCGTCTGCTGCAGATGCGTCAAAATGCGATAAACTAGTGAAATGCCTACTAATGACAAAACCAGCAATGTTCTTGAACTTTGGAGACTTTCAGCTAATGACAATCTTGAACCTGGATTGAAACCATGATCACCCTAATCCTTGGGGGACCTTGACCTTTTGCCACATACTATAAATTTTCAGCAGAAGATTTTGAAAACATCTGGGCAAAAATATAAAAAATCTCTACAAATGAAAGTAGAAATATTGAGTCAATTAAAATGTGTTAAATGTATCAGAATACGTCTGCAAGTTAGGGATGGTTTAAACTGTTCTCACTATCAAAAATGAAACTCAGAAATTGTTTTTCTTCGTTTATTCCAGAATATTAAAATCTTTTTTTTTGCACTTAACTTACATTGTAAAAATGAGCAATTTCTGCTTTTGTTGCAATGTTTTCAACTGTATTCAATAATAATAATTTCTTTTACAGGGATTTTCCAAATTTTCAGTCATCTGCTGCAGATTTTTAGTCTGACGAAAATGAAGTTTTTTAAAGTAAAACATATTTTTATTAGAAAATACTTACCAGTCATTTAATACCTGATATATAATCTCAACACCGTTAATTCATCCAGAAAAGAAGCTCGCGCAGCCATGCATAGCCCTCACGCGTGTGTGATACACACGGCCGCCGGTAATACCGGCGCACGGGCCATGTGACCCCCACTTTTAATTTCACCGTTAACTTGCAGCGTTTAGTGTTGGGTGACGACGCGGGGTTGGGAGGCGGGAATCTGAAATGACTGGTAAGTATTTTCTAATAAAAATATGTTTTACTTTAAAAAACTTCATTTTTATGTCAAAAATACATTACCAGTCATTTAATACCTGATGACTTTGCAGCATCGGTCGGGAGGATCGTCCAACACAATGCCGGTCCCGAGAAATCGTAGCACTTGGTAAGAGTACCTACGGTACTACTAAATATAAACACAACTGTTCATGTATTTAGTAATTTGTGTATTAATTAGGTAAGTACTCGCTGTGAGTCCACTTGTGTGTCCAGAGAGGAATAATTTCTGATTGAAACGTTTTAAGACTTTATCAGAAGGATCTTATTACTAATTAAAGGAATAGGATATCCAGTGTTTGAATACGCTGCTGACATATCCTTCTCCTACCTGAGGTTGAATAACCCCTACTGTGGCTCTTACAGCCCTCGAATGTTTTATATAGAACTTAAGACCCTTGACAGGGTACAAGATCAGGTTATATCTAAGGGAACACAGTTCACAGAAAGGTTGTGAAATGTGATGGGTTAGGAAGCACCAAAGGCAACTTGGTCTCAGTAGGAATACAGGTTTATAAGAACGGTTGAATAACCATACGGCTGTAAAACCTGATGAAATTCGTTTTTACTGAAAGCAAAGAACTCACTTCCCTGATAGTGTTCGCCAAGCAAGACGAATTTAAGTCTCAGTTTGGAGAGAAATGGATCTGAACTTTGAAGTTAAGCGCATTGGAGCATCGAACAATAATTGTTGTGTTCATCGCCAAATCTTGAATGCGAGAGGTCGGCAACAAATGTAAGCATAAATTACTGATTGACGTACCTTAAAAAACACCAATCGGTAAGAACTGTCTACTTTTAATGAAGATGTAACGGTTATGTCGATAGGCAGGCCAGAAGAACGTTGAACTACGATCTCTGGGCCAATACTGTGTTTCTAAAGTCATTGTCAGGAAGGAATAACGACACCGGAAGTTGACTCATTTGAATTATGGGGGCAATTCAGGGAGTAATAATTATTGCCAATCGAAGGACTACTGTCTACTCTATTGATCATGTACATGTCCTAGTCAGTTAAGCCCTGTACTGTAATGAGTATTTAACACACTGCCCCGAACTGTAAACAATTCGGGTGTAGTATGAAGCATGTATCGGACCGTTTCCCTTAATTACTGATCCTTATCCAGGACATGGTAATCGGATTCTCTTATAGCGAATCGAGTCTGTCCGAAGGGCCAGCTCAACGAGAAACGTCCTACAACGAGTCTCTTGAGGGGAATAGATCCGACTTGCCCGTTTTGGGAATTAATTCTAAACGCAGGTAATCGAAGTGAAGTGTTTGAAAGGAACACTTCCCCGTTTACAAAGAATCGACGGTCATTCCTCGATGAAAAAGCAACCGGTACGTGGTAACAGGTGTCTGTTTGGTCTAAGAATCGCTCAGACAGCCGTTCCGGATTGCGTTCTTGATAAAACGGAACATTCCATTTTATTACTCGACCGTACTAGACGCAATCTGAGTCGATAAGTCTTATTCCGGTCTTCACCGGAACCAGACGAAAGACGGTTGTAGAAACCACCGAATGGAAGGTTGATACCCACTCCATGGCATTCCTGTTAGTTTAATAGAGAGGAGCGCTTCCCTATAGCCGCGGATTAGGGACAGTGCTCTACTTGGTTGTATGCCAACTTTGCTCCCGTACGGGGCTTTGATAAGGCAGGGCCAGCGGAAGCAGAAAGCTAGGCTCGAACTTAGCCTGTCCCTTGTGTCTTCACAGGTTGGGCTTCTAAGAATGCCTTTGCAGAAGTCACTGTACGTTCTGTCCCTGTGAACAATGTTGCCGCCTACGCCGAAATGCGCCTATGGACGCAGTGAATGCAGTAACTTCCCACTAATGATAGTTTATTTAGAGTCCAGCTCTAAATTGTAAATCATCCGATGGAGCACTGAACCCGATATGTCTCTTATTCGTCAGACAAGACGGGGTCGTGGGTTTTACCCGACGACGTGCGGATTGACTAAAGCCGGTTCTGGACCGGAATGTCAGTGTCCGATTCGACATGGAGGAATCCTATGATCGATTGATTGTGGTTTAACGCCGTTTTAACAATTTCTCAGTTATATCACGGCGGCCAGTTCACCTACTCATGTATTTCCTGGTTTTCTCACACCAGTACTCCACACAACAATCTTCCCAAGCAACTGGCTACTTTTCCACAAAACTTAGCCCATTGGTGGGAGGAATCCTATGAAGGAGTCATGATCGAGGAATTTATCCCTTTTCCGAAGAAGAATGAGATCGCATGGAATCAACCTTCGGTCCGAGCTCACGTATGAGAGAGTTCACAGAGTGACTATCCTCTGGGAACGGTTGATCCCGGTACATAGGGGATTGATTTATGAAATCAACTGAATCTCTCCCATGTAATACCGTCGGACATCGACTCGTCCCAACAATTGGTACGATGGGTATTACTTGGGAGGAGTGTAGTCCCTAGAGACGCACTCTCTCCTCCCTGGGGACCGACATAACTATTTGACCGGTACTCCCCATACCCGATGGCCGACTGTTTAATCGGCTATGTCTCAGCATACTGCCCGATTGACTGCCGAAAGGTTATGTCCTAAGACATTACCCGTTTGACCGGTGCCTTACTGGCTATGTCTAAAGACATTGCCCGATCTCCAAATGACTGTGTCCGAGGACATTTGTCAATTGGAATACTGTTGAATTCCGAAGAATTCATAGTTGAATTTTTTTTTTGTTTCACGGTGACCGTTTGCCCGGTAACCGTTTATGCCCAGTTAAGAGTTTGACTGCCCTGTGAACGTTCACGCGACAACCGTTTATGCCCAGTGATTAATTGAGTACTCGGTAGGCATTTGACTCATTCTCTAGCACTATCGACTCATTACATTCATATGAGTGTAAGGAACGACAACTCTGCGAAGGAGATTTTCACTTGGCTGTGTTCGAAAACACCCGGTTGTCCAATGCTTATGTCATAATATTGACAAAACGGTTGGAGTCAACTTGACTTAACGACTGCTCGTTACCCAGCTCTGGGAACGTTCAGTAATGGTAGCTCCCTCTGACCATTACTGACCGGTTGACTAATGATAGGCTGATGTGAGGCTGCTCTATCACTAGTCTCCAAAAACTTCAGACATTATAACTTGGCACTCTGTAGAAGTCCGAAGACTGCTGTACTGCAGAGTGTAGGTTTTGCTCGAAATCATTATAGGTTTAAACGACGTTTAAGCGTCAACCTTCGGGCATAACGTATTAGGCACCACCCTAAGTACTTCCTTAATATTCTGCTGTAGAGGTCAACGCTCTACAGCCGGCTCGTAATCTGAAGGGGACTGCCCCCCCCCCCCCCCCCCCCCCCGCCCCCGCCCGTCAGACGAGGAGGTGGGAGAGTGTCGAGCCCTACGATGCTTGACTCTAATCCGTCTTTCAACTGAAAGACACAACAGTCTTATAAAAGTAAGAGAAAGGATTGAAAATAATATTCAATCTTGGTGTACTTTATTGTTGTGTTAACCCTTTCCCACATACATCTAATTTGCAGCAGACGACTTTTAACATATTTTGTCAAAAAATGGAAAATCTCTATAATTGAATGGATAACCAATGACTTGAAGTGGAAAACATAGTGGCAAAAGGAGAAATTGCACGTTTTGTGCAATTTCTTCTTTTGTCACTGTTTTCAAAAAGCTGTCTGCTGCAGAGGCGTCAGAAAGCGTCTATATGAGGGAAAGGGTTAAGGTGTCGATCGTATGAACCTCCTCTCTCCGCAGTAGAGAGAGGTCGCACTGGATCGATCGTCGGCGCCGAACTAACCGTATGGGACGGTCTCGACCTCCCTTTCACGGAAAACCTGAGTTATTCCGATCGGGGGTTTGCCTTCTAAGGACTGCCTCTTCGAAAGGTGTCCTTCCGGGAACAGTGAATTCCCATCAGGTGGGTATTGCTGATCCCGGTAGGCTTGGTTAACCCGCCTATCACCGATCCGTTACATCTTTGAAACGGAGCTTTGTATCGGGGAAGGAGTGTAATCTCTAGAGAAGTACCATGTTCCACTTGGAGACACGGAAACATTTCTCTGTCCTGTACTACCTATAACTGGATATCTGGGCCTTGTGCGTAATGACCAGTGTTTTGAATATCCGTACTCTTCTATTCTCATTCTTTTGAGGAGTGTAATCCCTACAGAAGAACACTATTCCCCTTGGAGAAAGGAAAGATTTATCTGTCCTGTACTCCTTATAACCGATGTTAGACGGTTGGATATCTGAGCCTGGTGCGTAATGACCAGTGTTTTGAATATCCGTATAGACCGGTTGTGCGAAGAACGAGTGGTACTAGCTTAACGACTGCTCGTTACCTTGACTGCCCACTGCCCGGTCGCGTCATGTTAAACTGACTGATAATTTGCCCGGTCGCGTCATGGCTTAATGACTGACCGGTCGCGTCATCGCTAAATGACTGCCGGATTTGCCCGGTGACTGGTCGCGCCTAGGCGAAATGACTGACTGGTTGCCCGGTACCCGGTTACCCGGAGTCATATAGGTTTTGCTCGCAAGCATTACCCGGTTGACTAATGATAGGCAGTTGTGAAGCTGCTCTATCACCGGTCTCCAAAGAATTCTGTCCGCAGACATTATAATTTGGCACTCTGTAAGCGTCCGAAGACTGCTTACTGCAGAGTGTGGTGTTAGAGGTGGCCAATCAGTGAGGTTTCCCTTTGATTGACCCATGGCGTCTCCCGAAGGGTCAGCCCCAACACCTGGCGTCAGATAATGTCGTTCAGCAGACGGTTGCTCACTCTTGAGGCCAACCATCACTGTGTCCGTACGGTTTCTGGCCCGAAGGCCTTTGTTTCCCGACGGAATAACAGACATCAGCCGCTGCCATCCGCTCCTCCATGTCCCGCGAAGGACCAGCCGAAGCTGAGGGGGAGCGGTCAGAGCTCCAGATAAGGGGCGTATGCATGTCTAAAATCCTCATTTGACCCTCTTACCCTATGCTGTGGGTATTGAGAACCCACAGCATAGGGTTTGTTTCCTAAGAGGGAATTTGTGGGGAAAAATAGCTGATTACACCTCCTAATCTGGACCTCTGAGCGGTTGTGCGGAGTGAAGAAGGAACAGCTCTGACCTTCTGCTCACTCAACACAGCCGCGGAGTCTGATTGTTGGGAGAACCCCTCAAACTCCGCTTCACTCGTAGAGCTAAGAGAAACCTTTTTAGGGGTCTTCTTACTCTTCCAGCTTTTGTGAGTCCTCCTCAACCCAGACTGTTTCCAAATGGAAGCAGGCCAGGAAGAGAAGTACTCACAGGGTGAATCCTGTGTGTACTTAGTGAACGCAAAACAGGACAGACGCGTGTCTCATACAGCCGTTATGAGCCACGCCTCTGATCACCACTATGTGACATAGAATATATATGAAACAAAACAATTTATACGATTCAACAAAAAATATAATTTTTTTCTATTTTTTATTTTCTACTATACCCGTTGATCACGGAACGTATTTCAATGAAAAAGATTTTACAAATATTTTCCAAAATTGTTCATGTTTAATTAATATACATAATGTAATACAAGGCGATAATAATATATTATCGCTAATAGGGTCGGTGTAACTATAACTTCGTTGAAAGAATGAATGGCCATTACCGCACCCGATACGTAACTGAAATAGTGGGTGGGGTAACCCACCCGTGACTTCTCAGTTAGTTGTGTTCACAAAAAACAACTTAATTACAATTAGTAATTTATACAATTATGTTGTTAGGTTGTTAATGTAGTTGAATAACTGAATGAAAATAACTTGTTTAAGGCGAATGCCTTAAACAGACCAAGAAATAAAATATAAAAATGAAATAAATTCTTAGCTGTCAGTTGGTGTGTCCAGAAATTAAAAGTGGGGGTCACATGGCCCGTGCGCCGGTATTACCGGCGGCCGTGTGTATCACACACGCGTGAGGGCTATGCATGGCTGCGCGAGCTTCTTTTCTGGATGAATTAACGGTGTTGAGATTATATATCAGGTATTAAATGACTGGTAATGTATTTTTGACATAAAAATGTATAACAAATGATAAGCAAGACTTAACCCTTTCCCTCATATAGACGCTTTCTGGCGCCTCTGCAGCAGACAGCTTTTTGAAGACATAGTGACAAAAGAAGAAATTGCTCAAAACGAGCAATTTCTCCTTTTGCCACAATGTTTTCCACTTTTTGTCATAGGTTATCCATTCAATTATAGAGATTTTCTATTAATTGACAAAATATGTTCAAAGTCGTCTGCTGCAGAATTGTCGTATGAGGGAAAGTGTTAAAAGAGGCCTCTGCACTTTGAAAAAACATTTTTGGAAAAGGACAAGTTGATAAGTGATATGAAAAACAGAAGTTAGAAAAAGTTTCGGATGAATTAAAATTCCCAAGAATAACAAGTATTGATTGTGTTAGAATTTATTTGACACATGAAATACCGACTTCTTAATTCACATGTTTCAAGAACCTATAAATTATCACCCAGGTTTAAATATATTGCTTGGAGCGATTTTAAATTTGAGCAGGGCTCTGCTGTTAGGTATTTGCGACCAGTGCAGAGCCAGATCATCCAGCACAAATGAGTGCATTTTGATCTGCCTCTACAGTTAACCAATTAACCCTTTCCCTCATATAGACGCTTTCTGACGCCTCTACAGCAGGCGGCTTTTTAAAAACATAGTGACGAAAGAAGAAATTGCTCAAAACGAGCAATTTCTCCTTTTGCCACAATGGTCCACTTTTATTCATAGGTTATCCATTCAATTATAGAGATGTTCTATCTTTTGGCAAAATATGTTCAAAGTCGTCTGCTGCAGAATTGTCTTATCAGGGAAAGGGTTAAAGAAGGTCTCAAGAAACTTTTGTAAAGCTGTACTCAGGTATCCCTTCGGAGTCTTCACCATGAATACGTAGACTGCTCTTTTTCAACATGTGTAAAAACTACGCTAAGGTTGATTTTCCAAGAGCATGTACAGCTCATTTTGATTGATTGAATGAGGTTTAAAGCGTTTTCAACAATTTTTAAGTTATATCACAGCGGCCAGTTCACCTTATCATGTGTTTTCTGGCTTTCTCACACCAGTGTAACTCTACACAACATAATCTCCCAGCAACTTGCTGCATTTTCACATAGTGTTAGCTCATTGGTGGTAGACAAATGCCACTAAATTGTCACAGTAACATTTGTCAAATGTTGGAAAGAATGTTAGGCAAGCTGGGGTTCGCACTCACAACCCCTGATTGACAGCCCGTGTCACTACCTACTTAGCTACACTTATCCAGCTTTTAATTGATTACTGAAATTTACTTCAACAAGTTGAATAGGAATCAGAATATTTAACTACTATCTAAGTTTGGTGAAGATCAGATAGTAAATGGAGTCTCTATTGTGTTCACATGCTCAGTTATAGCAATTTGGACAATTTCAAGGGCCATAATCCAGTCTTGCATGGGCGGATCTGGCTGGTTTACGAATGGAAGTGAGCTCTCATGGATATCTAACTACTGTATAAGTTTGGTTGAGATACAATCAAAATTAAAGACTGTATCGTGTTAACAAGCTCTTTTATAGCAATTTTGACCATTTCAAGGGCCATAATCCAGTCATGCATGGGCGGATCTGGCTGGTTTTCGAAAGGAACCGAGCTCTCATAGATATCTAACTACTGTATATGTTTGGTTGAGATACAATCAAGAGTGAAGACTGTATCGTGTTAACAAGCTCTTTTATAGCAATTTTGACCATTTCAAGGGCCATAATACAGTCATGCATGGGCGGATCTGGCTGGTTTTCGAAAGGAACCGAGCTCTCATGGATATCTAACTACTGTATAAGTTTAGTTGAGATACAATCAAAAGTGAAGACTGTATCGTGTTAACAAGAAATTATTTACGGACGGACTGACGCACGCACGCACGCACGCACGCACGCATGGACGACGGACAAATCGCCACGACATAAGCCCTTCTGGCCTTTGGCCAGTAGAGCTAAAAACACTTTGAAAACATCACATGTAAAATTTGGAAAATCTCAAAAAATGCAAGTATATTCATTGATTACACTTGGATATATTACAGCAAAAAGAGAAATTGCTCCTCATGAGCAATTTCAATTTTAGCCACAAAAGTTTTCTAAAGTCATTTTATTCAAATGTCATCTTTTGTTTGTGTGAGCAATTATTCCAATTTCAAACACAATTTGTTTTCAAAGACGTCTGCTGCAAACATGGCGAGTTTAGTCTGTATCAGTCTGTATTTCAGAATACAAAAAATAGTTTGATTTAGAGTTGATCTATGAGTATTCTGCATTCCTGCCAAAAAACCATCTGGTATTGTGACAGTTCCATTAAAAATTATTGAGCCTCGAGGCTTTATAATTGACACTTAATTGAATGATTTCCGATATTTTATTCATGAGGTTTTTATACAGGAAAACAGGCATTAATCCATGGGAAAATCTTCCAATAATTCATAAGTCCAGCGTGCGCGACATTCAGATACCTCTCCCCTTTCCCTCATGCAGAAAAAGATGACATTTGCTTCAATGTTTTCAGATCTGTTCAATAATTACTTTCATTTTGAGATTTTTGCAATTTTATTCATAGATGTTTTCAAAGTTGTCTGATGCAGATTTTTTATGTGGGAAAATGCTATGAGATAAAAGTAAGAGATTTGAATCTTTGAGTAGGAAGGTGATAATTCTAGAGCTGTATGTCCAAGAAATGACTCCTGAAAAGTGTGAGATGGGCGTTATACTTGGGAGACCTAAAGAGGGTGATGTCGCAAGTCTGTTGTTTGTCCCTAGACTTGGCAATTAAGTGTTTAAGTTCTATGTTTTAAATTTAATTGTCTGTTGCTTTCTTTTAGGGAAAAGACAAAACTGATCTTCTGAAATTGCATATCTGGTAATTGTTTCACCCTTACCCACATACAACAAATCTGCAGCAGACGACTTTGAAAACATTACTGAGTGACAAAAACCTGAAAAATCTCCATAAAAGATAGCTTAATTGATAAAAAAAAAAATGAAAACATTTTGGCCAAAGGAGAAATTGCTCATGATGAGCAATTTCTCCTTTGGCCACAATGTTTTCAAAAGCCGTCTGCTGCTATTGCGCCAAAATGCGTCAACTCAACAGGTGGGAAAGGGTTAAGTCTTTCCCTGGTTACAGCTGCTGACTTTCAGTGTGTGACTGTAGCAGACATTGTGGATACAGGGGTACTGCTCCAATATAGCAATTTCATTTTTACCTACATGTTTTTAGATCTATATTAAAATCATACATTCAAATTACCAAATACATCATTTGTTTGCTCAGATCAGGTGGTGTATAATTTATGAATTTATTTATGTATATTGTTATTGAAACTTTCCCTGAAGAGGTCCCTATTGGCACAATAAAAGTATTAAATTCTATTCTATTCTAGTCGAAGCAGAACAACTTTATTTTAAAAATTGCCTATCAGGTAGAATCAATGGTTAAAGTTACACTTTCGCCTTTCACATCCATCAAAGGAGAGGAAATAAAACTAATTATTGATGATTTTCTCCATGGCTAGAGGGATGATTTACAGCACGTTTAAGCAGAAGACAGCTTCATTTTCATACCACAAAGGAACACAATGAAAGCAAAGGAACACAAAAGAGTCACACTGGAATGAAAAGAAAAGGAAACCTAGTAATTCTCTAGTTGGATGCTTTAACTAATCAAATCTTCACCATAAAGATAGTCCAATCTTTTCCCAGTAAATTGTCTCTTTCAGAAGATAAATACAGGCTATGAATCCATCCCAAAGAATTCCTAAGAAAGTTTCTATTCAAGGAAAAGTTATTTCCTGGACAATTTTTACCCTTTACATGAAAACGACTGACGCCTAAATTGAAGCAGACCCCCTTTTTTAAACATTGTGGCAAAAGGAGAAATTAAATAAATTGAGAAAATGGTAAATTCTAACATATCACCTTGTTAACCAGATAGGATAATTTTAAGGCTTTCATTTTATTTATTTTTAAATCATTCAGTGCCAAGTTTCCTAAAGTAGACTTTTCTATGTTCAATATCGACAGCTTCATTATTCATATAATAAAAATTCTGGAATATTTTGATAACTATGATTGTCAAATTGTGTTCTTGGAGTTAACTCTTTCCCACATGCAAATGCAATTTAACATATCTAAAGACGATACATTTGAAAACATTGTGGAGCATTTTATTTCTACCACAACATTATCAACTCGTTTTAATAATTATACTTTCATTTATAGAGATTTTTCATGCTTTCCCCTTGATGTTTTCAAAGTTCTCTGCGGCATAATTATTATTTTTCATGTGGGAAAGGGATAATAATGTAGACAAGATCTATAAGTTTGTCTTGATCTACACTGCTCCTTTAATGAAAAATTCAGTCTGTTCCCAAGTATAAGAACTAATGGGCAATAAATGTGTGATAAAATCTGCCTTTCTAGATTGATCCCATAATGGAGGGGCCATTCTCAGAGAAAACTATCAAACAATAACCTTTCCCTCATACAGACACTTTCTGAGACATATGCGGCAATGTAATTTTGGAAACATCATGGCAAAAGGAGAAATTGCTCATAATGAGGAATTTCTCCTTATGCCACAACGTTTTCAACTCTATTCAATAATTAAACTTTAACTTTAAGTGATTTACCATATTTTAGACAAGAAAATTGTATGTGGGAATTCATGGGTTAAACTGTAATATACAGGCTAAATAATGAAGTGCAAAAAGCATTGTGGAAAATGGATCAATTATACAAAATGAACTATTTCTTCTTCTTTCCACAACATTTTAATACATATATATATATATAAACCGGATATAGTATTTTAGAATTGTTTGGAAAATTTAAAACATTGCGGCATTGCGGCAATTCTTTTTTATCTGTATCTGTTAAATGATTTAACCCATTACTTCAAATGACTTTTCAAAGGTCGTCTGCTTTACAATCATCAGACGAACAATTTCAACAATCTAGAAAAATGAAAAATATGTCATTGATAAAGAGTTGAAAATATTGCAATAAAAGGTGAAATTGCTCATTTTGAGCAATTTCACCTTTTATTGCAATGTTTTAACAAGTCATGTTCAATGGCAGGTGTCAAATGCCGTCTGTATGAAGTAATGGGTTAACTCCGTCGCTCATACAACAGATCTGCAGCACACAACTTTGAATACTTTTAGGAATGCGCAAATGAGCAAATTCCTCCTTTTGCCCCAATGTTTATAAATAAATGTTGGTATAGGGTTTATCTTTTCGACCGTAATTGGGAAAACAAAAGTGTGACTGCTGTAGACAGTGTATCGATATTCCAAGGTGGTCTTTAGCACAGCTCTGAGGTTTGACCGTAATTTAACCCTTTCCCTCATATAGACATTTTCTGACGCCTCTACAGCAGACGGCTTTTTGAAAACATAGTGACAAAAGAAGAAATTGCACAAAATGTGCAATTTCTCCTTTTGCCACAATGTTTTCCACTTTTAGTCATAGGTTATCCATTCAATTATAAAGATTTTCTATTTTTTGGCAAAACATGTTCAAAGTCGTCTGCTGCAGAATTGTTGTATAAGTGAAAGGGTAAATATTTGTTGGAAACACCGTATTTTTACTTTTATTCACAGTTCAATACTGTGGAAAAAATAAAAATTTATAGCTTTTAGAACAATTTATCAATTCCATTATATTTCCAAACATGTCTGCTGTGACGGCATAAAAGTTGACTGTTACACTGGTAAAGGGTTTGAAATATGTTTTTCAAGCGTTATATGAAGAGATAGAACTTGGAAACAAAATGCAGTTGGACAGGAAATTGATATAGCTTTGAAATAAATCAATATATCTAATCACTCTATGGAGAATTTACCATTTACCTGATGTCAACGTTTACCCATCTGCAGACGCATTTGGACACATTTGCAGCAGACGACTTTTGTAAACATTGTGGCAAAAGGCGAAATTGCACTAGATTTTCCCTATATCAGTATTGGTGCTTTCAAATATGTCTGCTTTAACCCTTTCCCTCATATTGACGCTTTCTGACGCCTCTGCAGCAGACGGCTTTTAGAAAACATAGTGACAAAAGAAGAAATTGCTCAAAACGAGCAATTTCTCCTTTAGCCACAATGTATTCCACTTTTGGTCATATAGGTTATCCATTCAATTATAGAGATTTTCTATCTTTTGACAAAATATGTTCAAAGTTGTCTGCTGCAGAATTGTTGTATGTTTTCAAAAAGCTGTCTGCTGCAGAGGCGTCAGAAAACGTCTATATGAGGGAAAGGGTTAATCTCATTAAAACCAGACCTAATAACTTCACTGCAGTAGCAAACGTTCGTATAGATCTGATGACTGCCTATAACAGGTCATCTCAGATAGACCTTTGCATCAGCCAATCAAATTGTCACCCACAAAATGTTAGGTATCAACAGATAATTTGAGTGTGTTTGACTAGATTTTTTCAAAATATTCTGCTGCAGATTTGTTGTATGACTTGGAAATTATTAAAAATCAGAATCCTGGGATATGGTGATAGAGCTAATCTTTTAACACCAAAGGCATTTGCAAAGTTTCTATTTAATAACCCAAGAATTTGCAGAGAGCAGGAGTGCTCAATGGGACAGACATGTAGTTTGTTATGCCAGAGTAATGGGACTTGATCAATTTTAGAGCTTATTTAATGACCCATAATATCAATTTAATACCCTGAGAAGATGCAGAGAAATGGGGCTGCACCCAAAATCGAAACCTTAAAAATATAACAAGAAGTGTTTGTCAAATATTATACCTTGACCTTTGAAATGGTGATCTCAAAATCAATAAGGATCATCTACTTATCATGCCCAACCTCCCTATGGAACTTGAGGACATTAGGCCAAAGCATTCTTCACTTATCAATCCAACAAGCTTTTTGTTTTCAAGGTTAGTGACCTTGGCCTTTGAACAGATGAACTAAAAAGCATCTACTGATACCTGACCTCCCTGCAAAGTTTGAGTACTGTAGGTCCAGGCATTATCCAGTAAGCAATCGATCATGCTTTGGTCTATTCTAAGATGGATCAATGCACCAACTGACTGACATGTGCAAAGCAATAAGAGGGCATAATTTTATAAGTGAATGTACATTTTACTGGTAATTAGTCAATATTTGGACTATCACTGGATCCAAATTCTTGACTTGATATATCGCGGTTTTATGCCATTTTTAACATATTACGGAGACAGCTCACTTATTCATGATCACTCGGGAAACAAACCAGTTACTAGGCTAGGAAATGAGCCTTGCACAAGGGCTCTCCACCTAGACTGCCACTCTGCACATGGGGTTCGAACCCCAGATGCCTGGTTCCAAATCCCATACGCTAACCACTCAACGGCAAATTCCTTGTTAAGTCCTGAAAAGTCACTTTAATGTATGACGTGGCCCAACTCACATGATGGAGGATTTTTACAAGGGATAGATAATAGATTTACCATGGGACTTCCAATAGAGGAACAATTTATTGTAATCCCATTTTATTGAACCCTTAACCCTTTCCCTCATATAGACGCTTTCTGATGCCTCTGCAGCAGACGGCTATTTGAAAACATAGTGACAAAAGAAGAAATTGCACAAAACATGCAATTTCTCCATTTGCCACAATGTTTTCCACTTTTAGTCATAGGTTATCCATTCAATTATAGAGATTTTCTACTTTTTTACAAAATATGTTCAAAATCGTCTGCTTCCGAATTGTCGTATGAGGGAAAGGGTTAACCCTTTCCCACATTCTGACATTTTCTGACAGCCTATGCAGCAGATGACTTTTAAAACAATGTGTTAAACTCTACTCAATAATTAGACTTTGATTTATAGATATTGTCTATATTTGTACATAGATGTACGGTGGCATAGAGGTGACATGTGTGTGTTTTTATTTTTATTTTACTAAGTGGTGCGCACGACATACTAAGTTGTGCGCACGAGATACTAAGTCGTGCGCACGAGATACTAAGTGGTGCGCACGACATACTAAGTCGTGCGCACCACTTAGTAACTCGTGCGCACCACTTAATAACTCGTGCGCACGACATAGTATCTCGTGAGCACGACATAGTAACTCGTGCGCACGACATAGTAACTCGTGCGCACGACTTAAGTATCTCGTGCGCACGACTTAGTATCTCGTGCGCACGACTTAGTAACTCGTGCGCACGACTTAGTAAAATAAAAATAAAAACATACACATGTCACCTCTGTGCCACAGTACGGTGGCATAGAGGTGACATGTGTATGTTTTTATTTATCTCGTGCGCACGACATACTAAGTCGTGCGCACAACTTAGTAACTCGTGCGCACGAGATACTATGTCGTGCGCACGAGATACTTAAGTGGTGCGCACGAGTTACTATGTCGTGCGCACGAGTTACTAAGTGGTGCGCACGAGTTACTAAGTGGTGCGCACGAGTTACTATGTCGTGCTCACGAGATACTATGTCGTGCGCACGAGTTACTAAGTGGTGCGCACGAGTTACTAAGTCGTGCGCACGAGATACTATGTCGTGCGCACGAGTTACTAAGTGGTGCGCACGACTTAGTATGTCGTGCGCACCACTTAGTAAAATAAAAATAAAAACACACACATGTCACCTCTATGCCACCGTATAGATGTTTCCAGAGTTGCTGTATGTGGGAAATGGATTGACCTGAGATGATGTGTTTTGAGTCAAATTTCAAATTATCTGGAAGAGAATAAAAGACGCATCCGGCAAATTAGAAGTCCATCAGTTTTTGTTTAGCAATTTCTCATTTTTCGACAATGTTTTTAAAATGTCATCCGCAGCATAGGCTTCAAATTTAAGAAAAAACAAGACATGGAAATTCCATGAAACCAGGTTTTCTATAATGGAAGGTGTTTAATTAAGAATTAACAGATCTGTCAAATCTTTCTGTTAATAGTTAATCAAAGCTAGTAATTCAAGTAACAGGGAATATTTCTATTGATGAATAATCATAATTACTTTGTCAATTAAATATATCACAATTTTATCTAACAAAAATCAGTTAAATACAGTCAATCGTGTGTTGATGGCCTCATTTATTAAGAACATATAATAGATAACAGATATTATGCAACCTTTTGTTGTAAGCAGCCACATTTTAGGATCCCTAATGCCAGGTTGATAATCAGTAATCTGCCTTAACCCTTTACTTGATAGTAACACGTTTATGCCTTTGCAAACAGACTAGATCCAGGGCCCGAGGTTATGAAACTTACTCATATCTATGCTATATTCTTTTAAATTGCCAAGTTATTTAATATGGAGCATATTTGCACGTGAAGTTATTTGAAAATATCTATATGCATGGTAAAGTTATGGTCTGAACAAAAAAAGTTCAAGTAAAGTATATTTTCTGTCACTGTGACCTTGACCTGGAAGCTAAAGACCTTGACCTGGAAGCTAAACACATAAATTGTGCATATGACACAGCGTCTTGATATGGTGTATATCTGTTCCAAGCTATTTGAAAATATCTCTATGGATGAAAAAGTTATTGTCTGGATAAGAAAAGTTCAACTGATGTCTATTTGTTATCACTGTGACCTTGACCTTGAATCTACAGATTTTTTTTTTGCATTTGGCACATCGTCTTGATATGGTGCATTTGTGCCAAGTTATTTGAAAATATCTCTATGCATGACAAAGTTATGGTCCGGACAAGAAAAGTTCAATTAAAGTCTATTTCTTATCACTGTGACCTTGACCTTGAATCTACAGAAATTTTTTTGGCAGTTGTTGCATGTTTGTGCCAAGTTATTTGAAAATATCTCTATGCATGGCAAAGTTATGGTCCGGACAAGGAAGGTTGAGTCCGCCCGCCCAACCGACCGCCCGCCCGCCGACTTCGCCAAACTAATAACCAGATTTTTCCTTCGGAAAACCTGGTTAAAAATTGATAATTAATTTAACCCTTTCCCTCATATAGACGCTTTCTGATGCCTCTACAGCAGACGGCTTTTTGAAAACATAGGGACAAAAGAAGAAATTGCACAAAACGTGCAATTTCTCCTTTTGCCACAATGTTTTTCACTTTTAGTCATAGGTTATCCATTCAATTAAAGAGATTTTCTATGTTTTTACAAAATTTGTAGACCAGTGTTATCCCATTTAGAAATGTTCGAATAGAAGCTGAGTCTCCTCCGCATGTTTTTTCTTACATCCCTTTTCAATTACAATCTCAAATGTTTAATCCTGCAGGAAGAAAAATCATACAATTTTACAGCGCTCTTATTAGGGGCATATTTCGTGTTCTAAAATCTGTTTTGTAACACCAAACCCTTTGTTGTAGATACTTGAAACAACCATCTTACTGAGACGATTCTTTCAAGCATCCCGAGACCATTGGGTTTTATTGAGTAATAACAAGTATATAATAATGACATTGTTGGACAAAAGGCCATTAAACCCTTTCTCTCATATAGAAGCTTTTTGACGCCTCTGCAGCAGATGGCTATTTGAAAACGTGTCGACAAAAGAAGAAATTCCTCAAAACGAGCAATTTCTCCTTTTGTCACAATGTTTTCAACTCTATTCAATTAATATTCTTTCATTTGAAAGGGATTTTCTGTGCTTTTAACAAGACGTTTTCAAAGTCGTTTGCTGCAGATTTGTTATATGTGGGAATGGGTTAACTGTTCAAGTTACTAGACCTCTGGTAAAAAAATAAGAGAAAAAAATAACCCATCAAAATTGTTACAGGACTAAAAAGAATAAAAGCAATTCCCTAAAATCCCTTGAGTATAGACTGTGTTCTTGCACGAAACTCATAAAATATGGTTGATCAAATTACTTCTATGTTTTAGGTTTTTTGACACTTTCCCTTATACAGACAACTTAAGACACCTCTGCAAGAAAGGAGTTTTTGAAATTTGTTAGAAAATGAGAAATAATTGCTATCTCCTATTTTCCAAAAAATAAAAATAAACTCTATATTAATACTTATCTTCCAGTTTTCCAGATATCATTTCATAATTTTCCTCCTATTTTTTTATGTGTTTGCTCATACAACAAAAAATCTGCAGTAGATGATGACTTTGAAAAGATCATGGCAAACATCTGTAAAATTTCTATAACTTAACCCTTTCCCTCATATAGACGCTTTCTGACGCCTCTGCATCAGACGGCTATTTGAAAACATAGTGACAAAAGAAGAAATTGCACAGAACGTGCAATTTCTCCTTTTGCCACAATGTTTTCCACTTTTTGTCATAGGTTATCCATTCAATTATAGAGATATTCCATTTTTTGACAAAATATGTTCAAAGTCGTCTGCTGCAGAATTGTCGTATGAGGGAAAGGGTTAAAGTATAACTATTAAATAGGGTAGTGAAGTTATTCATTATGAGCAATTTCTCTATTTGCTACAATGTTTTAAAAAGTGATCTGTTGCTGCTGCAGACATATCTAAATGTGTCTGCATGTGAGGGAGGGTTAACACTTTCCCTCATATACAGTCAAACTTGCAATCAGCAGCCACCCAAGAGACATGATAAATCTGGCTACTTAAGACAGGTGGCTGCTGATCACAACTTTCATGATTTGGTCGGATTTGTTAAAGTTTTGTCAGTTATTATTCAAATAATATTACATGTAACTGTTAGGAATAGTCATTACATTAAAAATAGTAAATTGTCTTTATAAACTTGTATTTAAATATTGTTATGAAGATTTGTAGCTTTTTTCTATCAAATATTTCATTGTGCTATCTATTTTTTAGTTTAAACGGACGTTAACAACTAACAAATATTTTTTATATTTTTTACTTCACTTTGAATTCGCCGAATAACGTATCCGGAAAAAACAGCTTCCGAATCTACGTCTTGTGTTGATTGACCATTGAACACAATAAGATTACAGTTAATATCAACCAATTTGTGTGGCTGCGTTTCAAAGGGGACCGCTGATCAAGGCAGTTTATAGAGTATAATTGTACCGGTGACCGCTGATCGCATGTGACCGCTCACACAAGTTTGACTGTAGACACTTTCTGACGCCTCTGCAGCAGACAACTTTTTCAAAAACAAGCAATTTCTCCTTTTGTCACCATGTTTTCAACTCTATTCAATTATTGTACTTTCATTTAACGGGAGTTTCCAACAAAATTCGGGTATGGTTTCAATGTCATCTGCTGCAGATTTGTCGTATGTGGGAAAGGGTTAAACTGTATGACAGGATGACTGTATCAGGTAAATGGTTGTGCAAAATTGCTAAGACTGGTTGGATGGATGTTTCTTCATAGAAAATAAATCAATTTATAATCACATTATGTGAATAACTTGAAACCAGTCTGCTTGTTTAGTAGAGTAAACTGATTACCGAATATGGTATTTTATTGAGACTTTCTTTGTCATTTATCTTATGTGGTATTTTAGATAATGTCTGCTTTCAAGTCTATATGTGGGCACAAATATTTTTCATCTGGAAATTTGAAAATTAAACTGATATTGAGTTGAAATCATTGTGGGAATCAAAAAGTTGTCCATTTGACAAAGGCATATGGAATATTGCTTCGGCATTGTTCATCCATCTGTCTGTAGCCATACATTATATATATAATGAAGTTTGGTGTTGATTTAATTTAATTTGTATGGTAATGTTAAACAACATGTCTTTCCAACATAGTCACTTTCTGTTGCTTCTGCAGCAGACGACTTTTGAAATTGCTCATTATCCTTTTGCCACAATGTTTTCAACTTTATTAGATAACTGTACTTTCATTTGGTTTCTCCATATATGCGTAAACCCCCTCCCCCCCCCCAAAAAAAAATTAAAAAAAAAATTGAAAAGCATTGAAACTTTTACGACAAAAGTGAAAATTTATCCTTTCACCACATATTTTCAAAAGTCGTATTCTTCCAAAGCATGGAATCCGCTGTGGTAGAGTGGTTAGCGTTGGGGATTTCGAAACCAGGTGTCCCGGGTTTGATCCCCAGTCGCGGCACTACGGTCATGGTGGAGTGCCCTTGGGCAAGGCACATTTTCTAGCCTAGTACTGGTTTGTTTACCCAGGGATCATGAATAATTAAATTTAATTGCGCGCTAAAAGACCTTAGCTGTCGATGCGCCATAAAACAATATACATTAATTCATTCATTCTTCCAAAGCATGGAAATGTGCCTGCATGTAGGAAAGTGTTGAGATAAATTGTGTGAAGGATTTTAAAGGAATAACAGTAAACTTGTTTGTATTTGAAGAAGGATTTGCATGTTATTACTTTTGAGAATACCCTAAGGGGAAGGTTCTCGTTCTAAATACAACAGAAAACATTCACTCCGTGTTTTGTTTCATGTTTAATTTCGATAGAAAAATTGTTTTTCAAATATGTACAATGCTTTACCATTTACAACATGCAGACACATTTTGCTGCATCTACAGCAGAGGATTACACTTTCTGACGCCTCTGCAGCAGACGGCTTTTTGAAAACATAGTGACAAAAGAAGAAATTGCACAAAACGTGCAATTTCTCCTTTTGCCTCAATGTTTTCCAATTTTAGTCATAGGTTATCCATTTCAATTATTCAAAGCCGTCTGCTGCAGAACTCTTTCCCACTTGTAGATGCATTCTGATACCTAGGAAGCAGACAACATACGAAATCATAGTGGGAAAAGGAGAAATTGCACAACATTTTCCGCAATGATTTAAACTCTATTCAATATTGTTTTCATTTTTTTTAGATTTTCTATATTTTTGCCTAGATGTTATCAAAGTCAGCTGCTGCAGATGTGTTGTATGTTGCATGTGGGAAAGTGTTAAGATAGAGAGGTATTTCATCAGATTAAATTGTAATCTGTTCCCAGAATCCCATTTTACCCTTCAATGATGAAGACTTCTACTGACATCTTATACAGCAGACGTCTTTTCAAACACTGTAGCCCCCTAAACTATATGCTTGACAATAAACATCATTTGAATTTTAAACAAGGTAACAGTGACATAACCCCTTTTTCACATACAACAAATCTGCAGCAGACAACTTTGAAAACACCCGGGCAAAAATGTGAAAAATCTCCATAAATGGGAGTTTAATTATCAAATAGAGTTGAAAACATTGTGGCAAATGCAGAAATTGCTCTTTCAAGAATTAGAACAACATGCAAATGCATTTTGGTACATCTGCAGCTGACAACTTTTAAAAATCTTATGGAAAAAGGAGAAATGACTTTATCTTGAGCAACTTCTTGTGCCACAATATTTTCATATTTTTTCAATCATCATACTTTCAGTTCTAGAAACTTTTGTTGTATTTGAGTAGATGTGTTTTCAAGTCATGTGCAGCCAGATTTGTTTTATAAATGTAGGAAATGGTTAAAATCTGTTATTTTCTTCTATAATCTCTCTGAACAGCAAAATCCTGCTTTTATCAGTCAATCAGTTTTCTCAAGGCACAGGGAGGAATTTAATGCATTTACAGGATATCAGTACATTCATCTCTTTTTATTTTTTTTCTCCCTTAGTGCAACAGAACCCTTTTGTCAGCAGTTTCGATGGAGTTTGAAGCACTTTACCCTTTCCCACATACAACCTATTTGCAGCAGACGAATCTGTGGACAAATGTAGTAATTTGTTTATTTATTGAATAGACTTGAAAACATGTTAGGCAAAAGAATTGATTGATTGGGGTTTAACGCCATTTTCAAAAAATTCTCGGTCATATCACGGCAACCAGTTCACCTACTCATGCGTTTCCTGGTTTTCCCACACTAGTACACCACACAACATACCTTCCAAGCAACTGGCTGCTTTTTCACATAGACTGTAAAACAGCCCATTGGTGAAACACGAATGACGCAGGTCACAATGACTTTTGTAAAACATCGGAAAGAATGTTGGCCGAGCTGGGATTCAAACTCACAACCCCTGGATTGACAGCCTGCATCGCTAGCGACTGAGCCACCGGGGCTCGGCGTTAGGCAAAAGAAGAAATTGCTCATTATGAGCAAACCCCCTCCTTTGCCAAGAAGAAAGTGTCTGTTACAAATGTGTTCAACTATGTCTGTAAAAAATAACCCTTTCCCACATACAACAAATATGCAGCAGACGACTTTAAAAACATATCTTTATTGTTTAATAAAGTTGAAAACATTGTGGCCAAATGTTTTCAAAAGTCGTCTGCTGCTATTGCGGCAAAATGTGTCTGCAGGTAGTAAAAGGGTTAAGACCAGTGTTTTCTTAGTCTGTACATTGTCTCACAACACTGAGGAATTCAATGCATTGACCCTTTCCCACATGTAGACGCATTTGACAAACCTGCAGCACACAACATATAAATTTCTCTTTTTGCCACAATGTTCTCAAGATTCAAATATCATGGAGATATTCCATATTCTTGTCTAGCTGTTTCTAATCCTTTCCCTCATATAGACGCTTTCTGACGCCTCTAAAGCAGACGGCTTTTTGAAAACATAGTGAAAAAAGAAGAAATTGCTCAAAACGAGCGATTTCTCCTTTTGCCACAATGTTTTCCACTTTTAGTCATAGGTTATCCATTCAATTAGAGACCTTTTTTTTTTTTTTTGACAAAATATGTTCAAAGTCGTCTGCTGTAGAATTGTCTTATGAGGGAAAGGGTTAAAGTCATCTGCTGCAGATTTGTTGCATGTGGGTTACCATCTATAGCAGAATTATTTCAAAGACAATTTCAAAATTCACCTCTATTTCATTATTTTGTGTGAGAAATTACCCAATAAGTTTCCACACCTCCGTCGATCATTTTGCTGAATCCAAAACATTATTTTTCTCTTTTCAGATATTCCATCAACCAGTATGAATGAATGTGTGCTTTAGCAGACTTCACCACTTGAAAGTCACCATGGAACAAATCAGTGTTATTTCAAAGTGTTTCCAAAGCAACAATTGTATAAGAACTGTGAAATCAATTTAATTGCAAAACACATTTGATTCTTTTGCAAATAATTAAACATTGGACTTAAAAAAAGTGTTCCTATTGTGGTAGTATATATTATACAAATTGTATTGCAATTAAAGAAAACAAATTATGATATAAAAGTATCTGTTAAAACCTCATTTGCAAATTATCAAGATTTTGCAATTATTAAGGTTTGCCGATAGGTGGATATTATTTTGCAATCTTTGCAAATTAATTTAAGATGATGAACTGTAAAACCTGATGAACCCTGAGGGAATCTGATAAAAAAAATGCTGCAGTATTTCGCCAAAAGCAGACTTTCTCTCAAATACATGTTTCTGGGAATTTTTGTTATCTATGTTACAATTACAGTTAACATGCTGTCATGGATATCAAGAAATCACAAACCAGAGAGAAAAATCAGAGCAGTATTGTTATCTAGTGAAGATACCATAAAGGATGTTAAAGCCCTGGAGAGAGCTGACAATGCAGAAAGCGATACCGAGAAAGAAATGGAGATTAATAATCACGTCATCTTCGAAAATTCCATGAAAAGGAAGCGTAAGATCCTCGCAGAACTCATTCAGGAATACCAACAAAGTAAGGAGGTTACCGAGGAATCCAAATTTACATTTCAACCCATTGGGAATATCTCCGTGTTTTCTGCATTCTATGATGACAGACTGAATCTGGATTACGAGGCAGCAGTGGTGCGAGTTCTCGGAATTTCAAGACTGGATTCCCTTGAGACTTTGGTTTGTAGATATACAGATAAAGGGGTCGATTCCTGGGTGCTAGCAACAAAATACCAAATGTGTGAAAATCACGACAGAACATATGGTGGATTTGTGTATATTTGTAACGCCCCTCGCAATTTACAATTTGTACCGCGTAAAGTGTATGTACAAAGTTTGAACAACCTAAACACCGACTCAAACGGTGCCAGTAATAAATCTGTCAGTTTGGATTTAATACAAGTTAAGCGGAAATTAACAATGAAAGCCATGGACAGAAATTATGACTATGGTTTTGAAGATAATTTTTACCGATCTGAAGAAGAAAGCGATTTTGACAACGATGATAATAATGATAATAACATTAATACTGATGAAAAGGATGATGGCACACAAGACCAAAGAATAAACAAATCAAAAACAAACTCCAGTATGGAAAAAGAAGTAGGAAATAATATTACTGATGTATCTACAAAAACATCTGAAAATGTTAAAACACGCCAGTTACTTTCCATAGATATGCAAATTCCTTCCGAAGTAACCACAAAGCAAAGTAACGGGAGTACTTATAACATTGCCGTCTGTGTTCCGCCACTATTTGGTGACATCAAAATCTCAGAATTTATTCAGTTTGTAGAATTTCACAAACTCCAAAAGGTCAATCATTTTTATTTCTACACAATGAACATTTCCAGTGACTTAGCAAAAGTTTTGAAATATTATCAGGATGAAAATATGGCAACTGTAATAAAATGGACGCTACCCTCGGGGATAGGAGACAAAATCTGGAACAGCGGTCAGATCATAGCAATTCAAGACTGCCTTTACAGAACAATAGGGTATTACGACTATGTTGCATTTCTCGACATAGACGAGATTATCGTTCCCAAAGTAGATTCCGATTGGTCAGAACTGCTTCAACGACTCCATAAAAAATTTCCCGACAATGAAGACAGTATCTCGGCGGGTTTCAGTTTAAAAAGTGCATTTTTCAACCCGGACAAAATCAGTACAGATTCGATGGACACACAGAGACATGTTCAGTTATCATTCCTTGATAAAATTAATCGCAATGAGATTATAAGTAGTGTTCGTACGAAGCTTATCGTTCAGCCAGAGTATATTGCAGAAATGGGTATACATCACGTTTCGGTAACACTCAATATGTATGTTAACGTAACCGTCAACAATGTTAGTCCTTCTACTGCCCTGATTCATCACTATCGACCTTGTACTACAGTGTCGGACAAACGAATGATTTGCGAAGGGTACATACAAGATGACTCCATTTTGAAATTCGAGAAATCTTTGGTATTGAATTATATGGAGGTAGTGAAGGAAAATATCAAAAAGTTTAGACATGCTTAACCCTTTTCTACATACAACAAATCTGCAGCAGATGACTTTGAAAACATAGCAACAAAATCCTGAAAAATCTCCAAAAAAGATAGCTTCATTGTTAAATAAAGTTGAAAACATTGTGGCCAAAGGAGAAATAGCTCATCATGAGCAATTTCACCTTTGGCCACAATGTTTTCAAAAGTTGTCTGCTGCTATTGCGTCAAAATGCATCTGCAAGTGGGAAAGGGTTAAATCATTTCCAACATGCAGACGCATTTTGATGCATTTGCAGCAGACAACTTACAAATATAGTAATTGCTCATTGTGAGATATTTCTCCATTTGCCACAATGTCCAAAAACATCTGTTGTAAATGCTTCCCCAAGTTGGAAAAGTACATTTACAGTTCCTTTACTGATGTTGCACCACAAAAATAAACAGATCTAGGTAGAGTGTGTACCTCATGCTCCAAAGACCTTTATTTGTTTTTAAAACCCTAGGTTGTGGGTACTCAAAAGAATTATCGCATTGAAACAAATCCTTTGAGTACTTACAAAAAAAGATGGAGGATGTCGGTAAAATACCAGTTTACTCAACCTTATTTAGACCTCTATTTCCCTTTACCACATACAGTAAATCTGCAGCAGACTTCTCTGAAAATATCTAAGCTAAAATGTGATACATTTCTATAAAAGAAATGCTGATAATTGAAACGAGTTGAAAATATTGTGGCGAAGAAAGAAATTGCTCATTATGAGTAATTTCTTCTTTTCACACAATGTTTTGAAAAGTTGTCTGCTGCAGAGAAGGTGTCAGAAAGTGTCTGTATGAGAAAAAAGGGTTAAGTTATCTGCGTTGAAGCCATCCGAGGGGGAGAGAAATGGAACAATGGGAGTCAAATATGTAGACTCCTTAACATTATGGGATATGAAAAGAAGTACATGTATTTCAATTTCAGCAATTTCTCTTTTTCACACAATGTTTTAAAAATACATCTGCTGCAGAATACTCAAATGTAAGACCTATATCAAGTAATGGTTTTACCAATCTTAACTTGTAGAGGCTTTTTGATGCCTCTGCAGCAGACAACTTTTTTGTTCATGATGAACAACTTCTCCTTTTGCCATAATATTTTCAACAGTATTCAATAATTATACATTCCTTTGTAAAGATGTTCGATAGTTTCGTCTAGTTTTTCTCAAAGTTTTTTTTCTGCAGATTTGTTTAATGCGGAAAAGGGTTAAAGAGCGAGTTTTCCTTTAATTGGTGTCTTAACAATAGAAGAAAGGTTGGGAAATAAATAAGCTGATTCAATTTCTTTTGTGATAGTCCAAGCTGCATTCCTTTTTTAATCGCATTAGTTGTTATGCTTATTATAATGAATAAATGTCTAAAATATGCTTTAAGTTTGATTTGTTTCTTCAGCCTGTGCACCCATTTTCTACAGTATTACATGAAAACATTAATCCAATTCACACCCCTTGTGCAATCAGGGTTGTCAAAATGTTTTGTTATAACAGATCAAATGAGAAAAGTAACCGATCAGGCTTGTGGTCAGATCAACGGCAAATCCCTGGAAGGGGGCACAGGGGAGCAAAACTAACAGATCAAAAAGTGATTTTAACAGATGATTTTGATCAGCAATCGGTTAATTTTGAAAACCCTGAGCAATGATAAATGAACTACACCACGGAAGTTTAATGTACAGTCCGACCTGTGCTAAAGACCACCAGTGGTGCAGAGGTAGAGCATAGGCCTCTTGTACCAAAGGTTCCTGGTTCGAGTCCCTTGATCATCTGTTTGTGTCTTTGCGATTTTTCCACACTAACAGCCTGAGTACTGGTTAAGTCTCCAGGAACCAGACATCGAGCGTGATTAATATAAGCTGAAAGCTTGTTTCACAAACAATGTAAAATAAATAAGTTTAAACTAAAGACCACCTGAGAATAGCAATTTCCTGTCTACAGCGACTATACATTTAGTTTCCAAAATTCTCATTTTCTGGATAAATGACCCTGTTATTAAAGACAACATGTGAACAAAGACCACATTAATCATTTCCCGTGGATGGTCTTTAAAGGTCAAATTATGCTTAATACATCCGCTGACTTACTGATCTACACCACTAGAGTCCCTAAAAAAAACTTTGTTTGCGTAGAAATGAGTGTATACCATCACCAGAATGTATTGAATATATGACATTGAGTTTAAATGCATTGTGAATGTGTATATATAGGATGCACTGGAAATGATTGATTTGATCATTTTTAGTATTTTTAGTATTTTGACCTATGACGGTAACCATTTTCGCCTGGCGAATTCTTTCTTGCATAATTCATGACCCTACATTTTCTTTGAATTGTTTTAAAGCTAGGAGGTAACTCTTTTCAATGTTATATGGTGTTCTACATGAGAAACGCTTAGAAAGTAAGACAATTGAGGACTGAAACTGGTCGATTAACATGGAAACAAAGAAGGAATTTATTTGGTGTTTTGTAACCTAAACACAGGTTTGACTGTTCTGTCAAACCTGTGTACAAAGATCAACCACAGGAAAGCAACAATCCGGAATTTGTTCACAGGTGGCGTTTTATTTACAGGGTCATTTATGAAGAAATGGTATTATTTGAGTTTTACACCATTTTCAACATTATTTCTGTTATATCACAGTAACAGAACACTTATTCATGATCCCTGGGTAAACAAAATAGTTCTAGGCTAGGAAATGTGCCTAGCCCAAAGACACTCCACCATGACTGCCGCCAGAGGATATTGATCCTGGGATGTTGGCTTCAAATCCCCGAAGCTAACCACTGGGACAACAGTGGATTTCTCCATACTATATACAGGGGATTGCTATTCCAGGTCTGACTGTATAGCCGAATAGGACAACATTTGATACAATTGACATTTTGTTTTTACCATTTATAACTCTTCTCATGAGGCTTCTGTAAGACCTGTATATAATTAAGGTAAACAGACATGATCATGATCATATCTGATTCTTTGCTTGTTGCAAAGTCCAAAAGGATGCATTTCATGTCATATTTTATCAGGACATACATGCATTTTCATTGAAGTTGCCAACCCTTTCCCGAATACTGCTTTGGATCACCTTGGCAAAAATGGGAAGTTTAATTATTGAATAGTTTCGAAACATTGTGAAAAAAGGAGAAATGGCTCATTATGAGCAATTTCTCCTTTTGTTACAATGCTTTCAAAAGTCTTATGCTGCATGTGAGACAGGGTTAAACACTATTGAGCTAGAAATCTTTGGTATGACCCCCACACCTGGGATCGATCCAGCAACCTCCTGCACTCAAGACAGACGCTCAACCACTACAGCACTGAGGCAGTGTTGAGAACAAAACACTTCCAGAAATATCCTGAAACAAAGAGTAAAGACGAACTTCCTACCTTGACTACATCTGGGCCAGTGATGAACAAGTATGACGTATCCTGAAATAAACATATCGTTTGTTTGACACAGTGCTCAACCCGTTTCCCACATGCAGATGCTTTCTAACGCCTCTGCAGCAAACACCTTTTGACAAACAGTGTGACAAAAGGAGAAATTGCTAAAAAGAGCAACTCTCATCAGTTTTTCAGTTTACTAACCCTTTCTAACAAACGACAAGTCTGCAACAGATGACATTGAAAACATCAAGGTAAAAATATGGAAAATCTTCATAACCGAAAGTACAATTATTGAAAAGAGGGAAAAACATTGAGGCAATAGGAGAAAATGCTCATACTGAGCAATTTCTCCGTTTCCAACAATGTTTTAACAACTGAAGACGGTAAGGCCGGATTGTCGGCAATTTGACCTTGAAAATCGACAAACCAAGGTCAAGGTCAAAGTAACCATAGAAATCAATAGAACTTGTTACTGGTTACCTTCAGGGATAGTTATAAGTTTGTAACCCTTTCCAGTGCTGAGATTTTGGCCTCAACCTGAAACTTTAACCAAAATGTTGACGGACAGACGGACGGACATCGCCAATCTATAGACCGGAATTGCTAGAGCAATCCGGCCAAAAATTCATCTCCCGCAGATGCATGTCTATATGCGGGAAAATGTGAAATCATAGCATCAACAGGGTAAAGTACCAGGTAAAGATTTTAATCCAGACTCATAAAAAGCAATGCTATTCCCAAAACTCTCCAAGGAGAGAAGTTTATTAACCTCTTTCCTACAAACAGCAAATCTGCAGCAGACGACTTCGAAAACAATTAGTCTAAATAAATCTTTGCCATGACCACACTTTAGAGCAGAACCTGGTCTTCGACTCTAAAGACTGGAGCCTTTGACCACTACTGATACATGGGCCACGTTGGCTTAGACAGAGGACTAGATAAGGGGGGAGTAAATTGGTCTTTCCCTCTCAACACCTCTCATATTAATTACTTAACCAAACCCAATGTTGTGGGTACTCAAAACAATCTTTAAAGTACCCACAACATAAGAGTCAGATAAAGATTTCAGAACATGAAAAATATCCCTTATCTCTTATCTTATAGCTTAGTGGTAGACTGATGGCCTTGTTGTTTTTTTTGTTTAACCCTGCTTTCAACAATTTTTCAGTTATATCACGGCGTTTCCTGGGTAAGATACCAGTAATACTGGTTCATTTATCCTGACACCAGCAGGTCAGTCGTAATTCAAGCCCCACAACCCTGAACACCAAGGAGGACAGGGCAGCCATTACTACCATTTTTGGTATGACCCAAACAGGGATCGAACCCGTGAACTCCCACACCCGAGGCGGACACTCTACCACTACACCATTGAACGATGGCCTTGTAATCAAAATATCCGTAATAAGATTCCTATGTCAGAGAGCATGGTCAAAATTTGATAGATTGATTTGGTTTAACGCCATTTTCAATAATTTCTCAGTTATATCACTGCGACCTACATATGTGTATTTCCTAGCCTTTTCACACCAGTACTCCATAAAAAAGTATTTCTAAGCAACTGGCTCATTTTCCACACAGACTGTGCACATTGGTGGAATACGAATGAGTCTTGTGGCATTGGTAAACAATTTGGAATATTTTAACATTCTCGGCCTGAGTACTGGTACTGCTTAACCCTTTCCCACATACAACAAATCTGCAGCAAATCTGGTCATCATGAGCAGCTTCACCTTTGGTCACAATGTTTTTTCACAAGTCGTCTGCTGCTATTGCGTCAAAATGCGTCTGCAGGTGGGAAAGGGTTAAGAACACATAAAAATTATGAATGTATCCAAAGAATACCAAGTTCATTGTTGGCTGAAACATAATCTGGTAAGTATTAATATGATATATCCGTGAAAGTTGTATTCTATTTAAATGCCACCTAGGTTAACCCTTTCCCACACATTTGGACGCATCTTGAGTAGAAATTTTCAAAGTCGTCTGCTGCAGATTTGCCGTATGTGGGAAAGGGTTAAATAGCCCTCGGGACAACAAAACTGCAGCAAACGACTTTGAAAACGTTTTTGCAAAATATTGAAAAATCTCTGTAAATAAAAGTGTAATTACTGAAAAGAGTTGAAACACTGTGTCAAAAGGAGAAATTGATCATAATGAGCAATTTCTTCTTCTGACGCAATGTTTTCAAAAGTCGTCTGCTGCAGAGGCGTCAGAAAGCGTATACATGAGGGAAAGGGTTAAAGGGTTAAAAATTCAGACTCACCTTCACCATGAAAGTATAATCTGTTAATGCTGGTGAATATACAGCTCCACCTGTGACAACAACAAGATATATTACATAATATTATACTGCGAAGATTTACAGAAATATCCGGGAATGAGAGAAAACGTAATTATTTAGCGAGAAATATTTCCCATGGGATGTTATCAGCAGCCCAGAAGATATGAAATGATGTCACATAAATTACGTCACCACCTTCTTCTCAATATGTATCCTGAAAGAATCATAAATCAGAGCTCTAGATAAGATGAGTATTTCACATCCTCAGATCCTTATTTGGTCACCAAACCCTCAGTGAGACGATTCTTTTGAGTACCCACAACATAGGGTTTAATGTAGTCATAAGAGAGATATTGTTGGAATAAGACCAGTTTACTCCTTCTTATCTAGTCCTCTGCATAAATACAGCTACTTTTATCAAATTATAACGGAAGTAACGAGAAATGACATCAATTTTCATATATCGTATATATGTAATATAATTATTATAATTTATATACCATTGAAAATTTCATATGAAAATTCTTATCCATCGTTATTGCGACGCTAATAATTTACCCGTCCCCAATTATAGACGACTTTTGACACAGCTGCAGCAGACATCTTTTGCCACAATGCTTTCATCTCTATTCAACAATACTTCCTTCAACAGAGGAGATAACCCATATAAACAAATAACATTTCCTTATGTTACATACAGTGTCAGAGAAACAATTAATCGTTTACCTGATGAGATTTCCTTTAGCTATTTGAGGCATAAATTATAACAAATGAATACTTGGTTGTATAAATTAGATACAGAGTCAGAAATCATCTGTAACCAGTAAATGGCATGAAATGTTTAACCCTTTGCTACATGCAGATGCTTTCTGACGCCTCTGAGGCAGACAATGTTTGAAAAATTGTGGCAAAAAATCAGAAATTGCTCAATTTTTTTTTCAAATCATTTAAAAATCTTTATCCTTTCATTTATTGCTCTAGATGTATCCCTTTTAAGTCTATATGATTTCAAAGTCATCTGCTATAGATTTGTTATATATGGTAAAGAGTTGGCAGCAGACGACTTTGAAAACGTCTAGGCAAAAATTTGGAAATTTTCTCTAAACGTAGGAATAACACTGAAAAAGGTTGAAAACATTGTGGCAAAAAGAGAAATTGCTTGTTTTGAGCAATTTCTTCTTTTGTCACAATGTTTTTAAAAGTCATCTGCTGCAAAAGCGTATATATGTGGGAAAAGGTTAAACAAGAGTTCATCATACCTGCACATGGTCCCATTATGAGAGAGATCTGTGGTACGACTCCTGAGGCTTCAACATTTCTCTGAGAAAAAAAAGGTTTTAGTTTTAAACATACTTAATTTACATTGATTGCAAAACAAGCTTTCAGATTTTATAAATCACACTTTATCGCTACTTCCTGGTTATATAACCAGTACTCAAGCTGTTTGTGTGAAAAATTTCCCAAGGCGGAATCTGCTCATTACAGGATTTCAAGCCCAGGACCTTATTCCCATGAAATATGAGGACATCTAGGTATATTTGAACAGTACACATGACACTAGTCTTTTTCAAGTCAAACAAGAGGGCCAAGATGGCCCTAAATCGGTCACCTGAATGATAGTAAATTAGAAGCAAATATTTAACAGCAAATATCTGTGAAAATTTGATCAAGAGTTCAAATGAAACTGCAAAGAGTGGAAACTCTGTTAAAGAAATAGTTTATCAGTAAAAGCCATTTGTATCTTGAAATCTAACAAGAAATTTAATAAGAATGGAATTATAAAGTTTTGTCATTTTGCACCTTTCCTGATGCCACTTTGCTGCCCTGTTTGTCAACGAAAGCAATATGGCTTGAACAGTTTTTGTAGAGAGTCACTTAAAGAACATTTCTGCCAAATTATCTTGGAATCTGACAAATATGGATTATGGAGATGGAGTTTTTTAAAGTTTGCGTATTTTTCTCAATTTCTCATGCCACAGCAACAAAAGTTCTACACAGAATGTAAGTCTTTGAACAATTTTGAAAGAGGACCATCAAAGGAACATTCCTGTGAAGTAACGTTGAAATTGGTCAAGTGGAATGGTAGGAGTTGTCATTTGTAAATAAAAGTTCAATTTTCCCCTTTTGTGATGACACGAGGTTGCTATGATTGTGTAACCAATCAATACGGCTTGAACAAATTAAGTAGATGATCGCTGAAGTAAGATTCCTTTTCAATTTTCTTAATATCAGACAAGGACTTAAAAGAAATGGAATTTCCAAATTTTGTCATTTTGCCCCTTTTCTGATGCCTCCTGACTGCCATGTTTTTCAGCCAAACAGTATGTCTTGAACAATCTTTGTAGAGGGTCACCAAAGGAACATTTTTACTAAACTATATTGGAATCTGACATGCAGATTCAGAGGAGACTGTAATTGCTGTCCATAGTCTTTGATCATTGAGCTACAAAGTTTACGAATCTAAAATATTTACATCACAAAGACATTTCTCACCTGAAAGATATCTGCATATCCTGCTAGTGACTCCACCCCTTCCTGGATTCTAGCTCCGCCTGAATCATTTAAACCAATCACAGGAGCTTTTACTAACATAGCCTGATCCATTATCTACCAATCAAACAAAAATAACAGTTCAATAACTATCCTGTCAGAAGAATAAATGTATTTTTTTTACAATGAATAAGGTGGAAAACATCAAATTATAAGGCTCAGTTCCCTATTAATTTTTTTTTTGGAACAAAAGCAAAGTTTTACAAAAGAACTTTTGATTTTCAATTTGTAGGACATCATGAAGAAGAAAAAGATCATGCACTAGTTACTATTTTCTTTTTCCATGTAAACAAGCCTAGATACATTGTAGAAAATGTAGTGATGTAAATGCTTTAAGCAAATTTTAAATGAAATACATTTAAGAAACTTTGTTGCAGGAAATACTAACAGGTATGACTGTATCGAGGGCTTGGCGTGAAACGGTTGTAACTAAAATTTGTATTTTTTTTTACCAACGTTTATCACCGCCATAAAGTTTAAATAAGAGTTAAATCATTTTTCTTGGTAAACAATGTAAATGTAGGTGCCATTGCTCGTTCTGAGCAATGGCATCTAAATTTGCATTGTTTACAAAGTGGTCAAAATTGCCCCTAAACCAGGGTTTTCAAAATAGGTTTTTAGTTACAACCGTTTCACTCCAAGCCCTCGGTATGCACCTTATATTTGAAAGAGGATCAAACTCCAATCAATTATCGGATATATTCAATTGATAAAAGTGTTACCTCACCTTACAAATCTTTTTAGCGTGCGCCCCGGACAGACTCCCCCCGAATACTGTAAAATCCTGACTGAACACGAAACATAGCCGGCCATTGATGGTTCCTCGACCTGTTATCACGCTGTCACCAGGGTACTGAAAATTAACAATAACTTGTTTAGAGGTCTTAACTCTTTCAGCGCCGAATTATTTAAAGTAGACTCTTCCATGTTCAAAAATCACTATTTTGGTAACTAAAAGGCAAACAATGCTGATTTCAGGTGAGACAGCTCTTTTCTTATTAACCCTTTCCCTCATATAGACACTTTCTTATGCCTCTGCAGCAGACAGCTTTTTGAAAACATAGTGACAAAAGAAGAAGTTGCTAAAAACGAGCAATTTCTCCTTTTGCCACAATGTTTTCCACTTTTAGTCATAGGTTATCCATTCAATTATAGAGATTTTCTATTTTTTGACAAAATATGTTCAAAGTCGCTTGCTGCAGAATTGGCGTATGAAGGAAAGGGTTAATAACTCTCATATTAGTATAATTACACAACCAAGCCTTAGGTTGTGTTGCTCAAAAGCTTCTTTAAAAGGAACCACAGCATAGAGTTTGAGTGTAAAATAGGGATTTTAGAGAACTTTTGACACATGTGCTACAATTTTTTCTTTTACCTTTTCTAGAGCTCTGTAAACGGTTACAGGATAACCTGCCAAACAAATTAATCCATTCCCACATACAGTCACTTTCGTACACCTACGCTTCAGACATATTTTGACAACATTGTAACAAAAGTAGAATTGCTATGTTTATCTTAACACCATTGCATCAATCATTATATTATCCCTGCAATACTAAAGTGCAAAGGTATAAGTTTTTAGAATGACCTGACCAAGGATTGAACAAGGAGGATTCTCTGACAATGCCATGCCAGAGATGGTCATTTATCCATTAATTAGCACTAAGCGGCCCAAAGTCAAATACATAGTATGCAGGGTTGTGCCAAGTAACTCCATACCTTCCAACATACAACATTGAGCCCATTGATTGAAAACAAATGACCATGCCCTTTATCAATCATCAGAAAGAAAGAATTGGCAAGCAAGGTATAAAACTCAGGACCCATCGATTGACAGCCCAAATCATTACAGACTGAGCTTTAGCGGTTCAACAACAATTATGTTACAGATATGTGGCCTGCTGCAATGTTTTCAAAGGTAAGAACTGTCAAAGGTCATCTATATTATTCAAGTAATCCAGTCACAAATAGAATATCATTACTAACCTAGGAATTGGCTGGCAAGAGGTTTTTTTGGAGCGAGCCTCCAGGGTTCTATACCTTTATGGTGCAATGAGCTTGGGCAAGGCATATTTCCTAGCATAGTACTGGTTTGTCAAACATGCCTGGGTTCATAAATTAGTGTGATGTCATCATGTTTTAACAATCAAAGTACAAAGTACTGAACGTAGAATTGCGATCGTTTAACTCTTTCCCTCATACGACAATTCTGCAGCAGACGACTTTGAACGTATTTTGTCAAAACATAGAAAATCTCTATAATTTAATGGATAACCTATGACAACAAGAGTTGTCGGAGGACAATATAGCTCGCCTATCAGGGATATCGTCTATCAGGGCCTACTTCAGAACAGTTATAGCATGGGTATAAAGTCCAAAATCCAAAAGTGGAATAATTTAAATTGAATTTACAAAAGAAAGACAAGAATTACGCGTAATTAAATGTCTCACTGTGTCCCCTGCTTTGACTATCAAGGCAAGTGTAAAAGACAAAAAGTAAACAAAACTCTAACATTGAGCTAAACACAATTATTTTTAAACAAGAAATAATAAAAAAAAAAAAAAAAAAATACAAGAAATTTAAAAAAAAAATTGAGCTGAACACAAAGTTCCAAAATTCAAGAAAAAAAAAAAAAAAAAAAAAAATAATGCTCAAAGTTCAAAAATACAAGAAAATTAAAAAAAAAAAATGAAATTAATCCAACAAAATATGAAGAAGCTATGCCCAATTTTCAAAATCCAGCAAAAAAAAAATGTTTTACCCCAAAAAATATGAAAGCCCTAGAACCAGTACTTATTGAGAAAAAAAAAAATCGAAACTTTAACGTTGAGCTAAACGCAAAATTGAAAAATACAAGAAAAGAAAAAGAAAAAAATCCAAATGTTTGAAAAAAATCCATTCCAGAGTTATGGGACTTGACATACAAGGTCCCCTAATGACCCTGAATAAGTGTGTGAAGTTTGAAAGCAACAGCATACACAGTGTCTGAGAAAAGGCCTTGCACGCAAAGGTTTGACCAAATTTCTAAGTCCAAAAAGGGGCACAATTCAGTCAAAATCCATTCCAGAGTTATGGGACTTGACATACAAGGTCCCCTAATGATCCTGAATAAGTGTGTGAAGTTTCAAAGCAACAGCATACACAGTGTCTGAGAAAAGGCCTTGCACGCAAAGGTTTGACCAAATTTCTAAGTCGAAAAAGGGGCACAATTCAGTCAAAATCAATTCCAGAGTTATGGGACTTGACATACAAGGTCCCATAATGACCCTGAATAAGTGTGTGAAGTTTGAAAGCAACAGCATACACAGTGTCTGAGAAAAGGCCTTGCATGCAAAGGTTTGACCAAATTTCTAAGTCCAAAAAGGGGCACAATTCAGTCAAAATCCATTCCAGAGTTATGGGACTTGACATACAAGGTCCCCTAATGATCCTGAATAAGTGTGTGAAGTTTCAAAGCAACAGCATACACAGTGTCTGAGAAAAGGCCTTGCACACAAAGGTTTGACCAAATTTCTAAGTCCAAAAAGGGGCACAATTCAGTCAAAATCAATTCCAGAGTTATGGGACTTGACATACAAGGTCCCATAATGACCCTGAATAAGTGTGTGAAGTTTGAAAGCAACAGCATACACAGTGTCTGAGAAAAGGCCTTGCATGCAAAGGTTTGACCAAATTTCTAAGTCCAAAAAGGGGCACAATTCAGTCAAAATCCATTCCAGAGTTATGGGACTTGACATACAAGGTCCCCTAATGATCCTGAATAAGTGTGTGAAGTTTCAAAGCAACAGCATACACAGTGTCTGAGAAAAGGCCTTGCACGCAAAGGTTTGACCAAATTTCTAAGTCCAAAAAGGGGCACAATTCAGTCAAAATCAATTCCAGAGTTATGGGACTTGACATACAAGGTCCCCTAATGACCCTGAATAAGTGTGTGAAGTTTGAAAGCAACAGCATACACAGTGTCTGAGAAAAGGCCTTGCATGCAAAGGTTTGACCAAATTTCTAAGTCCAAAAAGGGGCACAATTCAGTCAAAATCCATTCCAGAGTTATGGGACTTGACATACAAGGTCCCCTAATGATCCTGAATAAGTGTGTGAAGTTTCAAAGCAACAGCATACACAGTGTCTGAGAAAAGGCCTTGCACGCAAAGGTTTGACCAAGCTGGCAACGCGGACGCCAACGCCAACGCCAACGCCGGGGTGATAACATAAGCTCCCCTATTTCTTCGAATAGGCGAGCTAAAAAGTTGAAAACATTGTAGCAAAAGGAGAAATTGCACGTTTTGTGCAATTTCTTATTTTGTCACTATGTTTTGAAAACGCCGTCTGTTGCAGAGGCGTCAGAAAGCGTCTATATGAGGGAAAGGGTTAAGAAGAGATACAGAAGTGCATATATGAATATTTATTTTACCGGTTACCTTCAGGCAAAGTTTCAAGTGTGTAACCCTTTCCAGTGCTGAGATTTTGCCTCAACCTGAAACTTTAACCAAAATGTTGACGAACAGACAGACGGAGAGACAGACATATCAATCTATAGACCGGAATTGCTAGAGCAATCCGGCCAAAAATAAAAAAAAATCATCAATTTTAGCAGTAAAATCCTGCCAAGAAGTAATGAATTGAGAAAAAAATGTGCTGAGAGGTCCATAATTTCAAACTTGCTAAGACTTGGTCTGTGCAATGAATGTACAAATTGAAAAATGTATTGTTGACATGTATTTTCTACACCATCATTGTAATGTTGTTTATCATAAATAAAATTATTCCTTTTTTTAAATAAACTTTTAATCAAAATGTGTGTCTCAGTGTTGTCTTCTTCAGCAGTTTGACAGAAACAAAGCCTAAATCTGAAATTGTGTCAATGTGTTATTTGTCAACTCTGTCCCATAAGTTTTGCTTGTGATTTGAACTCTCATAAAAAAAGCACGGAAAGGGACGATTAAATATGTTTTCAATTAAATTGTAAAAAATCTTTTTCTTGTTTTTTGAAAGTTTTGTCATTATTATTTAAGACGGACATTATATACTAGAATAGCCAACTGACTATCATTTGAAAAAGTGTTTCTTATTTAAACCTTTCCACTTGCATACGTAATTGCAGCCGACGACTTTTGAAAACATTGATGCAGAAGAAGAAATTGCTCATAACAAGCTTTCTCCTTTTGCAACAATGTTTTCAACTATATTCAATGATTACACTTCCAATAAATGTGATTTTCTGTATCTTTGCTCAGATTTTTTTTAATTCGTCTGCTGCAGAGTTTTTATATTGTGGGGTGGGTTGTGATTTGTTAAAGGGCAAGCAGGATTGGGAATTGAGTGTTGCACTTATCCTAATGAAACACTCGCCTGCCTGTGCATGTTTTAGCTTAACTTAACTTGTTAATGTTCTTCCATCATCAACTTAGTCATCTGTTAGTAATCAACTCTATGAACGAAATAATCGCGTCAAAATCTTGAATCGCGTCAAAATCATAACGAACAAACTGTCAAAATCTAATTTTGAACTGTGTAATACAAATTTAGAATATTAAAAAGGATGAATCAGTTATGTTGTAACAACCAATATCCGCGGGTCATTTACCTGATTTTGGCCGAAAGAAATGATCGATTTCTTGCAAGATTTATTCGTTATTCGTTCTGCCTATTATAATCAAAGTATTCTAAACGCTTTATAAACAAGTGATTTAAAGCGCTCAAATCATTTGATGAAATTTGTTTCTTTAGACGCGGACCTTGTCGAAAGCACCTATCCAAAAGTCATCGTTAATCGTTGTCGAAGGAATAGATGGACTGAGAGAAAGAGAAAGAAAAGGCTTAGCAATGCATACTATCTTTATGAATAATTAAGGACATGAACGAATATGTATGGATTAGCGCCTAGAATTTCGTACTAGCCGATCCTTCATTCCACTCGCTTATGCTAGCGGGCGAGTGGATGTTTACATCTCTGCCGAGAGGAAAAAAAAGGTTACAATTTACAAAGGGTAATTGCGCGGTGCAGTGCTATATTGGCGTAGTGATATCTAAATAATTGTGTACACTTTAAATATGATATTTACACTTACAAGACTTGTTATTTTCTATTATAAGCTTGAATAATCGGATTTTTTTTCGTTACTCTATGTTTGTTTTTGTGAGCACTCGTAAATTAGTCAAACCAAAAATTGCACTTAATTGTTGGTGGTGAAGGGCATATACATCACGTGACTTCAAACTCACTATGACTATGGCAGCCTCTGCGCATGCGCAAGTCTACCAAAAATGCTGTAGAAAAAGGTGTAATACCCCAATAAAATCTGTATATGTACTTACTTTCTCCTTATCCATACCAAAGTCAGTACAGTTATGTTCCAGAAAGGCATCATATTCTACAAAGCTGTCTTGATCTAACATCAATAGTATTCTCTCTCTTGCTGTTAATTTACCCTGGAAATAATGTTAAAATAATATAAACGTTGTGACACAGTACAAAGTCTATGATAAAACAATAACTCGCGATAATGTAACAAATTCTACCTGTTAAATAAAACTTTGGTTACAAGAGTATGAGGATCATAGAAGAAGGAGAATTTGCTAATTTCCCTATTTTAAAAAGTCACTAAATGTGGAAGACAGTGGTGCAGAGGTAGTGCGTCGACCTCTCATACCAAAGGTCCCGGGTTTAAAACCTGTGATGAGCAGGTTTTGACTTTGGGATTTCCCTACACAAACGGTGCGAGTACTGGTTAAGTCTCCAGGAAGCAGACATCAAGAGTGATTAATATAAGCTGAACGCTGGTTTCACAAACGATGTAAAATAAATAAGTTTAAACTAAAATTAATAATTAAACACCTGCTAACGCTTTCCAACATACATCATTAAATCTTCCATAGACAAATTTGAAATTGTTTTGCAAATAAATGAAAGTTTAATTATTGTAAACATTAGGAGCAATTACTCCTATTTTTACAAGGTTTTCAAAAGTTGTCCGCTGCAGATTCTTTAAAAGGCATCCACATGTTTTTGTTGGATTCATCAAATAAAGTATAAAGCTAATAATATAAATTTTAAGCCTTTTAAGTTTTCATTTTATATATTTTTTTTATTATAGTGTAACGTGTACCGGCATTAAGCCATCGCGGGTCACCCATCCAGGTACTAACCGCGATGAACGTTGCTTAACTTTATGAATAGGTAAACAACTCTACCAATGTCGCTATAAAAGCCGATTTCTACGACAAGGCCGTAGAAGTGATATTTAAACCTATAACCGTTCCCGTTACATTTCTCCCTCTTTTCTCTTGACTTCGACTCGAAGTCACACAACTGAACACAAGCAGTATACCAGAGCAGAGTCTATGTTACATCACTGGGAATCACTGGGGTCCGGGGATGATGGTGATATCAACCCAAAAATCCCACCGCTGCCACCATTTGTAACGTGTACCGGCATTAAGCCATCACAGGTCACCCATTTCAGGTACTAACAGCGATGAACGTTGCTTAACTTTATGAATAGGTCAACGTCGCTATAAAAGCCGACTTCTACGACAAGGCCATAGAAGTGATATTTAAACCTATAACCCGTTACAATAGTATCATATTTGGGGGATCCCTCATTCGCCCAGACACTTTAATCTGTATGCACAGTGTAAATGAGTATATATATATATCTAAGATTAGTTTTTGTCTCGTTCACATCAAGCCATAGATACTTTTTCTTCCAATCAGATCTTGTTTTATTCCATCTCTAAATTATTTACGCAACACAACTGTAAACAATTGCTTTAATTACTCTGCATTTGCTTTGAGTATATAAGCATCATTTTAAAAAGAATTGCTTTTTTTAGTAAATATTTTGCTTTTTTAAGCAAATACGCTACTTATCTGTAGCACTAGGCAATGGATTTTTCTCAAGGATTCTAAGAATTTCAGATAAAAGAGCAAAGGTTCAAATAAAAATACTTTGCCCTCCAGATTGAAAAAAGAAATCTCCAATGTAAACAAATGAATTCATATTGGAGAAATTTGGCCAGAAGAGCAGTAACAATCAGGCTTATTGTTTTCATATTTTAAATTACGTTTCTTATTTATTTTAAACTTATTTATTTTACATCGATTGTGAAACAAGCTTTAACCCTTTCTCTCATATAGACGCTTTCTGACGCCTCTGCAGCAGACAGCTTTTTGAAAACGTAGTGTCAAAAGAAGAAATTGCACAAAACATGCAATTTCTCCTTTTGCCACAATGTTTTTCACTTTTTGTCATAGGTTATCCATTCAATTATGGCGATTTTCTATGTTTTGACAAAATACGTTCAAAGTCGTCTGCTGCAGAATTGTCGTATGAGGGAAAGGGTTAAGCTTATATTAATCACGCTCGATGTCTGCTTCCTGGATACTTAACCAGTACTCGCGCCGTTTGTGTGGAAAAATCCCAAAGGCAGAACCCGTTCATCACAGGATTCGAACCCGGGACCTTTGGTACAAGAGGCTTACGCTCTACCTCTGTACCACCGTCTTCTTTCTTATTTAGACTTTGGCATCTGAAGAAAAGTCCATGTCTTATTTGGTAAACTGCATTCAGAGCGTTATTCTTTTTTATTGTTGTGTTCTGATAAATGCGAAGACCTAATTTCTGTACAAAAACCTTTGCATGGCCAGCCATAGATATTGATCAGCCCATCTGCATGTACATCTACCCTTGTACAAAAACTGTTGTATCAGTCAGTGAACAATTGAAATAACCTATCTAGCAATTGCAAAAAGGTAAATGAAAGATTCTTTGCTAACAATCTTTGATTATATCTATCAAATTAAAATTGATACCTTGATAATGATGGGTAAAAAAAAGTGTTTTGCCCTACAATATACAATATATACTGTATCACACAATTTGAACCCTACCACTTTGAGGTGATTAATATTTCGAGTAACCACAGCATAAGGGTTGGAGAACAAACACTGACTTAATGACATAAAAACCCCTGCTCATTTAGAGCTCTGATTTACTGCTCAAGTATCTGTTTAGTAAACTTTGTTGTCATACTTTTGCATGTTGTTTGTCTATTCTACTCTTTCCTCCACCCTGCAGGTTTTTCTCCCTTGTCCTGTCAATTCTCTTTCGTACGCTCAGAGTATGTTGCGTACTTCCAGCAACCACCGAACTACACTGAAAATTCTGCAAAATAAAGCTATGTGGCCTTATCAACTGGTTTCTTGACAACGTTTTCAGTCCAAATTTGATTATTCCTGCCATTTTTGTGAAGGTCAATATGAAAACTGCGAAAAGATCTGAGAATTCCGAAGTTTAGGTCGAGGGCACCAAAATGTCGGCCTCCACGAAAAAAAGAAATGCCGGCGGACAAAAATCGATTAAAGAGTTTGCAGCTTTGAACAAACCGTAAGCAGAATATTTATTTTGAACAATGAAGTTTGTTTATCAATTATTTTATATGTGGTTGCCTTCAAAATCCATTGGATTAGATGCACGAAGGGTATTTGAAAATTACTCAATAATATACATATATCCGGAATGTGCATATTACCGGACAAGCATTGAAGGAACATAATTTCACTCTTTCAGAGTATGTTAAAGGAACAAAATCATTTCTTTTTAGCTTTACTTTGCTAAAACACATAAGTAAATAAATGCAAGAATGTGTTTTAGAATATATATTGTCAGATATTTTAAAGTAAAAGAAATTAGGCCTCCGAAGAAATTAACACTTATCCTGCTTCATATTACTTTAACTATCACTTTTAATTGATGTTATCGTCTCATTGAGACGATTCTTTTGAGTAAACAACATAGGTTTAGCGGATTAAATAAGGATTTTAGAACAAGCAAAACGCTACTTATCTAGAGCTCTGCATTCATATCTCTCTTATGACTCCACTAAACCCTATGTTGTGGTACTCAAAAGAATCGTCTCATTGAGACGATTCTTTTGAGAACCCACAACATAGGGTTTGAGGGTCAAATAAAGATATGGGGATGTGTAATACTCTTCTTATCAAGAGCTCTGAACATGTCGAAAATCAGGGATGATCATGACGATGAACGGTTGCAGAATTTAGCGAGATATTAAAATAATTAAAGGGTTGAACATGTGTGTTACATTGTATTTTAAAGAAAAGAGATCACACAACAACCAAAGACAGAATCAAGGGACTATGATGAACCATGGACTCCAGGAGCCTACACTGTCTTTAAAATCATCATGTCGGCAAGATTATGTGCAGCAGCCTGGAATATTGTAGGCGACTGCGATGAGGCATACAATTACTGGGAACCTGTAAGTCAAGGTTCACAATAACTGAGCGTTTAACACAATTTTCAATAGAAATTTTACCTTACCACATAGACTTTTTATGCCCATTATTGGAAGTCGAATGACGATTGTGACAAGTCAATGACTTTTAACAATCATCAGAAAGAAAGTTGGTCAATTCAAACTCAATGTATTTAACAAGAGGCCTAGATATAAGGAGCATGGACGAGACACAAAGTGGACGTTTTTCTGCAAAATATACTTTTTATTACTAAATAAAGTCCAATTTTGTGCTACTCAAAGGACTCATTTCACAGAGATCATTGTGTAAGTTCCAAAAACATAGGGTCCAAGGATATCTTTGATAACTAAATATTGACTTATCCAGGTCATTTGTGGTTTCAAACCTAAAGGTCAGTGTGTATGTTGTAACATGTATTATTTCAAATAATCAGATCTTTGTTACATAGGAAGAGCCTCCAATACATTTCCCTCTCAAATTTGGAGGGGGTATTTCTTGTTGCCAAGAAATAATGGGAGACTCAAAAGTTTTCTATCTACATAGCTAGCTATTTAGTAGTGATAACATTAGAGTATTCACATTCAGACAAAGAGGTCCAATATTCAATATCTGTTCAAGTTAGATATTTTAGGACTGTTTCATTTAATTATGTTGTCTTTATTTATTTTTCAGACCCACTACTTGATGTTTGGTAAAGGTTTTCAGACATGGGAGTATTCACCAGTCTATGCCATCCGATCATATGCCTATCTAATACTTCACACTCTTCCCATGCGGATTTATTGTGCAATATTTACGCCGAATCCAGTGAGTATTTTACATTTATTAATCCTTAATCTGACACAGATAAATTTGGACACATTTGAAGCAATTTCTTTGTTTTTCATAATGATTTCAACACAATATCAAAATTATGTATATACTTTATCTAATACTCCAATTTTTGTCCCCCCACTACAATGTTGAGAAAGAAAAGACTGGTGTCAAACATTTACATTTAGCTCAAAGTTTAGTTTTCTATTTTCTTTTTTCTTTCAAAATTAGGACATTTAATATCCTTCATCACATTCTATGCTGTAGATGCTTAGTGTCACCTATTTTTTCTGTGTGAATCATACATGTAGCTCAACGTTAAGTTTTTATATATCTTGTTATAAATATTATGGTAAGGCTGGTTTTATGGAGCGCTCCTCATATATATTGTTTTAATTCAGATCACATGCATCCAAGCTTATATTTGTGAAAACTGTTTCTTATTATAGCATTATGCCATAGTTATAATTAACCCTTTCCCACACGTATACAACAAATCTGCTGTAGACAACTTTGAAAACATAGTGACAAAAACCTGAAAAATCTCCATAAAAGATAGCTTAATTTTTTAATAAAGCTGAAAACATAGTGGCTAAACTAAAAGGAGAAATTGCTCATCATGAGCAATTTCCCCTTTGGCCACAATGTTTGTAGATGCGTCTGCAGGTGGAAAGGGTTAAACAATATGGTTCATAAAATAATTATCGAGAGACTATTTATAGTAACAATGTCTTATGGTTTTTTTTCTTCCTATATTCACAATGACGCCTGTGTTCAAATAAGACCACTATGTTCTAACAGCCGGATCAGTGCTATTACTCCCTACCACAATGATATATTGTGTTGGTGGCTAACAGTTCAGAACCAGATCAGGCTGTGTGTATACTAACTACAATGATGGCAAATGTCCAAAAGCCTATTTTCCCATGTCAAGCCTTATGTTGTACAATGTCTTTTCAAGGTCATGCTGTTTTTCTTCACGCGATGTTTTCTTGCATTCGTATGTTCACTGTGTGAAGTCTACTTTTACAAGTAAGAATTGTTGTTGTTTCTGATTGTCTTTCTTTTAATTGGTTGAACCCTTTCCCACAAACAGACACATTTTGACGTACTTGCAGTTGACGACTTTTGAAAACATTTTGGCAGATAGCTGAAATTGCTCTTAAAGAGCAAGTTCCCCTTTGGCCACAATGTTTCAACATTATTTAGTATTAAACTACCTTTTATGAATATTTTTTAAGTTTTTGTAACCATGTTTTCAAAGTCGTCTGTTGCAGATTTGTTGTATGTGGGAAAGGGTTAATAATTCTCTTTCATTTATAGTGATTTTCCATATCTTTTCCTGGATTTATTGAATGTTTGAAAGGGCTCATAAGAAGTTAAGTTATTTAAGTGATCATTCAATTCAATTGAATGATTTTTGTGATTTAAAATAATATAAGTCATTCTCAGGTAAAACAAATTTGCAATCCTGCCAAAAATTATACAACAAATCTGCAGCAGACATTGAACATAAAAGGAGCACCTGCTTATAAATACTTATCGTCAATTAGAGTACACCTTATACATGTATGCAGTGCTGTCAGATCTAATATACAAACAGTGAAGTATTTTGGTCTGATTTTAATGAAATTGTGATCAACCTAACAACTAACATATTCATGAAAAGATTCTTAATGTTTCAGAGGAGTATGCAAACAGTTTGGGAACAACGCTGCGAGGATCTTGCTATGTTTTCAAATCCTGAGTGCTGGCCTGTTTATTTCCTCCACGGCCTACCTGCCAAGCAGTTTTTGTATGTACATGACATTTCTGAGTGTCGGGGGCTGGATGCAGGAAAGATATGATGTGAGGATACATCGATGGCTTGGCGTGAAACAGTTGTAACTAAAATTAGTATTTTGTTACCAAGGTTAATCACCTCGCCATAAAGTCTTTATAAGCGTTAAATCAATTTTCTTGGTAAACAATGGAAATTTAGGTGCCATTGCTCGTTCTGAGCAATGGCACCTAAATTTGCATTGTTTACAAATGGGTCAAAATTGCTCCTAAACCAGGGTTCTCAAAATAGGTTTTTAGTTACAACCGTTTCACACCAAGCCCTCGACATAAACTTTATAGTTTAACCTTTTCCCTCATACGACAATTCTGTAGCAGACGACTTTGAACATATTTTGTCATAAAATGGAAAATCTCTATAATTGAATGGATAATCTATGACAAAAACTGGAAAACATTGTGGCAAAAGGAGAAATTGCATGTTTTGTGCAATTTCTTCTTTTGTCACTATGTTTTCAAAAAGCCGTCTGCTGCAGAGGCGTCAGAAAGCGTCTATATGAGGTAAAGGGTTAATTGGTTAACTGTAGAGGATACACAAACTTTATAGTTTAACCTTTTCCAACTTGCAGATGCATTTAGACGCATATGCAGCAGACAACTTTAAGAAGCATTGTGGCAAAAGGATTAATTGTTCACCATGAGCAAATTTTCCTTTTGCCACAATGTGTTCATATTTGTCTGCTGTAGATTTCTTGTACACGGAAGAGGGTTAAATCAGATGTTTAATCTTCTCCCACCTACAACAAATCTGCAACAGACGACTAAAAAGCATTCCCTAAAAAATATGGGGGAAATCTTTGTAGAATAACTGAAAAAAGTTGAAAACATTGTAGCAAGAGGAGAAATTGCTTGTTTAGGGCAATTGCTTAGTGACTTTTGTCACAATGTCTACAAAAGTAACTTGTCTGCTACAGAGGCATCAGAAAGTTTCCATATGTGGGAAAGGGTTAAAAACAATACATTTTTTCAGTGAGACAATTCTTTGGAGTACCCACAACATAGGTTTTGGGAGATCTAATAAGGATTTTTGAACATGAAAACAGTTCATTATATGATACAGACAGCTATTTTTGCCCTGTGATGCAGACTTTTTCATATTCTCCTTTTTCTGCAATGTTTTAATATATTTTTTCAAGATTAAATTTTTATTTCATTCTTTTCAAAATGATTTTACAATTAGACTCTCTGGAAAGAAGTTACGCTCTTAATAAGACACACAAGTATGTATTGAAGTCTCCTGTAATTTTAAAGTAAACTATGAAACAAATTCCAATGTATGCAAATGTATTTGACTTCTGATTGTTAGACATCTGCATTTGAAAAACCCCTTTCCCACATACAGATGCTTTTGACTCCTCTGCAGCAGACGACTTTTGAAAACATTGTGACAAAAGAAGAAATTGCTCACATTGAGCAATTTCGCCTTTTACCACAACCTTTTCAACTCTACTTATTAGCCATATTTCTATTGGTGGAGATTTTCCATATTTTTTTCAGAGAAGTTTTCAAAGTCATCTGCTTCTGATTGTACATTCTACTTTTCTATTTCAAAGGTTGCCATAATGGGGACAGCTGCAAGTGCTATATTGCTGATTGTACATTCTACTTTTCTATTTCAAAGGTTGCCATAATGGGGACAGCTGCAAGTGCTATCTTGGGTTGGCCATTCGCAGGCATATTGGGGTAAGAACTTACATGATGGTGTTCCTTTTCCCTAAGGATCTGGATCTTCACTGGTTGCAATGTCCCTAAGGTTCAGCTACCCAGAGGTTTCCTGGCTTTCTCTCACAAATACTGATTAATCCGCACATGTTTCAAGGGGCAACTTGCTGCCTTTCAACATAGACTATTATAAAATAATAATAATACTGTATTTATAGAGGTTGATTCGTTTAGCCAATAGCTATTTTACAATGAGGCCATGTTGAAATAGATAGAGTGTTATAAATCCAAGATTCAAAGTGCATCTTTAGGATATACAGCCCCAGTCTTAACAGACTGAGCTAAAAAATAATTTGAAAACACTAGGAAAATTTGATTGGTTTAGGTTTAATGCCATTTTCAACAGCTTTGTATAAGTCATATCACGGTGGCCAGTCCACCTTCTCATGTATTTCCTGACTTTCTCACGCCAGTACTCCACACAACACTCTGACCAAGCAACTGGCTGCCTTTCCACATAGACTGTTAGCCCATTTGTCAAACGTCAGAAAGAATGTTGTCCAAGCTGGGATTTGATCTCACAACCCCGCGGTTGACAGCCCATGTCACTACCAACTGAGCTACTGTGGCTTGGCTTGTACGTTGTAGGATAAAGGAAATGTTTGTAATTAGCATCTGCAACTTTTGAAATAGTATGGGTAATTTAGTAATAAATATTAAGTAATTTATTATAATTAAAATAAATGGGTTCTGCTAGTCCATTCATCTACAGCAGATGACTTTCAAAACATGTAGGAAAAATTATGGAAAATCTCTACAAATGGAATTATAATTATTTAGTAGAGCTTAAAACATTGTGGCTAAAGGAGAAATTTTGAACAATTTCTCTTTTTGCCAAAAATGTTTTCAAAGTTGTCTTCTTCACTTGCATCTACAAGTGGAAAAGGGTTAAGGATAAATAAGGCTTACTTTGATACTATGATATGTCTATTCTATTTTTAGGGTGCCCATAGCCATTGACATTGTCATCCGAAAAAAAAAATGGAGAATCTTCCTCATTTGGTCAATGGCTGCATTGCTGATATTTTTGGTATGATTGTTGTCTTTTTGCTTTCCATTGAATGAACTTTGATGCATCTGCAGTAAATTGCCTTTTGATAACATAATGCTTTCATTCATAGAGATTTTCATACTTTTGACGTTTTCAAATTCGTCTGCTGCAGATTTTTGGTAGGTTGTACTGGCAATCTGATCGAAATCATACCAATTTAAATTGCTGTGCATATATTTGATTTGACTGCACCACATTAAATGTATTTTAGACATCAAGCGTGTATGGTCGCTATTCCAGCGCCCTGTATCTAGGGAGCACTCTCCGTGTTTCTTCTTCTATCACGGAGAGGCAACTTTGAGGAGGGAAAAAAAAAGAAGAAAATCCAGCAAGAGGTAGGCCGTGCAAAGACAAAAAGGGTCCCATAAAGTACTATGAGTTATCAACATGTTGGAATTACCCTTTGATTATTGTGAAAATCATTTATATATGTTCAGTTTTGTAATTCATTTACAGCATACTTAAATGTTTATTTTGAAAAGCAAGCCAGAGTTAAAATTATTTCAAAAAAAAGCACAGCAGAGCTGTTTCAAAAGACAGAAAGAGTTTGAGTTAAATGATATATTCGAATTATCACATGTAAGAGTTATTGCGAGTCCACTGTGCTTTAATCCTTTCCCACATGCAGCTTTTGTCAGACGCCTCTGCAGCGGCTGACTTTTGAAAACTTGTGTCTAAAGGATAAATTGCTCAAAATGAGCAATTTCTCCTTTTCCCTCAATGTTTTCAACTTTGTTCAATAATTGAACAATTTATTTATAGAGATTTTCTATGTTTTTCCATAGCTGTTTTTAGAGTCGACTGCTGCAGATTTGTTGTATTTAGGAAAGAGTTATATCTTGATTAAAATACATGTACATGGTTAAAAAGTGTGAGAAGGGTCTGAATCGGATTAATATTGTCAAATTACATTACGCCATAAAAAGAAAACAAATTGCATTGTTTATTTCAGTTACCCGTGATATGGATAGACCAATATTACTATGGGAAGCTCATAATTACACCTTTAAACATTGTCTTGTATAATGTGTTCACTGACCATGGGCCTGACCTGTACGGTAAGATATATACAGAGATATAGATAAGAGGGAGTGAACGTGTCATTTCCCTTCTAATATCTATCTTATAACCGAACCAAGACCTATATTGTAGGTTCTCAAAATAGATCTCATTGAGTACCCACAACATAGGGTTTGACAGTCAAATATAGACTTTAGAATATCTTATTTAGGGCTCTGAGTACCAACAACTTAGGGTTTGGTTTGGTAATAAGAAAAATATTTTGGGGAAAAGACCTGTTTACTCCTCTTTATATAGACTTCTGTTACAAAATCTGTATGATATGGGATCAAAGGCTCCTCTGTTCGATATGGGATCAAAGGATTATATATGGAGTAGTATACATGTCTTTGCCAGATGGTGTCTTTATTATTTTTCATTTAAACCACCATGGTGGTTTAGTGGTTGAGCGTCCACCCCGGGTTGCGTGAGGCTGCCAGTATGATCCCCAGTTGGGTCATACTAATACTAGTAATGGCTGCCTTCCTTGGCGCTCAGGGTTGCGGGGTTATCATTATGACTGACTGGCTGATGTCAGAATAAATGGACAAGGAGAACTGAAAAAGTGTTGAAAGGGGCTTGAAACACTTAACAATCAAATATTATTTATCTAAAACATTATATTGAGCTGAGACAATTCTTTTTAGTACCAACACTATTGGGTTTGGAGTTCAAATAAAGATCTCCAATTGTGAAATGAGGGGTGCCTGTTCATTCATTCTAAGAATTTGATACTACTTTACAGAAGTTTCTTGAACCTCATATGACTAATTGGTATTCAGTGTTAGGTGAGAATAAAATGTGCATGCACAGGCTGATCTGAATCTGCACTGATTGCAAATGCCATTAGGTTGGTTTCTGCAAAATGCCGCTCCAAGCCTTCCCTTATCTCAAAAATGGTTTCTTTGGTAGATTGTTCAACATGAAAAATTAATGAACTGCAACAAGGTGGAAATAACTATTGCAATTAAAACATCTACAAATGGCATGGGTGTAATCTCAAACCACAAAAAAATCAGTAAATGCTCTTGTTAGGGCCTTGAACAATCTTATAACACAACTCGGTCAGAACGTTCTTCTATTGTTTATTGATGACTTCAAAAGAGACATCAGGCAAACCAATGACAGAGCTAAATGGAAACATGTGGCTTACAGCAGCTGATTACAAAATTTATAATCGATGGAAACACTATCATTGATTTGATATTTACAAATCATAAGATTGAGATCAATTTTTTTGTAAGATTGAGCTCCTAAATGGATATTGTTAATGCTTGTGAGGCTTGGTGTAAATGTAACTATTTTTAGCATACATGAATTAGTGCTGGTAACAGTCACAGATGCCTAATTAGGGGAACCAAAAACAATGTAGCCAACTTTGAATGCATCTGGTCAAAAATATGAAATGCTTTTAAAAAATAAAAGAACAGTTATTGAATAAATGTGAAAACATCATGAGCAATTTCCTCTTTTGCGACAATCCTTTAAAATGTCATCTGCTGCAGAGGAGTTTAAATATGTCAAGACATCCTGTCTATCTCACACCAGTTCTCCACACAACAGTCCTTCCAAGCAGCTGGCTGCTTTTCCACATAGATTGTTAGCCCATTAGTGGAAGATGAATGACACTTGTCACAGAAATGTGAAATGAATCAATCAACATTATTATATTTAAGTCACTTGAAAAACTTGACAACATGTGTTCTTTGTTTACAGGTGTGGAACCATTCTCATTCTACTTCATGAACGGTGTGCTGAATTTTAATGTGGTCTTCCTCATGGCACTAGTCTCGCTTCCATTCATCGTAAGTATTTCAAACTGTTATTTGTGTTGCCTGCCTTGGTCGTCCGTCCATCTGTCACACTTTCACTTAATGACATATGGGCAGGCGACACATGAATGCGTTACTTCAAAACTTCTTATCAAGATATATTACACCAGTTTTGACTAATTTCTTAATCCCATACAACAATTCTGCAGCAGACGACTTTGACTTTTGTTAGAAATTTCCTTTAAATGAAGGTACAATAATTGAATACAGTTGAAAACATGGTGACCAAAGGAGAAATTGCACATATTGAGCAATTTCTTCTTGTTGCCATGTTTTCAAAAAGCAGTCTGCTGCAGAGGCGTCAGAAAGCGTCTATATGAGGGAAAGGGTTAAGCTTGTAGCCTGGTATCTTGAGACATTTACTGTACCTCTTATGACAACCAAACCAAACTCAAAGACAGTCAAAAGTTTAATAAGCAGTTCAAGACCACTATACCCAAAATACTCTATATACAACATAAATACAATACATAACAAGGAATGCATCCAGATACATTACCCTATACATTTATTCTTTTCGACATAAAGACAGCATTTCTTCTTTTTTCAGGATGTTTAACCACTACAGATTACAAATTAATGTTAGCATAGAGTCGAAAACATTGTTGTAAAAAGAGAAATTGCTCAAAGGTTGTCTGCTGCAGAGGCAACAGAGATGGGGGTTGAAACTATTTCAAAATTGAGCTCTTAAATTTCGTATTTTTTACTCTAATGCATTCAAGAGACAACTCTAAAAATTCATTTAGCAGGAAAAAGATTAAGGTAAAAATGTGAAAGATAATATATCTAACTTAATACTGAGTTTTAATTTTTTACCCTTTTCCACATATAGAAGCTTTCTGACTCACATAGAAGCTTTCTGACTCTGTAGCAGATGACTGTCGCAAATATGGTGACAAAATGAGAAGTTGCTTAAAACAAGAAATTTCACCTTTGTGAATATTTTTTCAATTTTTTCCAGTAATTATACTTTCATTTATTGAGAATTTTTACATTTTTAACTAAAAGTCTGCTTCTGAGATTTGTTGTATGTGGGAATGGGTTAAGGTGTCATATACATGTATACAGCTAAGTAAAGGTCAACAATTGTTTAGTGAAAAAGCACAATTAAAAGAATCGGCAGATATGTATGGTAGTCTGCCAAGCCTTTATCATTTCTGCATATCTGCAGCAGCTGACTGAATTCTACTGGGCAAAAGTAGAGAAAAATCTCTAAAATTGAAAGTATAAATATTTAATAGAGGAATGAAAGAACAATTGTGGAATCAAGTTTAAAATATTGTGGCAAAAGGAGAAATTGCTCATTATGAGCAATTTCTACTTTTGCCACAATGTTTTTAAAATTCATCTGTCATCTGCTGCAGATGCAGCAGAAGGTGGAAGTATGTGGGAAAGGGTTAATTAGTGATGAGAGAGACCTTTTTCGGGCAAATACATATTTCTCCAGGCCTAAGCAAGAATTAATTCACTTGTCTTTTTTTGCAGCAAATCACTTTGTGGATTTTCAGAAAGAATGAAAAAGGTATGTTATATTATATTCTATGTTTAATTACATTATTGTATTTTTATCTGATTTGTTTGGGCAGTCATGGTGGAGTGTCCTTGGGCAAGGCATCTTTCTAAGCCTAGTACTGGTTTAATTACCCAGGAATCATGAATAAGTAAACTGTCGCCATCTGATATGTTTGAATGGTGTTTTACGCTGCTTTCTACAGTATTTCAGTTATATCACTTTCAGTTGTTTCAGTGTATATAACAAGAGCTACCTGTATTATTAATCCCTATACAAACAAATCTGCAGCAGACAATTTGAAATGATCTTGTCAAAAATATTAATAACCACTATGAATAAAAGTTTAAAAATTGGATGGAGTTGAAAACATTGTGAGCAATTTCTTCACTTGCCTCAATTTATTTCAAATTTTATCTGCTGCAGAGGCATCAACATGTGTCTTTTTAAGGGAAAGGGAGGTTAAATGCGGCTTTCTCTGAAAGTCTAGCCATGTTTACAGGTTTTGTAAAATAATACATGTAATGTAATCTTTGCATAGCCAAGTGCCAAAGAGGAAAGTCCAATTTATAAAGTTTTGGGTATGGGAATCACACACTCGTTCCCCAAGGCAGGGTCTGTGTATTTTAACCTTAAGGAGCCAAGTAATGACATGCCTGTAGATGACACAAAAATAACTACTCGCAAACCATCACTATTTTTTTATACTGTGACATCTCAGAATTTTTCCCTGTGCCATATGTGAGCCAATGCATGAGAAATGGTACAAGAAGTTGGCATTTCTGATCTGTGTAGGTTCAGATCATTTTGTCCACCTGCTCTGTTTCATCAGAATTTACACAAGTTAGCAGAATTAAGTTATATGTGAACAAGCTTGAGTAAGTTATATGTGAACAGCGTATATCTTGATATACACAGTTCATGAAAGCCAACTTGTAACTTTACCTATGTACAGGCTCATATTTGGTTCAGTGTTAGGACACCGGCCTCTGGTATACCTCACATTTATCATGAGTACTGGGTGTGCAGACATCAAGATTGTTAACATAAATTGTGTAGGAATCATTTAAAAATGCATGCATATATTATATATATATAAAGTTAAACTGATATGCTAATTTAATATTTTTCATCATACAATTTTATCTGAAAACATTTAGACAAAGATTTGGAAAATCTCTAAATGAAATTACAATCATTGAAAGAGAGTTGAAAACACTTATCAAAAGGAGAAAGTTTTGTCATTATGCGTATTCTTCCTTTTACCACAATGCTGTCAGAGTTTGTCTGCGTCGGAAAGCAACTGTATATGGTAAAGAGTTGAGTCATTTGCCTTGAGAAGGTTTTGCAATCAAAGTGAGACCAATTTCACCTTTTCTCGCAATGTTTTCAATATGCACCTGATGCAAAGTTGTAGCATGTCCCTTTACCACATACAACAAATCTGCAGCAGACGACTTTGAACATATTTTGTCAAAAAATGGAAAATCTCTATAATTGATTGGATAACCTGTGACTAAAAGTGGAAGACATTGTGGCAAAAGGAGATATTGCTTGTTTTGAGCAATTTTTTCTTTTGTCACTATGTTTTCAAAAAGTCGTCTGCTGTCAGAAGCGTCTATATGAGGGAAAGGGTTAAACACACTGTCTTACTACATCTTTCTACAGGTATTCCCTCGTATTTAGTACTAGCACCCATGTATATATGGATCCTGATATTTTTCACTAGACCTCATAAGGTAGGATGTCATTCTATTTATCCTCTGTCCATAAGGTCTATGGTTGTTTGTATGGTTTGTTACGCTCTCAACAATATTTCAGTTATAGCACTCCAATTCTCGGGAAACTTGTCAGTCTTACTGGTCCAGTTATCTTGACACAAGTGAGTCAGTCGTAATTCTAACTTCACAAGCCTGTGTGCCAAAAAGAGCAAATTTAAAGAGCTAATTAAATATTAAATTAGCATCACTGTCTTTTTAAAGTCTTTGGCATGGTCCAGATGGGGATTGACCCCACGACCTCCTGTACCCAAGGTGGATGCTCTACCCCTACATATAGGAGGCGGTCATAAAGTCAATGTGGAAAGGCAGCCGGTTGTCTGATAATGTTGAGTACAGTACTGTTTTGAGAATGCTAAAAAACAGGTGGATTAATGAAATTGTTTTTTAAAATACTATCAAGAGTCAACTTTTCAATAACCCTTTCCCACATACAACAAATCTGCAGTAGACAACTTTCAAAATATCTAGGCAAAAATTGGGAAAATGAATGAAAAGTTGTTTTCACCTCTATTTAATAATTTTACTTTCATTTAACGAGATTTTCCAAATATTTGCGGGCATGTTTTCAAAGTTATCTGCTGCAGATGTGTCGTATGTAGGAAAGGGTTAATTAACGACGCTCTAGAGAGATCTAGATAAGGCAAGTATTTAGTATCCTTAAATCTTTATGTGACCTTTAAACCCTATGTTGTGGGAACTCAAAAGAATCTTCTCATTAAGTTCTTTTGAGTATGAACAACATAGTGTTTTGGGGGGTTGAGAGATAAAGTTGAGAAAAGACCTGTTTGCTCCCCATTATCTAGATCTCTGGTATACATTTCATTTCAGGAGGAGAGGTTTCTGTTCCCTATTTATCCATTTATAGGTTTATGTGGTGCTGTTACAGTAGACTATATGCAGGTAAAGGAGTGTTGTTGTAATTACTAGACTTTCGGCAGGGTCCCTACACTTCCTTGATATCTGGAAAAGTGCTTTAATTTTATGAAGGTTTTTAAGTCCTCAACCCTTTACAACATACAGATGCTTGAGAGTAATTTCTCAAATTGCCACAATGTGTTCAACTCTATTCAATAATTATACTTTGATTTATAGGGATTTTCCACGTTGCGAAATGCTATCAACCCTTTCCGACTTGGAGAAGCATCGGTTGTGGACAACTTTTGAATACATTGTGAAAAAAAATGAGATATAAATAATATTGCAATTGATGAGAAATTTCTCCTTTTGTTGCATTGTTCTCAACTCGATTAAATGATTATATTTTCATATAATAAAAGAGTTTCCATATTATTGACTCAACATTTTCAAAGTCATCTGTAGATTTGTTGTTTGTGTGAAAGGGTTAATAAAAAACAAACAATGCAGAACATGATTAGACTTCAGGTATGTGCAGGCTGATCTTGGTCTTCTTTGTTAGTATTACATATATATTGAATTTAGCAGAATACTTTCATATTTTACTTCATTAAAAATATCAAAAAATGGTCTTGAAATATCCTTAAAAGTCCTTGAGTTTCATTTGGAAAAAAATTGAAATTTTGCATTGATTTATGTGTCATTTGCCAATTAAGGTAGGGTGACATTTAGGGATCACTTCTGTTGTCTAAATTATTTTTCCTTAGATTGTATTCAAAGCAAAGGATACATACATATTCACAAATCTTTTCTTTAAGTATGCTTGTCTGAGGTACTAGGTTTGTAGATTAACCCTTTCCTTCATACTACAATTCTGCAGTAGACGACTTTGAACATATTTAGTCAAAAAATGGAAAATCTCTAAAACTGAATGGATAACCTATGACTAAATGTGGAAAACATTGTGGCAAAAGGAGAAATTGCTCGTTTTGAGCAATTTCTTCTTTTGTCACTATGTTTTCAAAAAGCTGTCTGCTGCAGAGGCGTCAGAAAGCGTCTATATTGGGGAAAGGATTAAGAGATTTCCTACAGGAATTCCAATATGAACACTTTCCCATAAGTAGTTATATAAGTTATATATATTGGTTAGTGACAGACCTCATATAATATGTTCTCTTAACCCTTTTCCACATACAACAAATCTGCAGCACCGGGAAAACATTAAGTAAAAAATATGGAAACACTGTGTAAATGAAAAAGCAATTATTGAATAAAGTTGAAAACATTGTGGCAAAAGGAGCAATTGCTCATGAAAAGCATTTCCTCCATTTGCCCCAATGCTTTCAAAAGTTTTCTGCTGCAGATGCGTCAGAAAGCATCTATATGTGGGAAAAGATTAACATTTCTTGCCATGTAGAGGAATTGGTGTTTCAAAACAGATCTTGTAATTTATTTATTTTTTCCAGAAATGGGTTGATTATCTATTCCCATCCAAGGGTCACCATAACTATGCAGAGAAAACGAGTTGGTTGTCGGTTTTTATCGGGATTTTCTTTACACTCATGTCTGTATCCAGGGTGGTGGCGCTTTATCAGGGTAAGGAACTTCTTTGCATAATTATCCCTTTCTCAATTGTAGACACATTTTTTTGGTCTGCAGCAGATTACTTTGTAAAGCATTGTAGTTAAAAAGAGACATTGCTCCTAATGAGCAATTTGTAGCTCCACTGGCTGAAAGCCAGTCGAGCTTATGTCATGGCGAATTGTCCTTTGTGCGTCCGTGTGTGGGTTAACTTTTTCCTTTAAACGACTTCTTCTCCCTAACCACTTGGCCAATTTGGTTGAAACTTCATAGGAAGCATCCTCTCAATGTCTTCTCTTAAATTCCTACAAATTTGTTTGATCCATCCAAAATTCTGGTTTCCATGGCAACCAAAAGATAAAAATAGTGAAAACTTAAAAAATCTTCTTCTCCGAAAGTGTCAGGCTGATTTTCAAATAGTTTTGTAGAAATGTTTCTTGGGTGACTCTTTATTAGATTCTTCAAGAAATGTTGATTGGTTGAAAAATATGGCCGCCAGGGGGGGCGGGGCTATTTTGCATTATATAACTATAGTGAAAATAATTTTGTAGAAATGTTCATTGGGTGACCCTCTATCAGATTCCTTCAAGCCATGTTGATTGGTAAAAAAAAAACATGGCCGCCAGAGGGCAGGGCTATTTTACCGTATATGGCTAAAGAGAAAACTTAAAAAATCTTCTCCTCCGAAAGTGTCTGGCTGATATTCAAATAATTTTTTAGAAATGTTCCTAGGCTGACCTCTCAGTATTTTCAAGATAAAGATTGAGAATGTTCCTTAAGTGACCCACTATCTGATTCCTTCAAGCCATATCGATTGGTTGAAAAATATGGCCGCCAGGGGGTGGAGCTATTTTGCCTTATATGGCTATAGTTAAAACTTAGAATATCCTCTCTTCCGAAAGTGTAAGGCCGATTTTCAAATCATTTTGCAGAAACATTCCTTGGGTGTCACTCTACAAGATTCCTTTAAGCAATGGTGTTTGGTAAAAAACATGGCCACCAGGGGACAGGGCTGTTTGGAGATTTGATTTTTGCCTAATGGCTTGTTTCTTTCACCACAATGATCTCTTTTCAATTTTTTTTTCTTTCATCTAAGGCAAGTTGCCATATTTTTTCCAACATGTTTTCAAAATATTCTGCTGCAGATTTGGTGCACGTGAGAATAGGGATAAAAAATTCTTTAACCCTCTCCCACTTGTGGATGTATTCTTACGCTTCTGCAGCAGAACACTTTATAAAGCATTGTGGCAAAAAAGAGAATTGCTCCCAACGTTTACGAATCTATTCAATTATTATACTGTCATTTATTTAGATTGTCCAAAGTTTTGCCTTGATGTATTCATTCATCTGTTTGAGATATTTGTAAGAGGGAAAGAGTTAAACAACAAGTTTATCCCTTTATAATTCAATGACGTGCAGGGAATTTAAAATTTCCAAAAATTAGGAATTTTAGTTGTTAATTTGTGGTGTGTGGGAATCGGTTTATACAGATTTTTGTATGGTTAATTTTATTTATTTATTTTATTTCGTCTTCAGGTTATCATGCACCTCTAGATCTGTTTGTCGAGTTAAACAAGATATCGGCAGACAGTAAAGTTCACACACTTGGGCCGGACAAACCAGTGAATGTCTGCGTTGGAAAGGAGTGGTACAGATTCCCTAGTAGCTTCTTTTTGCCAAATACAAAGTGAGTATTTTTTGTTGTGATACTTGCCTGTTAATGTGTCACAAAGCAACAAAAATTGTTTCAATATATCAATCTAAAATTATTTGTGATATTTTCGTAAATCATATGGAAAACCTCTTTAATTGAAAGGATAATTATTGAGTTGTGTCAAAAACATTGTGGCAAAAGGAATTATTGCTCATTATGAAAATTTTCTCTTTTTTGCTACAATGTTTTCAACGGCTGTTTGCTGCAGATGTGTCAAAATGCGTATGGAAAGGGGAAAGGTTAGGCTAGGGTTAATATGATTGTATTTTGTGCAGTATATGTTGCTGTTTCCAAACATTGAATTATATAAGGCTGTGTGTGAACCAAAACAATAGGTAAAGAAAAGATAGAAGTATTTGATATGAACCTTTCCCACATACAACAAATCAGACGATTTTGGGAACATTTAGGCAAAAATGTGGAATATCTCTTTAATTAAATACTTAAATTAAATTGAAAATCCTGCTGCAAAGGTAAAATTGCTCATTATGAACAATATTTCCTTTTGACACAATGTTTTCAAAAGTTTTCTGCTGCAGAGTTGTCAGAAAGCGCCTATATGTGGGAAAGGGATATCATAAAAAATCTTATTAGTCAATCATGGCATAAATATCAAGACACCGCTTTGTGTCATTCTTCCAAGTTTTGGCGGGGACAATGGTTTCCGGGCTTATCTAAAGATGCCTTGTGTGCTTGAAAAAGAATTATCCAATTATCGAATTACTTTTAGAATGCTATTTCTGCATTTGTGCCAAAAGTCATCTGTATCCGGGAAAATTATATTTGGTTTGATGTTTTGTGCCCAAATTATGGTCATCATTTTCTACATAACCGTTCCCCAAATAGAGACAATCCTGGAGTCTCTGCAGCCGACACTTTTTCAAGATTTTGTGGCAAAAAGAAAGAATTGCTTTAAACTTGCTTTTTTCTTCTTTTTGCCTTCATTGTTTATCAATGCTACATTGAAAGTATTTTGTCCTCAAAAATTCTCAAAGCAGACAACTGAAAAAATATGTTCAAGGTCAAAGGTCATATCAGGTTTATCAGTGAAATTCTTTTGCACTCTTTTCAGTTGGCAGGTACAATTTGTACAGTCCGAATTTAAAGGCCAGCTACCCAAACCATATTCAGCCGAGCCACATAGTACCCGGCTAATACCCTCCAATATGAATGATATAAATAAAGAGGAACCATCCAGATATGTAAGTACATCGGAACCGGTGTATTAAGACCACACATGGGAACTCAACAATATCGTCTTTGTTCAATGGTGGTCTTTAATTGCAGGTTCATTTATGCAGAAAATGGGTAATTGGGAAATTAAAAAAGTGGTTGCTATAGACAAAGAAGTCGTTTTTCAAAGGTGGTCTTTAGCACTAGGTTGACTGTATTTCAATGAATGTATTTATGTTATACCAGTTGTGAGCAAATTTGTACAAGTTACGGTAATCCCTCATTTTGTCTCCTTTCTAGATAATCAACAAGTACAAGAGTGGAGGTTGATTCTCCTCATCGACTTTCAATTGTATATTAACCCTTTCCAGTATATAAAAACATTTAAACACATCTGCAGCAGAAGACTTGAAAACATTGTAACAAAAGGAGAAATGGTTTATGATGAGCAATTTCTCCTTTTGTCAAAATGCTTTCAACTCGATTATATATATATATAAAATGACACTTTCACTTATAAAGATGTTCAATATTTTCAAAGATATCTATTGCAGGTCTTATGTAAGAGTTTAATTGTCAGGATGCATGTAAAAGTGAACTGTATTATGTCACCAGAATTGAGGATTTGGAAGAATTTAGTACATTGCCCTGCCCTGCCTGTCTGTCTGTCTGTGGTAACTTGAACATTGACCCATCACAGATATAAGTGTATCCTTTATGACAAAATCAAATTGTTGCCACCCCTGGGCATTCATGTGTAAACATGGATTGTTGGATCGCCTGCTTTGGCAGGAATAAATTTCTCTGTCATGATTATAGGTAGGCAACACATATAGCTGAAAACAGTATAGGAAAAGTAGCCTTTGATTACAGTTACTCCTCAATCTTGCTTGGCTTTTACATTGAAGCCTGCCTGTCAATGGGAATTAGTACAGGTTTGCTTTGTGAACAGTCTAGATTTGGATCAGCATGTGCATCTGCATAGTCTGATCAATTTCTACACTGTTCATATTTGACTTAAACAAGCGTGTTAAAAGCTTCTGTCAACTTGTGTAGATTCTGCTAAGACCAAGGAGACATACAGGCTGTGTGCTAATTTGTATCTTTTCCCATGAACAGGCTCATTTTTGTGTCACCCTGCGTAGCATGGTAGGGATTACTTTTTTTTTTTGTCCGGCGTCTGTCCGGCCATCTGTCTGTCTTTCTGTTTGTCCATCACACTTTTTCGTCACACTTTCAATGAGCAGGTGCAGGTGACACACGTGCCCTGCAGAGCACTCCATTCTAGTTTAAACACCCTTTACATGGAATCTTTTGAAATCTCCTTGTACATGTGCTACTTATTTTTTATTTCAGGTAAATATTTTAAAATGCCATTACTTGGTAGATTTAGATCTTCCAGGGGAGTCAACTCTAGAGCCGCGGTATTCCAATAAAACAGATGAATGGCAGATACTCGCTTCTATACCATTTTTAGATGCATCCAGGTATGGTTTATTCAATTTTATTGCAAACTTGTTAACCCTTTCCTACAGACAACTAATCTGCAGCAGACAACTTTGAAACATTCCAAAAAATAAAATGGAAACTCCCTTTAAAAGAAAGTACAATAATTGAATAGAAACGAAAACATGGTGACAAAAGGAGAAATTGCTTGTTTCTTCTTTTGTCGACATGTTTTCAAAAAGCTGTGTGCTGCAGAGGCGTCAGAAAGCGTCTATATGAGGAAAAGGGTTAATTTAACTTTTTAACCCTTTTCCCACACACTACAAATTTGCAGCAGACAGACTTCTAATACATCAAGGCGATTATGTGAAAAATCTCTCTCTTAAGGAAAGGATTACTATTGAATAAAGTTAAATACATCGTGGTTAAAGTATGCTCATTATGAGCAATTGCCCCTTTTAACTCTAGGTTTTAAAAAGTTGAAGACTACAGAGGATTCTACAAGAAGGAAAAGTCAACCGTGAAGAATCTCTTGGTGGTTTATTGGTAGAGCTTCCGCTTCGTGTGTGGGTTCGATTCCCCAGGAGGGTCATACCAAAAACATTAAAACTGGTAGTAATTGCTGCTTCCTTGATCATAGGGACAGCATTAAGACCGACTGGCTGGTGTTAGGATAAATGGACCAATAATACTGGTAACTTATACAGGAAACACTGTGTTACAACTGAAACATTGTTGAAAGCAGCAAAAAAACACCAAACTGGTAATGATTTAAAAAAATTGTAAACTGCAGATGCATATACAAGTAGGAAAGGTGTAAGTGTTTGCATAACCCGGTAATAGCTAGATTCATCAAATTCTGTATTATCTACATTAATATTAACACTTTTCCTGAATACAGACGCTTTTGACGCCTCTACAGCAGACGCCTTGTGAAAACATTGTGACAAAGAGAAAATTACTTAAAATGAGCAATTTCTCCTTTAGCCAGAATGTTTTCAACTTTTTGTCCCCCGCTTTTAGCGAAAGCTGGGGACTATTATTTCTCATTCGTCAGTCCGTCAGTCCGTCCGTCAGTCAGTCACGCTGTCACAAAAACTTTAACCTTGGTCATAACTTCTGAACCGTAATAGGTACTGCTTTCATATTTCACATGTGTATTCCTTGTGACAACCCCTTTCCATCAATACCAATTTTTTTGACCTTGTGACCTTGACCCTGACGAGTTATGGCCCTTTACCCCTATGTATGACTAAATTCATTTCCGGGCTATTTCTCTGCAACCGCTTTTTGGAATTTTATGAAACTTCATAGGAAGGATCACCACCAAGTGTAGATGCGCATATCGTGTTTGCGTTCCGGTTGGATTATTTTGCACGGAGTTATGGCCCTTTACCCCACCATCAGGCTATGTATGACTAAATTCATTTCCGGGCTATTTCTCTGCAACCGCTTTTTGGAATTTTATGAAACTTCATAGGAAGGATCACCACCAAGTGTAGATGCGCATATCGTGTTTGCGTTCCGGTTGGATTATTTTTCACGGAGTTATGGCCCTTTACTCCACCATCAGGCTATGTATGACTAAATTCATTTCCGGGCTATTTCTCTGCAACCGCTTTTTGGAATTTTATGAAACTTTATAGGAAGGATCACCACCAAGTGTAGATGCGCATATCGTGTTTGCGTTCCGGTTGGATGATTTTTCACGGAGTTTTACCCCACCATCCGGCTATGTATGACTTAATTCATTTCCGGGCTATCTCTCTGCAACCGCTTTTTGGAATTTTATGAAACTTTATAGGAAGGATCACCACCAAGTGTAGATGCGCATATCGTGTTTGCGTTCCGGTTGGATTATTTTTCACGGAGTTATGGCCCTTTACTCCATCATCAGGCTATGTATGACTAAATTCATTTCCGGGCTATTTCTCTGCAACCGCTTTTTGGAATTTTATGAAACTTCATAGGAAGGATCACCACCAAGTGTAGATGCGCATATCGTGTTTGCGTTCCGGTTGGATGATTTTTCACGGAGTTATGGCCCTTACTTCTGAACCGTAATAGGTACTGCTTTCATATTTCACATGTGTATTCCTTGTGACAACCCCTTTCCATCAATACCAATTTGTGTGACCTTGACCCTGGCGGGGGACCATGATTCTCTGAATTTGCTTATTTTCATAATTTTGTTAATTTTTTCTTTTTTTCAGATCTCATCGTATATTTAGAGCCTTCTACATTCCATTTGTATCAAGCAGATACTGTGCATATGAAAACTACAATCTGCTGAAAACAACAAGGACTAAAAAAATTAATAAGGCCAAAGAGAACAGTTGATGAAAAACTACTGGCAGTATTAAATAGTTTAACTCTTTCCTCAAGACATTTTTTTAACCCTTTCCCTCATACATCAAATCTGCAGAAGACAACTTTGAACCATAATAGAAAATCTCTATAATTTAATGGATAACCTATGACTAAAAGTGGAAAACATTGTGGCAAAAGGAGAAATTGCTCATATTGAGCAATTTCTTCTTTTGTCACTGATTTCAAAAAGCCGTCTGCTGCAGAGGCGGCAGAAAGCGTCTATATGAGGGAAAGGGGTTAAGCCTCTGAAGCAGATTTTGAAAAATATTATGTTACAAGGACAAGTTTCTCTTTTTTTTCCCCAAAGGATATGTTCTTTCTCTATTTACATGTGATAAAACAATAGTTTATATCATATAACTATTGCTTAATTGTGTAGATTTCTTATTCTTTTCTTCAGAGGTATTATGATTGAAAATTTGATTCATATGACTTAACCCTTTCCCACATACAGAGGCCTCGGCAGCAGACAACTTTGGAAAACATTGTGGCAAAAATAAGAAATTGGTCATGATGAGCTATTTTACCTTTTGTCACAATGTTTTCAACTTATTCACATTGTTCTCTCATATAAAATGAGTTTTTGACAAAATGTTTTCTGTCCTCTGCTGCAGATTTGCTGTACGTGCGGTTTCATTATGAGCAGTATTTCCATGTTTTCAAATAGTCGTCTGTTACAAAGGCATCACAATATGGCTATATGTGGCAATGGTTATAAAAGGTCAACAAATATATCCCCGGATTCTAAAAATATCATATCTGGTTTATTAATAAAATCCTTTGACAAAAATTTCATTTGTAAATAACATAGGGGTTGGTCTGATTATTAAACGGGCCACGCCACTTAAAAGTTTACCTTCAGTACTTTGCCAACAGCAAAGATTCAGAGCAGCCTATGCCTTCATGCCAAGTGATCTGAATATTCCATGTCCACAATCTTAAAGCATCGTTGATGCATCTGGAGAATAGTGCGGATATTAGTTTAGTTTAAACCTATTTATATTTCAGTGATTGTGAAACAAGCTTTAAGTTTATATCAACCCTTTCACTCATATAGATGCTTTCTTAGGCCTCTGCAGCAGACGGCTTTTTGAAAACAGTGAAAAAAGAAGAAATTGTTTAAAAAGAGCAATTTCTCCTTTTGCCACAATGTTTTCCACTTTTAGTCATAGGTTATCCATTCAATTATAGAGATTTTCTATTTTGTGCCAAAACATGTTCAAAGTCGTCTGCTGCAGATTTGTTGTATGAGGAAAAGGGTTAATCACGCTCCATGTCTGCTTCCTTGAGACATTACCAGTACCTGCATTGTTTGTTTGGAAAAATCCCATAGGTAGAACCCCCTCATCACAGGATTAGAACCCGGGACCTTTGCCATGAGAGACTACCACTCTACCGCTCTACCACTGAACCACTGTAACATTACCAAAATGTAATCATATTGTTATTGCCATTAATTTTAAAAACCTTATCTCACTGAAGTGCTACATCTGTAATCAAAACACCTGATTTTTGACAAGTTCTTACAGGTTTATGACTGGTACACAGTGCCCCAGATAAGATGCGTATCTGCGTCATTGACGCTACAAATATGTTAAGATACGCAAGAGATTTATTTTATAAGCGTACTAAAAACGCAAGTACTTTGATAAATACGCATAAGATCAAATAAAACAGCGTAAACTAAAATGTGTCAATGCTGAAATTACCTACTTTCATTTTGATATAAACATCCGCTAAACGGTTTGCGACAATGTAACTATTTTACCCAAAATGCGCAGTAATTCTTCGATAATGGAACAGTATACCAGTCTACTCGTTTTCAAAGGTGACTACGCACCTCAATTTGTGGGGAATTCCCACCATCAAGGCACATCCATAATTGCCGTCATCCAATCAGAATAGGTTTCATAATTTCTTTCAAACTTGATTGGTGAATAAATATGGATACTACTAAAAATAACTAAGATTTTAATCGTACATGTGATTCCCTATTTTCATAATGGCGGAATGCGGGAATATTTTTGAAGACATGTTTGGAAAATCGCCTCGTAAGAGGAATTTAAATTATCCCACGTATCAGTTACGGTGAATTTGTACGTAGGATAGTTTTCTTTGTTTGATTTACAATGATTTAGATTTTCGAAGCGATGTATGCTTGATTTACTTGGGATTTATTCTTGCGATTTTCCCGAATTTCAAAATGGCGGACAACGATAATATTTGTGCAGGCATGTTTGGAAATTCGCCTCGAAAGAGGAATTTAAATGATCCCACGTATCGGTTACGGTTAATTTGTACGTAGGATGGTTTTCTTTGTTTGATAATGATCGAGATTTTCCAAGTGATGTATACTTGATTTATTCTTGCGAGTCGTCCCGATTTTCAAAATGGCGGACGGCGAAAATATTTGTGCAGGCATGTTGATTTTTGGAATAACAGCGTTGATAATGCTGGCGAGAAGGGCGCAGACATTTTGTTGTTATCAACAATACGAATTCACGGCTTCCGGTACGGTGTAAATCGCGGATCGCCCGGACCCGGTCAGCTTTTTATTGCGGTTTTTTTTTGGTCCGTAAAAAAGTTTCGGTCGGCGGTAAAAATGGACGGTCGGTCGGGTTACCAGAAACAAACCTATTTTTTTTTTTAGGCCTGTCACTACGCTATAAATTTTCAAATTTTGGTCATTTACCCCCAAGCTCTAAAAACTGGGGGTAAACTACTCCCAAGTTGAAATAATTATCTGGGGCACTGGTACATGTATTTAACCCATTCCAACCTGCAGCAGACGACTTTGGAAAACGGTGTGGCAAAAGAAGAAAATTCAATAATTATACTTCCATTTATAGAAAAAAATCTAAATATTCCAAAACTGCCTGCTGCACAGATGTGGAAATGGTTAATGGTTAACTATGAATTGATAATAAAGAAACAAACAATATAAACCAAGATTAGAATGCATGTCCAGGTTGATCTTGGATTATAATGTTTGCAAATGAAGTTTAAAGTCATGCATGAAATAATAGACAAATATTGATTAAAGTAACAAACAACGGGATAAAGGTAATAAGAATAATCTGTTCTTATCCATGTTTGATGTAATTTGTAGTGTGAATGTGAAAAAAAAGCAATAAATATACATGTTATTATAAAGTGATACAAGTGGTTTAATAGTTATGTGATATATGTATGAAGTACCAAAAGAAACACGACAGCCTCTGTGGTTTAGTCAGTGTCAACATCACCTTCCGGGTGTTGAGGGTTTGATCCCCAGCCGGGACATACCAAAGGCTTTGAAATGGTAGTTCTCACTTTTCCTCCTTGGCGCTCAGGGTTGTGGGGTTAGCATTATGACTGATTCAATGGTGTCGGGATAAATGCTTAGTACGGGTAACTTGCCCAGGAAATGCTGTGCTATAACTTAAAATTGTTGAAACCGATCTAAAACACCAAATAAACTAAAAGAAATACAGATGAAAAACAGGTTAATATTTGTTTCTCTTGCCTCTGACAAGTTCATATCATTTCTCGGTCGTCAGTCCTTCAATCTGTTTCTATTTGGCAGGTTACTTTGAAGACCTGCTTTTGACTCGGCGGTGAACATAGTGCTCGTCATCAGACACCATCTATCGTCCATCCATTTAAATCTTCTCTGACATTACTCGTCTTATTTCAAAGTAATTTCACAAAAATGTTCCTTCAGTGACTGTTTACAAAGACTGCTTACGCCTTCTTGATTGCTCAAAATGCATGGCTGCAAGGGAATGGGGCTAGTTTCCCTTAATGCACATAGTACATAATTTGAAAAGTTCCTCTATGATCACCTGCAAAGACAGTTCAAGCTATCTTGAATGGTCTTAAAACAAGAGGGCCATTTTTCTCTGTATTGCTCACCTGGGTACTTTTGGAAGAGTAATTTTTCTTCTAATTACCTTCAAATACGACAGGCATTTTCAGAGGAGAATTATTAACCCTCTTTCTGATGGACATGTTTTCATCCAATCAAAATGGCTTGAATAAATTTTGAAAATGGTCTGTAACAGCTGGGCAAATTGGCATAGAACTTTCACAGGTAGTATTCTCTCAATGTCCTTCACATTTTTTGGATCAATGCAGAATTCTTGTTTCAAAGGCAACCCAAATAAAACCAACTTAAATGTCTTCTCCTAAAGCAGTTGGCAGATTTTCTGTAGAAATGTTCCTCGGGTTGTTTTTGCCTTATATGGCTATAGTGAAAACTTTAAAATCTTCTTCTCCAAAAGCATCCGGCAGATTTCCAAATAATGTTGTAAGATTGTTCCTTGGGTGACCCTCTATCAAGGTTCTTCAAGTCTTGATGATCGGTCATAAAACATAGCCGCCAGGGGCCCGGGCTGTTTTGCCTTATATGGCTATAGTGTTCCTTGGGTGATCCTCCATCAGAGTCCTTCAAGCTATGATGATTGGGGCTGGGTTGTTTTTGCCTAATATGGCTATAGCAATTTAATTTTTGCCTAATGCAGTGGAGTGATACTGGTCCTCTTGGACTCGCATTAACTTGAACCATTTCTTAGAACACAGATCTGGCTTTGGTGCAACAGCAGTTCTGGTTGTCCATTTACCAAGTGCTTACAGCGGACGACTTGAAAACATATTGGGCAAAGCATAAACAATCTCTAAAACTGAGGGTTTGATTATTATTATATAGAATTAAAAATATTGTGGCAGAAAGAGAAATTGCTCATTGTGAGTAATTTCTCCTTTTGCCACAATGTTTTCAAAAGCTTTCTGCTGCAGAGGCTTCTGTAAGCATCTATATATGGGAAATGGTTAATATTGTTAACTAAGTATACCGACAATAGGATGACCGGAAAAGCTAACAAGCTTATACACGATGAACAATACAATCCATTTAACTTAAGATATTTCCTTTATTTCACACTCTTTAACAATATAAGTATCGGTACATGAAAAAGTATTAAAGTGAAGAGTCCTTTTAACTGTTTACCCAACATCATAAGTTTTTTTAAAACTTTCACTGCCGAATTTCATAGTTGAAAACTTGCAAGTGGGAAAATTGGGCGACTCCCTTTTTGTTCAACAGGAAATTTGGTAAAATTTAATGTCTAAGCAGCAAACAATGCAGATTTCAAAAGAGTCAGGTTGTAACGAACTGTCTCGCACAAATCTGCATTGTTTGCAAAAGCTTTTTTATTGCTTTGGCAGCGAAAGAGTTTGAGTTTAATGCATACACTTTCCCGCATACAGATGCATTTAGGCAATTCTGAAGATGTCTTTTGAAAACATTGTTGCAAAAGAAGAAATTGCTCACAATGAGCTAGTTCTCCTTTTGCCAGTATTTATTCAACTCTTCAATAGCTATACCTTTATTTCTAAAATTGTTTCATATTTGCATAGATAATTTCAGTCAACTGCTCAAGATTTGTTGTATGAGGGAAAGGGTTAAAACATCAGAGGCAAGAGTTTAAAATCTGGTGTATAGTGAAGTAACAACTGTATACAGACTTGAAAACATTGTGAGATAACCCTTTCCCTCATATAGACGTTTTCTGACGCCTCTGCAGCAGGCGGCTTTTTGAAAAACAGTGACAAAAGAAGAAATTGCACAAAACGTGCAATTTCTCCTTTTGCCACAATGTTTTCCACTTTTTTCGTCATAGGTTATCCATTCAATTATGGAGATTTTTAGGTTATCCATTCAATTATGGAGATTTTTTTATGTTTTGACAAAATATGTTCAAAGTCGTCTGCTGCAGAATTGTCGTATGAGGGAAAGGGATAAAGAGCAACTTCTTTAACCCAATGTTTTCCAAACACATCCGAGGCAGAGGCATAAAAATGTGGTTACCAACTACAATTTAACCCTTTCCCTCATATAGACGCTTTCTGACGCCTCTGCAGCAGATGGCTTTTTGAAAACATAGTGACAAAAGAAGAAATTGCACAAAACGTGCAATTTCTCCTTTTACCACAATGTTTTCAACTTTTTGTCATAGGTTATCCATTCAATTATTGGGATTTTCTATGTTTTGACAAAATACGTTCAAAGTCGTCTGCTGCAGAATTGTCGTATGAGGGAAAGGGTTAAATGTTAACACCATTAATTTTGATAGTTATAGAGCATTGAAAAACATCAGAAGAAACACACCATCTGCTGAATTCGAAGAAAAATCAATGAAAAGAGTTTTAACCATTTCCCATATACAGCCGAAGACTTTTGAAAAAAGAAAAAATTCTCTTATTGCCACAACGTTTTCAACTCGATTCAATAATTTTATTTTCATTTATAAAGATTTTCCATACATTTCGAGGGCTTGGTGTGAAACGGTTGTAACTAAAAACCTATTTTGAAAACCCTAGTTTAGGGGCAATTTTGACCCCTTTGTAAACAATGCAAATTTAGGTGCCATTGCTCAGAACGAGCAATGGCACCTAAATTTACATTGTTTACCAAGAAAAATGATTTAACTCTTATAAAGACTTTATGGCGAGGTGATTAACCTTGGTAAAAAAATACCAATTTTAAATACAACTGTTTCACGCCAAGCCCTCGATTTGCTTGGACCATCATTCAAAGCCGTCTGCTGCAGATGTGTTGTATGTGGGAAAGGAAGAGAAATCGAGCCAAAACCCGACACGTCATTTGCGGATACTTCCAAACTGAAAAGATCTACACAAAGGTGACAAAAGTCGTCTGTATCAGGGTTTAGAGATTTCTGAAATTGTATAAATAAAAACCTAGGGCTGAATTAAGGAGTAAAAACATCTGTAACCCTTTCCCACATAAATAATTCACATAAATAAATCTGCAGCAGACGACTTTTAAAACATCTAGGCAAATATATGGAAAACGTCTATAAATTAAAGTATTTTTTTTAAATAGGAGTTGATAACATTTTGGCAAGAGGGGAAATTGCCCATAATGAGCAATTTCTCCTTTCGTAACAAATTTTTCAAAACTCGTCTGATATACACGCTTAAAAAGGCGTCGACATGTAGGAAAGGGTTAACCTTTTTCTTATCTGTCTCATTACTCGGAATAATCCTAAGTTATATGTATTCAGTCTCATTACTCGGAATAATCCTAAGTTATATGTATTCAATAGAATCCTTTTAGAGGGACGAATTTTTTTTAGTACCAAACGTACCAAAATTGAAACAACACTGGGTTTGGTTTGTAGGGCAAATAGGGGATTTATAACATGAAATTAGAAACCAATCCAGAGATCTGAATTTGATTTGCAAAGATACAAAATTCATTCATTTTTCATCAACAGCTTGAAAGCTACTGCAAGTATGTAATTTATTATTTCATCAGGTCAAAATAATGGGGAGTAAACATTTTTTGTCCTGCATAGATTCAATAAACCCTTTCCCACTTGCATATGCATTTTGATACATCTGCAGCATTCGACATTTGAAGACATTGTAAAATAGGAGAAATTGTTCAATCATCATACATTTGTACTTTCATTTATAGAGATTATCAGTATTTTTGCTTGTTGTTTTAAAAGTCGTCTGTTGCAAATTTGTTGTATGTAGGAAAGGGTTAACCCTTTTCCACATACAACATTGATAATATCTAGGCAACAGTCTGAAAAATCTTCATAAATGAAAGTATAAGTATTGTTATGATTTGAAAGCACTGTGTCAAATGGAGAAATTGCTCATTATGAGCAATATCTCCTTTTGCCACTTTGTTTTTAGATGTCTTCTGCTGCAGATACACAAAATGTCTTTGGAGGGGAAAGGGTTTCAAGTCTATATCATGAGTTCTCAAAAGGATAGTCTCACAGAGATGCTTCACTTCCCTTTCCCTCATATAGACGCTTTCTAACGCCTCTGCAGCAGACGGCTTTTTGAAAACATAGTGACAAAAGAAGAAATTGCACAAAACGTGCAATTTCTCCTTTTGACACAATGTTTTCCACTTTTTGTCATAGGTTATCCATTCAACTATGGAGATTTTCTATGTTTTGACAAAATGTGTTCAAAGTCGTCTGCTGCAGAATTGTTGTATGAGGGAAAGGGTTAAGTACAAGAATAGGAATCTAAGAATGTGAAATACCACCCCCTATCTACGACTCCGAAAATATAAAACTTACAGAATTCTTTTTATCTACGGCCTAAAGACCGCTGTAAGCTAGTAATTGATGTTTTGATAATATCTAGTGTCTCCAAATATTGGAGGCCAAACATTGATACAATCAGAAACATTAGGCTACACTCGTAAAGAGGACTTTCGACCTCGGGGAGTTGTTCATGAACGTACCCAAAGTATGGGTAGTGAATCTGTTATCTTATCGGCTCGAGTTACAATTACTCCCCTACATGGGAAAATTACCCACACAGTCCTCATGAAGTACATCGGAGCTCTAGATAAGGCCAAAGGGGCGTTTTTTGCATGTCCTTAAACCCTTATTTGACCCTCTATCACTATATTATGGGTACTCAAAAGAATTGTCTGACCGAGACGTTTCTTTTGAGTACCCACAACATAGGGTTTGGTTGGATAATAATAAAGATATTTCGGGGAAAAGAACTGTTAACCCCTTCTTATCTGGACCCTTTGTACATTCATTTAGAACGGAATTAATGTCGCTAAATGGCATGTTATTCCCAAAAGTCTATTTTCTTAAAAAATAGCCAAATGAGACCTGATTGAAAATGATAGAGAGATGAGTATATGTACAAAATGAGGTGAGAGTTAAAATCTGTGTGACGGTCAAGTCCGCTCTTTTTTCTTTATTGGTCTCTTACTCATGTGTTTAGAAATAATTTCTGAGATTTTTGGTTTGTGTTCAAGCACTTTCAACATTGACGACTTGGCCTCCACAAGTTGGTCGTTTATTAATTTACACCGCTGAATATTACCCTGAAAGTAAAATGAATACACATCATGTCATATGTCATTCTGTAAATCACAATATTTTATGATTGTTTACACCTCAGCAGCAGACAGCTTATTGAAAACACATTGAATGGGAAAATATAATTTATAACATCATTTCATACAATAATCCAATATGGGAAATATTTCAATATGGATTTTCTCATTGAGACACAATTTGAGGTCATGCCAATTCACCGGTTTGGCATATTTTTAATGTTACATTTGTTACACAAATACCCAAAATTAATCTAGGATAATATAACATGAAGATGGGAAGTGAAGGCTGTGGTGAAACTTGGCAGATGCTTTTGTGTTATTGTGGTTTTAGGCCAATTTCAACATTATTTCAGTTAAATCAGTGACAGTTCATGATCCCTGGGATAACAAACCAAGGGCAATCCAACATGAATGTCGTGACTGGGGAACCTGGGACACCGGATTCCAAATCCCAGACGCTTGGCAGATGCACAGGCATGCAATAATGTGACTGTTTGAAAGGAAACAAGCTCTCATGGATATCTTGTTACTGTATAAGTTTCGTAAACATCGCATAATAAATGAAGACTTTATCATGTTCACAAGAGATTGTGGACAGACGACGGGCGATCACAAACGCTCACCTTGTCACTACATGACAGGTTAGCTAAAAAGGTGGCAGACAACTTCGATATCTAGGCAAAAAACGAAAAATCTCTGTAGATGAAAGTATAATAATCAAATAGAGTTGAAAACATTGTGTTTAAAAGGAGAAATTGTTCATCATGAGCCCTTCCTTCTTTTGTCACAATGTTTTCAAAAGTCTTATGCAGAGATATGAAAATGTACCTGCACATGGGAAAGGGTTAAGTTATATATTAATTACCTGAGTGAGTTCATGAAGCATTACAGATTCGTCTTCCAAAGAGCTGTGGCGAGGGGGTGGGGAGGGAGCAAGTACTGACTGTAATTCTGCTAATTTGTCATTCAAATCCTTCTCTAAAGCTACCTGTAAGTGATATATATATACATGTACCAATATTTATCACGGAGACCTAAATAAAAAGTAACTTGGTCTTATTACCCATTCCAATCCTTCTCTAAAGCTACCTGTCGCAATAGCAGCAGAAGTCTTTTGAAAATATTGTGGCCAAAGGTGAAATTGCTCATAATGAGCAATTTCTCCTTTGCTCACAATGTTTTCAACTCTATTTAATAGTTGAACCCCGATTGTTTGAGATTTTTCAGGTTTTTGTCACCATGTTTTCAAAGTTGACTGCTGCAGATTTGTTGTATTTGGGAAAGGGTTAAGGGGTTGCTTAATACAAGTTGGCTGCTAACACAAGTTTGACTGTTCCAATACTTCTCATAGAGACCTTAATAAAAAGTTACTTGGTCTCTTCCCTACAATATCTCTTTTATTATCCAACCAATTACTATTTTGGAGGCGGCTGGATAAGGGGCATCTTTCATGTTCTAAAATCCTCATTTGATATTCAAACCCTATGTTGTGTGTACTCAAAAGAATCGTCTCAGTAGGATGGCTCTTTTGAATACCCACAACATAGGATTTGGTTGAGTAATAAGAGAAATATTGTGGGGAAAAGTCCTGTTCACTCCCTCTTATCTAGTCCTCTGGTTGGGGCTACTCAAGAGAACATTGAGACGATTCTTTTGAGTTCCAAAAAACGTAGGATTTAAGAAATTGGAATGAAATAAAGGATTTTAAGAACATGATATAAAGAGTCACCTTATCTAGTCTCTTGAGCTCTGTTACCTGTTGTCTATATAATAGATCAATACCTATTATTTTAACATAGTAATAGACTTAATCATTATAAGTAATATTTAAATACAAAATATTTTCCTAGTATGATATTTTTAAAGTCGACTTCTTTGACAACATCGAAGGAATAACCACAGGAATAATTCACAATTTTAGAGAAACAATTTCAATAAGACTCTACACCTAAATAATTTAATACATGAAGGTCGTTACTGATACACTCTCAGTCAAACTATTCACCTATACAAGTTCACCTTTTCCCACATACAGAGGCTTTCTGATGCCTGTGCATCAGAAGACTTTTGAATTCATTGTTGCAAAAGGAGAAATTGCTCATAATGATTTAAACTCTATTCAATAAGCATGCTATAGATTGATTTGAAGAGTAGCTACAATGTACATACCAGGTCCTCGATCTGTGCTGCCATGTGATAAAGTTTCCATCCTGATGCTTTCTGTAGAACACCTTTCTGATTGGATAATTCATTGACTGAGGGTCGTCTCTCATCTGTAATGGCAAGGGGGGAGATAAACTCTCTCCTACATGCAGACATGCTTTGACGCATTTGCAGTTGACTTTTGAAAACATTGTATCAAAGGATGAAATTGCTCATCTCTAAGACTCTATTCAATAATTAAAGTATTATTTATAGAGATTTTGCATTATTTTGCGTAGATATTTTCATAGTCGTCTGCTGCATATTAACTGTATGTGGAAGAGGGTTTATCCTTTGCTACATGCAGACGCGCTCTGACAAATCTGCTGCAGACGACTTTTGAAAACAGTTTGGCAAAGCAGAAATTGCTCTTCAATAATTATACTTTATTCATAGAGGTTTTTCACTATTTTTTTATATTGCCAAAGTAGTCTGGAGCAGATTTATTGTATGTGGCAAAGAGTTGTTAAACCAAAGCCAGTTCCTTTTCTAGAACAAGATAAAATAGATTCCTCGTAATATGAAAGTCTTGCCCGGTAATTCTTTTTCAATTGAAATATATATTGATTGATGTTTTATATGTTTCAGTTCACCTTGCAAACAAAACTTGTTTTGCAATAGTCTGGTTTGCAAATTAGCGAAATCTACTGTGAGAGTTACAACAATTATTTGCAACTTCAAGGAAAGTCCAATGCTATACCAGAGATCAGTTCTGTTTTATGATATACAGGTACTCAACCCTTTTCCACATGTAGATGCCTGCCTTCTTATGCATTTGCAGCAGATGGAAACCTTTTTTGTGGTAACTAAATAACTTTCTCACTAAGACAAGTCCCTACAAGAAAAGGGGTTCAATTAAGTTAACCTTTTCCCTCATATAGACGCTTTCTGACGCCTCTGCAGCAAACAGCTTTTTGAAAACATAGTGACAAAAGAAGAAATTGCGCAAAACGTGCAATTTCTCTTTTTGCCACAATGTTTTCCACTTTTAGTCATAGGTTATCCATTCAATTATGGAGATTTTCTATGTTTTGACAAAATACGTTCAAAGTCGTCTGCTTCAGAATTGTTGTATGAGGGAAAGTGTTAAAGGATAAAGAACACTTCATAATATTGACACAACCTGATCTTTGACCAGAGAAGTATATAATTACGATATACATGAATTTCTGGAAAATATAAAACGCAACCCACCTTTCGCTTTCACATCGGAGTATCTTACAAAATGATTATTTTTAGGCTTCCAGGATATGTTGTAAAAATTTAACAGCGTAACGCCAGTGCGACACTTTTCAAGTGTCCACCGGATTCCTTCGTCGTCTATGTATTCTGAAAGGAAAATACTGAGAGATAACTTTAAACCCTTTTCAATATACAGACGCTTTTTGATTCCACTGCAGCAAATGTCTTGTGAAAACATTGTGGCAAAAGGAGAAATTTCTCATAATGAGCACTTTACTTTATCCTTTTTCCACATTGTTTCAATTCTTACCAATAATTAATATTGCTCTTATAGAGATTTTCCTTAATTTTGCCTAAATGTTTTCAAATTTGTCTGCTGCAGCTTTTTTGTATTGGTTAGAGTTTAAACACTTTGTGGCAAAAGTAGAAATCTTAACCCTTTCCCTCATATAGACGCTTTCTGACGCCTCTGCAGCAGACAGCTATTTGAAAACAGTGACAAAAGAAGAAATTGCACAAAACGTGCAATTTTTCCTTTTGACACAATGTTTTCCACTTTTAGTCATACTAGGTTATCCGTTCAATTATAGAGATTTTCTACTTTTTGAGAAAATATGTTCAAAGTCGTCGGCTGCAGAATTGCTCTATGTGGGAAAGGGTTAAGAACCATTGCCCCCTTTTACCCCAATATATTAAACATTATACCATTATTTTATTTTCATTACGAAAGATATAGTTTCCTAGATGTTTTCAAGTGCGCTGCAGAAATGATGTGTGTAGGAGAGGGTTAAATCTTTCAAGAAAAAAATGGAAAATTGTTGGTTTAAAAGTTGAAAGAAGAAAATATTGAGAGAAACAAATCATGAGTAATTTTATCTTCTCACAATATTTTCTTCTTTCAACTTATAAACCAACCAATGCCGATAAAATTACTCATGATTTGTTTCTCTCCTGGTTTTTCATTTCCAATATGTTTTAAAGGGACTGAATCCCATATGAGAAAAAAGCGAAAAAAAAAGAAAATTGTTTAAAATTGCTATTACCTTGATGTTTTTGCATGTAAGGCATTGAGATTTGCTGACTGATGTACTACAATATAAGCACACTATTAATATTGCGGAGATTTTTCGTTATTTTGCATTGTAAAATCTACTGGGTTAGTAACCCAGTAAATCTAAACATATCGCTGTATATTTATAACGTGATCACTACAACCGAATTGACAATCTCCTTCGCAGAGTTGTCGTTCCATACACTCACGCATACATGAATGTAATGAGTCGATAGTGTTAGAGAATGCCGAATTGAATCCACAAATTCAAATGAGCAAGAGGAAATTCCACGGTATTTTTAAACGGGAAAACACGGAGCAGACGTTTTTTTAACTGCTTATTTCCTATGAAATAATGAAAAACAAGACTTGTACGACCTTCTACAACATTCCGTTACATATATATCGACGTATTTTGGATTAATTAGAATAAGTATAAAATATAACGATTTTGGACCATTATGGTGTTCAGTCCCTTTAATATATATATATTTATATTAATCATATACCTGCACATATCCGGCACAAATACATTCAGGTTGTCAAGTGCAAAAACAACACACAGATTAAACTGTATTTGACAAGGTCACAGTACCAAATATAGAAATTTGACATCATTGAAAAATTGATGCGACGTCATTGAAATATGAAAATAATCTTGTGCATATGGGTGAGAAGCGTCTGCCGATTTCAGGTCTTATAGCATCTTGGCTTTAATTCATTATGCAACCAAAAAAAATTGAGGGCATATTACTTTGCCTTCAGTGTATGTGTGTGCGTTTGTCAAGCCTTTTGGAAACATGCCATAACTATGGAATTGTACAATCAGAAGACTCGATAAGGACTGGTCTTTCCCCCAACAATATCTCTCTTTTGACTCGACTAAACCCTATGATGTGGGAGCTCCAAAGAACAGTCTGACAGATTAATCACAACATAGGGTTTGAGGATCATTATTAGTGTTGTGGGAAGTGAAATATTCTAATTATCTAGATTCTGTTGAGTATCTACAGCATAGGGATTGAGGGGGTCATTATAAGGCTTGTGGGAAATGAGATACTCTTCTTATCTAAAACTGTCATGAAGATTCTTTTGAATACCCACAGCATAGAGTTTAAATGAGTACTTAGAGCAAAGATCCATTTACTCCGCTTAACTCGACTGTCTCAGTGTTGTAGTGTAAGATCATCCGCCTCTGGTGCAGGAGGTCGCTGGTTCAATCCCGGGCTGGGTCAAACAAGACTTTTAAAATGGTAGTAATTGCTGCACTCCTTAACACTCAGGGTTTCAGGGTAATCATCACGACCAACTGACTGATGTCAGGATAAATGGACCAGAAGAACTGGTAACTTACTAACAATACGTCGTAATATAACTGAAAAATTACTGAAAGCAGGGTCAAACACCAAACAATCAACCTCTTAATTCAAAAGCTGCATACCTTCTTTGATATCTGGTTTTTCCTCGTCTGTGAGCGTGTCGTCCAAGTCATCAAAATCATCGTAATCTTCCTCCTCTTCCTCTTCTTCCTTCACACAGGCCTCAACTAATTTATCAAACACGTTTACAGGTGTGTCTCTAATCTCTTCTGTTGCTTGTCTGTAAACAGAACATTTAACCCAGAGGATTAGATGAGGAAGAGTGAACAAGTTTTGCTTGCACAATATATATCTCTGTTAGCATTCATTAAAACCAATGTTGTATGAACTCGAAAGAATCCTTTCATTGAGACAATTCTTTTGAGTAACCACAACATATTTTTTTTCTTTATCTTGAGCTCTAATTTAACCCTTTTCCCCTCATACAACAAATTGACTTTGAAAACATCTTGGCAAAAAACAGTGGAAAATCTCTATAAATGAATATATAATTACTGGAACGATGTTTTCAAAAGTACTAGGAGAAACTGCTGATCATGATGCCTCTGCAACAAACTACTTTTTTGCCATAATGTGTTCAACTTGACTCAATAATTAACTATCCAGTTAAAAAAGTATTCCCTATTTTTATCAAAATGATTTTGATTTCTGTAAAGGGTGAAAGGGTTAAGGTTAATGTATAAAATAAAATGCCAAAATTGAAAAGTAAGGGAAATTTCATTTTTATCAATCTTTCAGTATTCTGTGAATGAAAACAGACGCTCGACTGATAGGGAGAAAAAAAAAGAAATGAGCTAAACAAAAAACCTTAACCGGACGACCACGCCGCCGCCGACGCCAGGGTCATGACAATAGCTCTCATTTTTTTCAAAAGTCGAGCTAAAAAAGGAGAAAGAATTTTGCTTTTGTAAGATGTTTGCTCCAAAAAAATATAAACGATAATCTTGCATTTTATTTAAAGATGAAATTACAATTGTCTAAATCAACCCATCAGCAGCTTCAGAGAAAGCATGCCAATTGTACAGTCTGTCATTCAAACATCATAGCAGGGTTCTGACTCTAATTTCAATAAGAAATTCATGTCTTTTCCAAGAATACCGAAGGTATATATTTTAGACTTTCTATGACCAAAACAATAATAATTGGTTGATTGATTTTAGTAGTTGAAAACTGAGAAAATGAAATGAAAAATTAAACTCTTACCACGTGCAATTAGTGCAATATTAGCAAAAAACACAGACCATGATTAGTCTAAACATACTTACAGTCTTATCATGATCTACATTTGTACTTAGAGCAACATGACTATATTAAAATGATATTTCCAGGTTTTTGGTGTTCTTTTAAAGTCTTTACAAGCAACTGGCTGCTTTTTAATATAGACTATTATGCGATATGCATCATTCTTCATCCACCAATGGTCTAACAGTCTATGTGGAAAAGCAGCTAGTGGCTTGGAAAGACTGTTGTGAGAGAAAGCTTGTGAACACATGGGTAGGTGATCTTATTTTTAAAATGGCGGTCACAATTCAATCAATTTTAAAGTTCAAGAATTTTGAATTTCAAGTACTTTTTCTGCTTTCATGGAATAAGCAAGAACCCTGCCATAGTATTTGTAGCATAAACAAAACCACTTACAGTAACTGTTTTCTTCTCTTTCTTGGAGACACTTCTGGAGTATTGTTGATGGGGTAACCTGAAAGTACAGGCAATACACATGACAACACCGCAATACTTTAAACCCCTTCACACATACAGAAAATATGCAGCACACACCTTAGAAAACATCTTGAAAATAAAATATAATAATTGAATCAAGTACAAGACATTGTGACAAAAGAAGAAATTGCTCAATATGAACAATATCTCCCTTTCTAATATTTTTTTTCAAAATAGTCTGTTGAATATGCATCAAATTGCGTCTACATGTTCAAAAGGGTAAAACATCTATTATTTGAACAAAAACAGTCTCCTGTTAAAATTATTCTTTTTAAACAGAAATTAAATTGTCTTAATCTAAATTAAAGCTGTCACTAGAATTAATTCAACCCTTTTTTCTTATAGAGACAAAATTGCCATCTTTGGTAGCAGGTAAAGGACCAATTCTATTGAAAATCTATTGATGGTATAGCAAATAATGAAATATCAGGGGAAATAACTGCCAAAATGAAGTCCATTTCATTATTATCCTTTGATTTTGTTTACCCTCGCCATGCAGAGTTAACTATTTGGCGAGCAGGTCCATTTCATGTTCAAGAAAACACATAAATACTAACTAGAATTGATTCAAGGACTGTAACTCTGATATCATTATGTTAAAACCACACACTCAGTGCACAACTAAATATTGATATAAGCATCCCGTAATGACTCATTTAAATGCTTTGGAGATATTCTTGACACAAAAATCTATGTTGACTATTTGAACAGAATGACTGACATACAGAACCAATTTCATTATGACCAGACCTGAACATCGCTTTAGTAGCAAAAGCTTGTATAGATTTGATGACTGCCTGTTTAACAGGGTCATCTCCGATTGACCTTTGCATCAGCCAATCGAATTGTTGACTAGGAAATCATTAGGTATCAACAGGGTAGATAACTCAAATAAATATAGGATAAAGATGAGGTAATTGCTAAGTGTTCCGATTGTATGGAATATTTAAATGGAAAGTGTCAATTCAATGAGACAACCGTTTATGCGATGTCACCAGATCCATTACACGTACAACAAAGTTTTTTGGTCTGATTTTTAAATCGATTGAAACAGATAAAGTGCTCACAGGTTAAAGGTTGCCTTCCCATCTTATCAATGTTCTAGGGGCCACATTCAATTTATTCCCCAACGCACACCCACACAGCCTCACTCAGACCAGAGGAATAGATAAGGGAAGTAAAGTATTCCTCAACTATATCTCTCTCTTAAGACACAACTCAACTCTATGATATTGGTCTCAATGAGACGATTCTTTTAATTACCCACAACATAGGGTTTGAAGGTTAAAATAAGGATTTGGGGATATGAAGTACTCTTCTTCTCTAGAGCTCTGCTAACACACACCCACTCACACATTCGAATTCACACCCAACTAGGGGTGACATTTCTATGTAAGCGAAAAACGCACACTGGTTTTAACGAAAAACACACACTGGCATTAACATAAAACGCACACTGGAGGCTGACTTACCATTTTCTAGATGTTCTGGAGGCTCATGTTTGATTTTGTCGTGAATAGGTTGTGTTGGCGTGGTTGCCTCACTAGACAAAGCCGTATCTGTGGAGGACTGACTTTCACTGCAATGTGAACATAAGAGGTGACCACAGTGAGTTAACATTTTCTCACAGAAATAGAGTGGAAATCATGGTGACAAAAGAAGAAATTGCTCAAAATGACCAAATTCACATTTTGTAACAATGATTTCAAAAAGATGTCTGCTGCAGAATGATGTGTCAAAATGCATTTATAGACATGTTGGAGAGTTATAAATCAAAATTGGCATAAAACTAATGACACTTCTAGTTTTGCCGTTGAAAATTACATCCAGAACTATTATACATGAAATTTGTCAGTGATGGCCCTGGTAATACTATGCGAATGCATAGGCATTTAAAGTATACAAAGGTTTTTGAACGATTAAATGTGTTAACTGCCAATAAACAAAGCTATAACCAAAGACAATGCAGGACGGACAGACATCAGACAATTAGTATCCTCCTGCTTTCTGACGCCTCTGCAGCCAACGACAGACGAGTTTTAAGTAATGTATTTAAGACTTGTCAATGATCTGATTTAATGTTTGAGAGAATCAAGAGTTTTCAGAGCTTTTTCAATCAAATTTAAAACCTTTCCAACAAACAGACACTTTCTGACACCTCTGCATTAGGCGACTGTTGAAAACATTTCGGCAAACAGAGAAATTGCTCATGAGTAATTTCTCCATTTACCACAATGTTTTCAACTTTATACAATAAATATTCATAGAGTTTCCGATATTTTTACTCACAAAGTCGTCTGCTGAAGATTATTTTTTTGAAGGAAAGTGGGGTAAAATGCAGGTGACACATTTACAATATAGACTTGAAAACTTACCCAGATGCAGGCGTTTTGGGAGAACTCATGTTAGACTGAGGTGTGCTGTCTGGCCGGGGCTCAGGCCTTGGACTGTGAACCTCAGGACCGGATGAAAGAGCCAACTGCTTTTTCACAGTTGAAATTCTGGAAAACAAGACAAACAGCATATTAACCCTTTCCCACATACAAAACTTTCGCAGCAGACAACTTTGTAATTATCTGGGGAAAAATATGGAAAATCTTTATAAATGAATGTTTTAATATCAAATAGAGTTTAAAATATTGTGGCAGAAGGAGAAATTGCTCATTTTGAGCAATTTCTTCTTCTACCGCAATGTTTTCAAAAAGTCGTCTGCAGCAGAGGCATCAGAAAGCATTTATATTGGGGAGAGGGTTAAAAGAGCTCTAGATAGTGTGGGTGCATACTTTGTCATGTAAAACCCTTATTTGTACCCCTAGCCCTTTCTCACATACAACAAGTCTGCAGCAGACAATTTTGAAAACATCAGAGCAAAATTCTCCTTAAATATAAGTATAGTTAATGAAACTGGTTGAAAACATTGGCATACTGTTTTCAAATGTCATCTGCTGGTGGGAAAAAAGAATTAAACCCAACATTGTGATTCTTTGGAGTAGTCAAAACACATCGTTTACTTTGGCTGCAAAAGTGATATTAATTTAATTTGTGTTTTATTTGGCTCACCAAGTGATTTTTATGAAACTAATCACAAATTTGATGAAAATGCATACACATCATAACACATTATACCTTTGCACAGGATCAGGTCAATATTATTGACAAATACTTCATAATTACTTACGTATTTTGTATAATATGATATAAATGTTTATCCTGTTATGGGTTGATGGCCCAAAATCAATAAACTTTATGTCATTGTCATAATTACTTGTGGTTGTATAAAAAATTACGTCTAAGTCGTTATGTAGGTATACAGAAATAAATTTATCCCGAGCTCTAGATAAGGGGCATTTTTCAAATTCTAAAATCCTTATTTGACATTCAAACCCTATGTAGCAGGTACTTAAAAGAATTGTCTGAGTGAGACGAATCTTTCGATTACCAACATAATAGGATTTGCGTGAGTAATAAGAGAAATGTCGTGGGGAAAAAGACCTGTTCACTCCCTCTTATCAAGTCTTGTCAATTATCATTTATTTACCCTTCATTTGTCCTTTTCCTCAGTATACTTGGTCTAGGTGAAGCACTTGGGTTGATAACAGGAGTTGAACTTGGCATCCCAGTCGACCCCTGATGCGTTGCTTGCTGTACAATTTGCGACATATGAGAATTATGGGTGCTTGTTGGGTAAACGGCAGCAATAGAGATACCCGATACTTGGGTGGGCGCCGGTACTGTGAGTGGAGTTACACTCTCTGTGTGAGCTATAGACACCTTGGTCTGACCTGGTAAGAGAATGATGGAAATTTTGAAAATACATTTTTAACCTTTTCACTAATCCAGTTGAATTCTGGTGCATCTGCAGCAGTCAACTTTTGAAAAACATTGTGGCAAAAAGAGAAATTGCTCATTATGGACACTTTTTCCTTTTGCCATGTTTTCAACTCTATTCAGAAGCAATACTTACTTACAGAGATTATCCAATTGTTTGCCCAATATTCAATAATTAAACTTTTGTTATAGCTATTGTTCATGATTTTGCCATTATGCTTGCAAAGGCTTCAGATATACATGTGTACTTGGGAAAAGGTAAAGGCTTATTCTTTTCTTTTTTACTTTAACCCTTTCCTTCATATAGATGCTTTCTGATGTCTCTACAGCAGACTGCTTTTTGAAAACAAAAAGACAAAAGAAGAAATTGCTCAAAACAAGCAATTTCTCCTTTTGCCACAATGTTTTCCACTTTTAGTCTTAGGTTATCCATTCAATTATAGAGATTTTCTATTTGTTGACAAAATATGTTTTAAAGTCGTCTGTATTGTTGTATGTCGGAAAGGGTTAAACCCATAACCATTAACAGACACATTTTGATGCATCTGCAGCAGATGAATTTTACCCCAATGTTTTCAACTTTAATAAATTCATACCTTACGATTTTGAAGCAATTCCTAACAACTTCAATTGTTCTTTCTTCCAGGATATCCAAGCCAACCATTTCGTTTTTTTGGGAAAGTATTTTTCTTTGTGAAAAGTTAATCAAAGAGAAGATTGAACATATAGAAACTGACACGTTCAAGCAGTAACCCTGACACCGTGAGTGACCTGGACCCTTTAACCCTTTCCCTCCTTCGACAATTCTGCAGCAGACGACTTTGAACATATTTTGTCAAAAAATAGAAAATCTCTTTAATTGAATGGATAACCTATGACTTAAAGTGGAAAACATTGTGGCAATTTCTTCTTTTGTCACTATTTATTCAAAAAGCCATCTGCTGCAGAGGCGTCAGAAAGCGTCTACATGAGGGAAAGGATTAAACCAGAATTGTTATTACAATCGTCTTCTTCTTAGTTGAAACTAATTGTCTTAAGCAGCCACAAAGGGAAGAGTAAAAAAAAATTGGCTGCTGAACACAGGTGGCTGCTTAATACAAGTCAAATATAGAAGTTGATATTGTTTTTGTTAATCTTCAAGTGAAAACAAGTTGGCTGCTTAGCAGAAAAGACCGCTAACACAAGTTTGACTGATTCTGGACATAATTTAAAAACATTGCTGTAATGGGATCATTTGGTCTCAATGAACAATTTCAGATTTTTTAACAATATTTTCAACCAATTAACATCATAACTTTTCCTTTACAGAGATTTGCAATAGTTTTCCCAAAATGTTTTCAAATCCATCTCCTGCAAATATGTTATATGTAGGAAAGGATTAAATACATAATAAGCTTTACTAATAATACTAATATGAAACAATTAGTTTGACAATGTTACTTGTCTGATAGACCTTCGCCCAATTAACCTAGTGCAAAGTTTGGTTTGGTACCTAAGATTGATACAAACAGAAATTCTTTAACAGAATCAACTATTTTAACCATGTGTCACAACTTCTTCAAAATACAAGTATTCCATTTATTATAGATGTTTTTTTCAAAGCAGAAAACTGCATATAAACTATATGTAAGGATACTGCTAAAACGGAGCTCTATACTATGTGTGCATTTCATGTGCTAAAAATCTTTATATAACTCATATGATGTGATTAAGCAAAAGATAAATGGTCTCACTTCGTAAATTATTTTGAGTCCCCACACCTTAGTGTTTGGGGAGGGCAATAACAGGGATTTTTTAGGAGCAAGATAAGGTCACTCCATGTTCAACCTTTCCCTAATTCAGATTTTTTTTATGAAAACATTGTGACAAAATGAGCAATAACTCCTCTTTCCACCATGTTTTCAACTTTCATTTTAAGAGATTTTTCCTATTTTAACATTGATGTTTTCAAAGTCGATAGCTGCAGATTTGTCTTTTTATAATATGTGTTAAAAGTATAATATTTAGATTAAAGAAGGAATAAAGACCTGTCCATTTTCTTGCTATTACAATTTCATATTTTGTGGGAAGTAGTCAAACCAGAGAACTGCACAAACACTATTTTTGTTAAACACATGTAAAGCCGTTATTCAACAATCCCCTCACCTTCAGTGCCCCCGCTATGAAACTGTGTGTGTGTTGTATGGGGCGAAGCCTGTCGCAGAGGATCCTGCATCACCATCATCGGGTGATTAAGTCGGGTTACCGATGGCTGACTGCCTGAGTGACTGGCCTGAAGAGATGCTGCTAGACTCGCTGTATTTTGAGGTGTAACTGTCAACAGCCATAAAGAAAAGATTTAAAAATCATTGCGCCAGTGTCATTTGCAACGAACTCAAGCTATGCTCAAAAGTTGTTGAGTTTTGTCCAGAGGTCTTGATAATGAAGGATGGACATCTATTTGCGTCACAATTTTTATCTTATTTTACATCTAACCCTTTGTTGCGAGTATTTCTATATCTTTCTTTTTAAGTCAAACTGTCAATTGACTTAATAGACATTCAAACATATATCTATAAATTTGAATTTTGATTAATAAGTCATATCAAAAGAGACCAACAAAGGAAACAATTTGTAGCAAGTTGTGAGCTCTTTGGCCTCTATTGGCGAATTATTTGGCATTCATGTCCAAAAAGTAGTGAAAACTTTACAAATTTGGCGTAACAATTGTGAAAAGATTTTTCACATCACAGGGTTAGATGGTAAGATATGGATTTTAGATCTGGAGCTCTGCTGTGACCAAGACGTTTTTGAGGAAATTTGACAGAAATTTGGTTCATTTCTAATAGCTGGAAGGCACTCTCCTTATTCTTTTTTGTCAGCTAAACATAAGGATATTTTTTGTTTGCTTTGAAAACATACCTGAACAAGAGGCCCAAGAGGGCCAGTATCGCTCCACGGCCATAAGGCAAAAATAAAATCTCCAAACAGCCCTGCCCCGTGGTGGCTATTTTTTTTACCAACCACCATGGCTTAAAGGAATCTTGTAGAGTGTCACCAAAGGAATGTTTCTGCAAATTTATTTGAAAATATGCCTGACACTTTCGGAGGAGAAGATTTTTTAAGTTTTCACTATGGTCATATAAGTCAAAATAGCCCCGCCCTCTGGCGGCCATGTTTTTCGACCAATCAACATGGCTTGAAGGAATCTGATAGAGGGTCACCCAATGAACATTTCTACAAAATTATTTGAAAATCGGCTGAACACTTTCGGAGAAGAAGATGTTTTAAGTTTTCACTATAGCTATATAACGCAAAAAAGCCCCGCCCCCTGGCGGCCATGTTTTTCGCCCAATCAACATTTCTTGAAGGAATCTAATTAAGGTTCACACAAGGAACATTTCTACAAAATTATTTGAAAATCGGCCTGACACTTTTGGAGGAGAAGATTTTTTAAGTTTGCTCTTTAGCCATATAGGCAAAATAGCCCCGCCCTGTGACGGCCATGTTTTTTTACCAATCAACATGGCTTGAAGGAATCTGATAGAGGGTCACCCACGGAACATTTCTACATAATTATTTGAAAATCTGCTGAACACTTTTTGAGAAGAAGATTATTTAAGTTTTCACTATAGCTATATAAGGCAAAAAAGCCCCGCCCCCTGGCGGCCATGTTTTTCGCCCGATCAAAATTTCTTGAAGGAATCTAATAAAGGGTCACCCAAGGAACATTTCTACAAAATTATTTGAAAATCGGCCTGACACTTTCGGAGAAGAAGATTTTTTAAGTTCTCACTATTTTTTTCTTTCGGTTGCCATGGAAACCAGAATTTTGAATGCATCAAAAAAAATTGAAGGAATTTAGTAGAGGACATTGAGAGGATGCTTCCCATGAAGTTTCAACCAAATTGGCCAAGTGGTTAGGGAGAAGAAGTTGTTTAAAGGAAAAAGTTAACGCACGCACGCACGACGGACAATTCGCCATGACATAAGCTCGACTGGCTTTCAGCCAGTGGAGCTAAAAAGGAGAAAAAGCTCAAACCAAGGAATTTCTTATCTTCCCAAATTGCGTTAAATTCTGCATTGACACTTTAATTTCAATAAGTCAGTCATTTCATTTGTTTTATCTTCAAAAATGCAAGAAAAAATCCCACTCTAAAATGTGCAACCCAAGTGAATATTTGCATGTGTCATGAAGTTAGTGATTTTGAATATACGAACATAAAGCACGTGGAAATATAAGCTGATAATAAATTTTCAGGTCATATAACAGTCAATTTTTGTTTCATTTTGAGTGCTGGCAAAATTTAAGGATATTTCCATGTCTACTACACCTTTACTGGGAGAAACTCTTGAAAAATTTGAGATGTTTGTTTCCGACATTCAGGATACATTTTGATGTGCTTGCAGCACACATATTTTGAAAACAATTGTGAGAAAATGTTTTCAAATATTCAGTAATTTGAATGCATAATATAGTCATTTTGGATATTTTTGCTGACATGTATTCAAAGACATCTGTTGCAGATTTATAGTAATTGGGAGAGGATCTAGAATGCATGAGATTAAATACATCACTCAATATTTATCAGGTTTCACAAAGTGTATTTGTATCATGTACACCTTGTTTCCAGGCTTTCTTGCACCAGTGCTCCACACAACATTTATCCAAGGCAACCTTCTCACAGTGCTTAATAAAATTCTTGAATATAAATTTCAACTGATTCTTTCAGTATGGAATGAAAATATATAATATATATAAAAACAAGAAACCGCTGAAGACGGTAAGGCCGTATTGTCAGCATTTGACCTTGAAAATCGACAAACCAAGGTCAAGGTCAAAGTAACCATAGAAATCAATAGAACTTGTAACTGGTTACCTTCAGGCAAAGTTTCAAGTTTGTAACCCTTTCCAGTGCTGAGATTTTGCCTCAAAATGAAACTTTAACCAAAATGTTGACGGACAGACAGACAGACGGACGGACATCGCCAATCTATAGACCAGAATTGCTAGAGCAATCCGGCCAAAAATCATAAAAAATTGCATACTGTTACAGTCACAATTTATCTTATCATGTTAATTTGTATACCACTTACACATTTACCTTCTAAACATTTACACAAGGTGCCAAAACACACAATGAACACACTAAAGTAACCGCAAAATGTGCCTACTTACTTATACTCGGTCTTGCTTGTTGCTGGGCAACAGCTGCCACCTGATACCGCATAAGCTGCTGGTAATATGGGTTGTCCGGAGACAGCATGTAAGGGGGAAAGAATGGCATTGTGGGAAGTCTGAAATATTAAGCAAAATATGTTTGACAAGAAAGATCTTGATTAACCCATTCTACATGCAGATGCATTTAGAAAACATTGTGATCAATGTGAAATTTACCATTAAAACCATTTTCCTTTTTGCCATAATATTTTCACACATGTTTCTGCATGTTTTCAAGGTCTTCTGCAGCAATTGTGTTGTAGGTGGAAAGCCTTAACCCTTTCCCTCATATGACAATTCTGCAGCAGACGACTTTGAACATATTTTGTGAAAAAATAGAAAATCTCTATGAGAAGAAAGTCTATATGAGGGAAAGGGTTAAGCAGGAATTGGTTGCAATATGATGTTTATGACGTTCTCAACAGTAATGTCTTTGTGTGTTGATTAGCATTACTTACCCTAAATCTATACTTGAGGAAGCTTCAATCCACTATCTCATTTTACAAAGAAAAATATCAACTTACGAGTCTCTAGATTCTGTAGAAGATGCATTATTAGCCCCTGTTGTAATTATAGGTGAAGCCTTGGCTTGGGGAATGAACAGACTGGTGGTAGACTGGGGAGGCTGGTCATGAATGGCCTGATTGGAGGACTGGCTATGAAACTGGGCTAGATGCGATAAAATGCTGGGATTACTTCTAGGCTCTGTAGAATGAGATATCGATGTGGAATGGGTGACGGTCTGGTGTTGTCTTTGTGGGGGAACTTTTGCTGAAAAAGAAAGTATATTATCATGATCTTCTTGAGCTGAATGGTGTTAAGTTAAAAGTTACCCTTAAACAAAAGTGTAGCATAGGTAATTAATTTTGCTCCCCTTGTTCATACACAAGATCTACCTCTGGGGCATGCCAACAGTCAATCACATTGATTGCTGTATGTTTATTGGATCGGACAACACTGCATAAAAGGTCACCAATTGTTGACCATATACATTTAAATATCTCCCTGGTTGCTTCCTATTTTAAAGGCAACGTTTTTATTGGCTGTGGTTAAGGTCCATCTGACAAGACATGTAATTGGCAGTCATCAGATCAATACGAGAATTTGCTACTGCAGCGAAGTTTAGGTCCAGTTTTAATGACATTGACCAACAGTAGAACCAAGGTCAAACACTCTGAGTGACCATAATGACAAAAGGGTGAAAATAAAGAAAAGGAAAGTTAATTTTTATACAAGTCAAAAATGCAATGTTTCATTTTAGGTAAACAAAATCGGATTTAGAAAAACATTTATTAATGATGTGTTTCAAAACAAATTTGCAAATTTAGTTTAAACTTATATATTTTACATTGTTTGCAAAACAAGCTTTAATCTTATATTTATCTCACTCGAGGTCTGCTTCCTGGAGACAAAACCAGTACTTGCGCCATTTGTGTGAAGCTGAAGCCTGGGACATTGGAACAATAGGTTGATCGACCTTTTACCACTGCTCCAATGTCTTCCCTTTAACTGGACGCAGCTCTTAACCCTATTCCACATATAGACTCTATTTGATGCCTCAGCTGCAGACTTTTAAAAACATTGTGGACAAAGGAGAAATTGACCAATTTCTCCTTTTACATCAATGTTTTCATTTCTGTTGTCATCTGCTGAGGATTAGTAAAATGTGGGAAATGGTAAAAACTCCAACTTACCTATAGGTATAGATGAGGATGTGGTTCCACTACTTAATATAGGTATGGTAACTGTTGATGTTGGCAACGCCATGGTAACTGAAGAAAGAGGTGTGTTGCCCACAGTCGGACCTGTGAATAAAGTTAGCCATGAATGAATCTAAACTTCATTTGATAGATTGAAGAATTAACTTAAAAAGAGCTAAAAATATTTATCAGATGACCACATACAATCACGATTCATAACTAGAATGGAGTGCTCCGCGGAGCAGGTGTGTCACCTGCACCTGCTCATTGAAAGTGTGATGAAAAAGTGTGACAAAAAGACGCCGAACAAAAAAAGTAATCCCCAAGTGCCTACCATGCTACACAGGGTGACACAAAAAAGGGCTATAACTCAACAAGAGAAACGTAGTCATCTGACAACATACAGGACTATTTAAAGTGCTTGTCAACTGTAAAATCCAATTAATCAAAATATGTTTGCATGTTTGAAAGTCCACACCCTAGGGTTATTGAATGGGAGCAACTGTAGATCGAAACCTTAATTCAATCTAAACAAGAGAGTAAGTAGGAACCTTTAACGATGTGTAGCTGTTCTAAAGATGTAACTTAAACCAAACCATGCATACCAGTTGTGGTGACGACAAAGATAAACAAGAGGACCATGATGGTCCTATATCGCTCACCTGATTTAATCAAACTTAAGAAGTTTTCAGTGTTCTTTTCCCATTATGAGTCTATGAAAAACAAGTGACTCCCGGGAGGGGGGTCATTTTTTACCCCATGGCTATAATTTGAACAATCTCAGTAGGTCTACTAGATGATGCTTCATACCAAATATCAAAGGTCAGGGCCCTCTACTTTTAGACAAGAAGATTTTTAAAGTTTTTCCTCTAAATGAGTCTATGTAGGATGGGACTCCCTATTATCGGTGTACTTGCGTTTATTTTGAAAAAAAATTAGTAGAGCAAACTTAACTGTAAATTATATTCAGTGTCACTCGTTACTTTATATGTCCTTTATATGTCCTTGTTAATTAACTTAGACAAAATAATCATTCACTTTTGTGCAAAGTTCCAAAAATTGAGTCCATCCGCACCCATTTTGAAATTGACATTCAAGGGAGGCAATCACTCACCGGTGTAATTACAAAAAGCATTAGTATGGTGGTCATGTTGTATCAACTCTTTACAAGAATTTTGGTCCTTAATTTCTTCCATGTTTTATATAGTCGAGAAAACTTCACGGAATGTAATCATGTGACTTAAAATTCCTATGATGTCATAAGCAGTTAATACACAACATGTTCAAATGTGAAAGAAAAGATCAACAACAGGTTTTCTACTAAAAACAAGCAAATTCATGAAATTTATATCCCCCGCTTGCAGGAAATATTGTAGGAATAAAATCCGCCGAAAGTGACGATCGAACTTGGCCTAGCTGTTAAGGCATTTAACCTTGTTACAAAGTTTGAATGAAAAAAACGGTTAACATTTGTGGCAGTAATTGCACGGAAACAGCAACAAACGACATTTTTTGTTAAGCAATGGGCCATAACTCCACCGAAAGCGACGATCGAACTTGGTCTAGCCCTTAAACCATTTAACGTTGTTACCAAGTTTGAAAAAAAAACGGTTCACATTTGTGGCAGTGATTGCATGGAAACAGCAAAAAACGAAATTTTTGGTTAATTAAGGGGCCATAACTCCACCAAATAAAGTCCGCCGAAAGTGACGATTGAACTTGGTCTAGCCCTTAAGGCATTTAACCTTGTTACCAAGTTTGAACAAAAAAGGTTCACACTTGTGGGAGTAATTGTACGGAAACAGCAACAAAGGACATTTTTTGTTAATTAAGGGGCCATAACTCCACCGAATAAAGTCCGCCGAAAGTGAGGATCGAACTTGGCCTAGGTTGTTACCAAGTTTGGAAAAAAACGGTTCACATTTATGGTAGTTATTGCACGGAAACAGCAACAAACAACATTTTTTGTTAATTAAGGGGCCATAACTCCACCAAATAAAGTCTGCCGAAAGTGACGATCGAACTTGGCCTAGCCCTTAAGGCATTTAACCTTGTTACCAAGTTTGAAAAAAAAAGGTTCACATCTGTGGCAGTTATTGCACGGAAACAGCAAGAAACGACATTTTTTGTTAAATAAGGGGCCATAACTACACCAAATAAAGTCCGCCGAAAGTGACGATCGAACTTGGCCTAGCCCTTAAGGCATTTAACCTTGTTACCAAGTTTGAAAAAAAAAAGGTTCACATTTGTGGCAGTTATTGCACGGAAACAGCAAGAAACGACATTTTTTGTTAAATAAGGGGCCATAACTCCACCGAATAAAGTCCGCCGAAAGTGATATTCGAACTTGGCCTAGCCCTTAAGGCATTTAACGTTGTTACCAAGTTTGAAAAAAAAAGGTTCACATTTGTGGCAGTTATTGCACGGAAACAGCAAGAAACGACATTTTTTGTTAAATAAGGGGCCATAACTCCACCGAATAAAGTCCGCCGAAAGTGATATTCGAACTTGGCCTAGCCCTTAAGGCATTTAACGTTGTTACCAAGTTTGAAAAAAAAAGGTTCACATTTGTGGCAGTTATTGCACGGAAACAGCAAGAAACGACATTTTTTGTTAAATAAGGGGCCATAACTCCACCAAATAAAGTCCGCCGAAAGTGACGATCGAACTTGGCCTAGCCCTTAAGGCATTTAACGTTGTTACCAAGTTTGAAAAAAAAAGGTTCACATTTGTGGCAGTTATTGCACGGAAACGGCAAGAAACAACATATTTTGTTAAATAAGGGGCCATAACTCCACCAAATAAAGTCCGCCGAAAGTGATATTCGAACTTGGCCTAGCCCTTAAGGCATTTAACGTTGTTACCAAGTTTGAAAAAAAAAGGTTCACATTTGTGGCAGTTATTGCACGGAAACGGCAAGAAACAACATATTTTGTTAAATAAGGGGCCATAACTCCACCAAATAAAGTCCGCCGAAAGTGATATTCGAACTTGGCCTAGCCGTTAAGGCATTTAACCTTGTTACCAAGTTTGAAAAGAAACGGTTCACATTTGTGGCAGTTATTGCACAGAAACAACAAGAAACAACATTTTTTGTTAAATAAAGGGCCATAACTCCACCGAATAAAGTCCGCCGAAAGTGACGATCGAACTTGGCCTAGCCCTTAAGGCATTTAACCTTGTTACCAAGTTTGAAAAGAAACGGTTCACATTTGCGGCAGTTATTGCACGGAAACGAAGTGTGACGGACGGACAGACGGACAAACCGAAATTAATAACCCCCCTTTTTTTCTTCGAAAAAGCGGGGGATAAAAAAAGACGATTTTGTTGGTGAGGGGATCGGGCATGTAGGATTTTCTTTTTATTATGGGTTACAATCATGATGTGTCGTAATTTCTGAGAATATTGATTTTTTGAAAAAAAATATTGTAGCATTTGAAAGTCGTGATAACGGGGTTTCCTGATGGAATCATACGGCATCCGGTTGTGCGCGCGCAACAAAGAAAACACCGGTTTTGTGTTTACCTTGGTATTCGTGATAACACGATATTCGTAGAACCTACTATAAAACAAGGTACCCCAGGGATGGGGTCATTTTTTACCCCATGGCTATAATTTGAACAATCTTGGTAGAGGTCCACTAGATGATGCTACCTAGCAAATATTAAAGGTTGGGCCCTCTTCTTTCAGAAAAAGAAGATTTTTTAAAAAAAATCTCTGAGTCTATGGAAAACAAGTGACCCCCAGGGAGGGGTAATTTTTGACCCCAGGGCTATAATTTGAACAAGCTTGGTACTGGTAGAGGTCCACTAGATGATGCTACATACCAAATATCAAAGGCCTGGGCCTTCTACTTTGAGACAAGATTTTTTTTTAATTTTTCCCCTATCTATGTAAAACAATAGAACCCAGGGGAGGGGTAATTTTTGACCCCAGGGCTTTAATTTGAACAATCTTGGTAGAGATGATGCTACATACCAAATATCAAAGGCATGGGCCTTCTACTTTCAGAAAAGAAAATTTTCTAAGTTTAAGTTAATTTCTCCTTTTTTTGTTGCCATGGCAACCAAAGTTCTGCATGGAAGGAATTCTTTCAATTTTGAAAGAGATCCACCCAAGGAATATTCCTGTAAAATTATTTTGAATTTGGTTAATTGGTTTAGGAGGAGAAGTCGTTTGTAGGAAATTGTGAACGGACGGACGACTGACACAAAAGCTCACCTTGCACTTCGTGCATAGGTGAGCTAAAAAAAAAGCTAAACATTTGGTAATAAACATTCAACAGTACATAAATTATATATAACTTATATGATCGATCAAAATTCAGAACATTTCTCGTAACGGACGTTAAATTTTAAAAAGCAGCCGTGTTTATTGTGATTTCTCAATGAGAATATGTCGCCCTTTCCCTCATACGACAATTCTGCAGCAGACGACTTTGAACATATTTCGTCAAAAAATTGAAAATCTCTATAATTGACTGGATAACCTATGACTAAAAGTGGAAAACATTTTTTTGAGAAATTCCTTCTTTTGTCACTATGTTTTCAAAAAGCTGTCTGCTGCGGAGGCATCAGAAGGCATCTATAAGAGGGAAAAGGTTAAGTGATAACATCAAATGGGTATTTTTTTTCACAATGAAATTATGATCTTTCTTTACATCGCCAGATATGTCTACAAATATTCCCAGTAAATGTGATATAGAAGAATATGTACCTCTATTAGCTTTGGCAGCAAGCGTCGGATGTTGAAGTACAGGTGTAATGGGGTGCGTCATCACGACCTTCGACTGTGCTGACATGTTAAGACCGGGATTCACGTGAACTTTTCCTGTGTGGTAGGTAGTCGCTGGTTTTCCTATACTTTCATTAGATGAGCGTGAAGCTTGCAGTGTAATCTGTATGCTTGGTGTGTTGCTCACAGGTGTTGCATTATGTAAAGAGATACTTGTCCTGTAATAAAGAAATGTCATACATATATTAACCCAGTACCACCTACAACAAATATGTGGCATAATAGAAAACATCTATGCTAAAATATGGAATATCTCCATAAATGAAAGTATAATTTTTGAATAGAGATGAAAACATTGTTTCAGGAGGAGAAAATTGCTCCACATGAGAAACTTCTGCATTTCCAACAGTGTTTTCTAAAGTCATGTGCTTAAGATTAGTCAGAAAATGGGAAAGGATTAAAACTTTAAGTTGAAAAAGGGCCATAATTCTTACAAAAACATTTACAGAGTTAAGTACTCTTGTCTGTTGATGGAGGTAATGTACTCTTCCAAAAGTGGAGCTAAAAAATAAACTGAGAAGACACAGAAAACATTACAATTTTTTCGCTCAAAACAATATTGCAAACTCTTGTTTCAAATATTATACTTCGAATTTTCCACATATCAATTACTATTTTCCTCAAATGTGTAACAGTGCTTTCATTAAGCGGACAAGGACGTAATTTATAATACGTCCAGAAATTCCAAAAAACTTCCGTAAATTTACACATGGACGTATTCAGAATAACCCTAAATAAAGTATAAAGGGTGAAAGTGCAGAGGTAAACGTGTAAAAAAACAAAAACGATAATTGTCGCGTGCACGATTACATGCCTACCCTAGTTCTTATCGTGTGTACCAGACATCACCTTGATGACCTCTTTGTTTGTAGGGAATGTAAAGAAAGGTAGTTTAACTTGATTACGCTAATTGGATTAAAAGTTTGCCTAATCTGACGACGGTCTTTCTTTCAAATACCGTTGATTAATTAATTAGATCGAACGTTTTCTTCATCTTTTAAAAATATTTGATGACGAGAAATATCGATTATTATCGGTAACTATAAAATTGGGACATTTTCTTTATCTGTTAAAAACATTTGTTGAAGATTTATACCGATTCTCACTTCAGTTTTCTTCATCTTTTAAAAATATTTGATGACGAGAAATATCGATTATCACTTCGGTAACTATAAAATTGAGACATTTTATTTATGTTAAAAATATTTGTGGATGATTTATACCGATTCTCACTGCAGAAATTATAAATTGAAGTTATTTTTTTATTCTGTATTCATAACTACTTGGAAAATATGTAGCCTCGTTCCTAATGGATTCCTCCCCAAATAATGAATTTGATTGGTCAGAATTGAAATAATAAATACGTCATCAATCTAGCTTGAAGAGGTACTTTCCGAGATTCCAAAATGGCGGATCCATATCAATTAATTTTTTGCCGTGATTTTTCGAAATTTGAATTCTGAAGCAGACATTTCCCGCGATTAACAGCGGAATTGTTCGCGAGAATTAGCGAACCACTCATCCCCCTATTCGGTCTGGAATTTGTGTTGACATTGACAACAAACCTTTACTGGTTGTCATCATTATTAAAATCAAATAAATAAACACTAAATTTTGTTTAAATACATGTTTATCCCAAACGACCATTTGCTTTGTCATAGTTATTAAAATCAAATAAATAAACATTCATTTTTGTTTAAATATATGTGTATCCAAAAAGTCCCAGTTATGTAACACATATCAATGACATAAGAAATATCATTTCTCCTTAAGTCCCTCCACTTCTCCCTAAATCAATGTTAGCACTGCAAGTTTGCCCATGAAAACGTGTTAAATTAATAAAATAATAATAAAAGTAAATAAGCATTCCTATTAACGACAAATACAAAACTTCCAGAATTTTGACAAAGATTCCTAAAATTTTGACCAGGAATTTCAAAATTCCTGGAATTGGCCCTTAATGAAAGCACTGGTGTACAAAGATGGCTCTTGAAATATCACATCAAGTTAGCAGCATTTAGATATATATACCCGCTTTCTTTATACTTATCTCTTCCCACATGCAGGTTACTTTTGAAAAGTGGCAAAAGGAGAATTGCTCATACTAAGCAATTTTTCCTTTTGTTTCTAGAATTATTCAAAGTAATTTGCTGTAGGGGAGGTAACCATTTCCCACATACAACAAATCTGTAGCAGACAGCTTTGGGAACATCTAGGGAAAAATATGGCAAATCTCTATAAATGAATGTAGAACTATTAAATAGATGTGACAAAAGGAGAAATTGCTTGTTTTGAGCAATTTTTCCTTGTGTCAGCGTTTTCAAAAGTCACCTACAGCAGATGTGACAAAATGCTTATATGTGGGAAATGTTTAAGCAGTACCTGCATTTTAAAAGTATATCATTAAGCCATTACCTATGAGAGTCTGTGGGCTGTGCCGTTCCAATACTAATAACGGGTGAAATTGATCTGTTAGCTGGGGGAGTTCCTGGTCGAATACTCTGAGGAAGGACATTACGGATTTGATTCTGTATGCTGTGAGGCAGGGAGCCAGTGTGTGAGGACATTTGTATGGATGTGGGGAGGGCCTGTCTTGGTATGCTGGAGCCCGCTCTCACTGCCTGCGCTACACCTGGAATATAAGGAATTACTCAATTGGATCACAAGGGCAAAAGAAGAGAAAACAAGACTTTAAGTGACACGTTTTCCTTATATATAACAAATAATTCATATCTTGTGGGCACTTAAAGCCTACATTAAATTGGGGCCTATTCATACCAGAGCACGTTCATTTTTACATAGTATGATCATACTTATAACAGAAGTCTAAAACAAACAAATTGTCCTCTATTTATAATCAAGCAGGTGGTGTTCAAAGTTTTCCCTGATACATTCCTATTTTTTACATTTTTGTGAGAAAAAATATTGAATGTATATGCCTTGCAACCACTTCCTCCCCCCTATATCTCTAAAATGACAATAGCATGCAAACCTGTGTCATGCAAGTGAAATACATCAATATTGATCCACTCATTAGAATTTACTAAGAAAAATCTCAAGTCATACCCTCCTCCACTTCAACAGATAAATTGGTTCAACATACCTCTCGGCAAATGTGAAAAAGGTGCTGGTGGGTGACCCGTACTCCCAGGAACTGCTGCTGCTCTGACGATTGAACTCACATTGTGTACGTGAAGGGCCGCGCCAGCATGCGTTATAGAAGGTGTGGTTGTCCCGCTTATCTGGACAGGAATTATGTTTGACATCGAAGTTGTGATTGATGGGGCTGAAGTTGTTAGAGATATGGGTGTTCTCTCTGTTTAATAAACAAACCATAACATGAACACTTTACCAGATGAAATTTGACAAAGTGTAGAAAAGAGAATTTGATCTTTGATTTCAAATCTGTTTAAAATGTATGCTCCCAAAAAAGAAAAGGCGCCTTTCACTTAAGCAGTTTTCTTGCTGCTTTAAGATTTTCCTCATTTGTTTCTTTAAACAGTTTTGATTTAAAATCCTTTTCACAGCTCTGAAATCAGATATATAAATTACATCAATTGATAAAATAATTTGTGTTAAATGCTGTTTTCAGCAATTGTTCAGTCATATCACGGCCAGTTCACCTATCAATGTGTATCCTGGCTTTCTAACACCAGTTCTCAACACAATTCTTTCCAAGCAACTGGCTTATTTTCTACTTTGTTGAAATCTCATCAAGGGATCATTTCACTGATTACCTTTGGAGTGCCAGAAACAAGACACACTTTTTCCCCTTTAAAACATGAAGTACACAATACAGAACCAACTTTCTTTTGGTGTGGAATGAAAAGAAAAGAAACCAACCTTTCTTATGAATGCCAGACGTCAGCGAAGACAGTTGCTGTGGTGTCAAGGACTTGTTGCCAATAGAAGCTCCACCTGGTGCAGGAGCTATCTGTCTGGCTAGAGTTTTTGTAACCTGTTATGCAATAAGTAAAACCTTAAGAGCCAAAGATTAAGGGGCATTTTTATCTAAACTTTTCATTTAACCTACAAACTCATTATTATTGCTACTGTAACATACTTAAACCTGTCCCATTGGGACACTTTTTGATGCCTCTGTAGCTCATAATGAGCTATTTCTCCTTTTGCCACAATGTTTTTAAACTTTATTCAATAATAGTTTTATCCAAAACAAGAGAGTTTCCAAATTTTTTACAAATTGTTTTCAAAGTCTTCGGCTGCAGATTTGTAGTATGTGGGAAAGGGTTAAAATGATTGTCTCGGTTCGACAACAGAACAATTATTTTCAGTTAGACAAGGGAATAATTCTTTTGGGTACTAATAATAAAGTGTTCAAGTGCTGAATAAGAGAGACATTGTTTGTAAAAGGTAAAATTCAATTTCAATTTCTCCAATTAAGAAAACAGGTTCCCCAAATACCACAGGGTTGTGCTTTTTAAAATGAAATGGGACTTAAAACCCAGCCTTAGTACAGAGCTTAATATAAGGCTTAAAGGGGTGTATCTCAAGATCATAAATCTGTACTGGTACTCAAAAGAATTACACCCAATTAAGATGATTCTTTTGATTATCCCTATTAGAGGATTTAATTCAGTAATCAGAGTGGTAGGGTATGCAGTAATGTAAATGCAGTTGGACCGAGCTGTTTTTTCTTCCTTATCTTAGTTTGATTATTCTCAACAGTATCATGCAGGGCTCGCGCTGGCGTTTGCCACTTGAGCCATTGGCAATAGAAGGAAAAAAATGGCTCATAAATAGGTTTGTTTTCAACAGTATCATGTCGTTTCCTGATAACCTGTACTGCTCAAAAGCTTATCTTGACACCAGCTATCAGTTATAATTATAGTGCCATTGTATTCCTGCAACCCTGAGTGTCAAGGAGGGAAGCCACTACTAACAATTTTAATGTCTTTGGTATGACTTAGCTGTCTTCCTTGTCTATGCATCTGACCACTTACTTGGAAGGTAGAAGCATGAATGGCATTAGATCCCACAATATGAGATGCCTTGGGAATCCTCAAAAGCTCCTTTGGGCTTTCTTCAACTCTGCGGTCAGTAGCAGATTGGAAATTTGGATTGTTTATACTCATCTGAAAGGAAAACAAACGGTTTTTTTTCTTCAAATTGTCTAGTAAATTTAGAGACTAAGAAGTATGATCTTTAACAGAGTTAAAAACTTTAATGGAATATAAGTCTCTGAGACATTGCTTCTTGTGAGCAATCACATCTTTTCTCAGTGTTTTCAAATTTAATCTGGCAGATGTCAAATTATTTTTATTTTTCAAAATCAGAAGGATGCAACAAACTAATATACTTTTTTAATAAGTTCAAGATAAGAGTGTTTTATATTCTTAAGTCGGTCTCAAACCGTATATAGATGTTAAGGATACACAGAAGATTTGTCACTGTTAACCCTTTCCCTCATATAGACGCTTTCTGACGCCTCTGCAGCAGACGGCATTTTGAAAACATAGTGACAAAAGGAGAATTTGCTCAAAACGAGCAATTTCTCCTTTTGCCACAATGTTTTCCACTTTAAGTCATAAGTTATAAGTCATAGGTTATCCATTCAATTATAGAGATTTTCTATTTTTTGAAAAAGTATGTTCAAAGTCGTCTGCTGCAGAATTGTCGTATGAGGGAAAGGGTTAAATCATTTTCCCCTTATTGTGCAGAATTAATAATTTGGCGAGCAGGCTAAATACCACTATATTTTAAGTAGAAACAGAAGGTTTGGTAAGTTTTGTAATATGAAACATGTTCAATATGAAACCTTTCTATAATTAACTGCATTTGAAGAGAATGTTTAGATGGGAGAAAAGGCACAGGGTCATTGGGACATTTTCTTCTTCCTTAGTCCGGCCACAGTCAATGAATTGAATATTATGCCAGTGGTTGAAAGTGAAAGTGTATATTTATATTCATTCAAACAAATACGCTGCTTTGGATAAAATAAATCTTAAGACATCTCAAAATATTACAACACAACTCAGTTGACGACCAGAGCAAAGCCTGAAAGTAATGATGTCATGGACTTAGGATAATCACAAAGTTAAAAGGAGAATTGTCTGGAATTTGTGTTTGTATGTTGGACAGCAAAGGTGTGTTGTTGTGTATTTCTAGATTGTCTTAGTGGCTTTTTATTTACAATGAAATTTAACTGTCATACAACAAGTTTTGACTGTATTTTCTTGAAAAGGTTATTTCGTTTGAGAAAAGTTTAAAAAACCATTCTGTACTTTGGTCATGTTTGGCTAAAAATGGGCAATTGTTATTTTTGAGAGTTTGAGGTTTAAATTCGCCCATTTTTCAGACAATTTCCGTTGGCGAGATGTATTGTGCTAAAGCAATTAATTTACACTTTCAAATAATATCTTATGCACTCCAAAGACAGCGTGCATATATTTACAAATAGCAGCTATGCTGCCGTAACTATAATGCAGGTTGCTATCTATATGACATTTTACATTGTTTACAGTTTACCCCACCACATTTTCGTGAACGTCTGTTTGGAAAATTTCAGATTGTGGCATTCAAATGGCAGTAAACGGATAATAAAAACAACCTGTATTGTTTCTTAATACGTCTTCATCCACGAGTAATACTCACGTTATAAATGACACGTTAAACACTTAAAAAATTACATTTCTTCAACGTTACTTCAATAAATTGATATTTGGCTCTCCGCAGTACGACGTCATGTATTTTCGTTTGTGATTGGATAATAACCCCACGTGACTGTTTACTTCCGTTTTAAGTCCTTGGCTGGCTACCCGCTACACTATGCGAAATCTGAAAAATTGGATGTAACCCGACAACCAGTTAAAACGCACAGCACCTGTTTGGTAAGTAGGTCAAGTTACCGTAAATATTCTAAAATGGTAAAATTGGACACATTCAAAAATAGGAGAAGTTTTCTTAAGAAGTTTCTTCATTTGATAGTAACACAAACTATTTGTCATAGATCGTAAGTCGTAAGCATTCACTTTATCAGGCTAATCACATTTACAGTAAAAACATCAGAGAAAAAGGGAATGCTCGAAGATACTTCAATCGGACAATATTTGAACCAGCGGGTAGTCTCATTTACACAGGCGAATCTATAAGGTTGGGTTCTGTGGCAGGGTGTCGGTTGGATTCGGCCTAATTATCAATTCGGCCTGGTTTTATTCGACCTAATTTGTTTTGGTATGCTGATCAGAGGGGGTTAGTTGTTCACGCCTACTTACAGTCAAAGTATTAAAATTATGAGCCGAAACCTTGGTATTAAGATAGTTCAAAGGTCGTTAATGATTGATTAATTAATTATATTGTTCTGTGGCAGAAGGGTCTAATTTATTTTTGATCCATCTCTCCATACTGTCAAAGTTCATTTTTGATCTGGTTATTTAACCTCTATTACCAACATGCAGACGCTTTCTGAATCCAGCAGATTTCTTTGACAAATATTTTGGTTGAAAGAGATATTGTCCATAATGAGCAATGTCTCCTTTTGCCGCTATGTTTGCAATGATCATACTTTTATCTCTGGATAATTTCCATATTTTCCTTTGATGTTTATAAAGTCGTCTGCTGCAGATTTGACACATGTATGACAGGTTTGTGTAACCTATATTCAATATCATAGTAAAGTATTGATATAATATTTACTAAAAGAAACGACTTTTATATATGTAAGATTACAGGTATATAATAATATAAACAAATACATTGTTATTCTGTGATAATTTAATCAAGCCTTTTCTCAGAAACGGACTTCAAATGACGCACATACAAGAGACATTTGTTGCAAAAGGAGTAATATAATGTGATTGATCAAGTGTTTTTTTTATAAAATATAGAATATATTATATGTATAGCCAGAGACATATAAACACATATATATGTTTATATGTCTCTGGTATAGCCAGATATGTATATAGGACTTTAATGGCATTAGTCCGGATGCTTTGTCTGTTATCAGAAATGTTTGAGTATAATTTATTATGTTAAGAGACAAGAAAGGAAAACAAATGAACAATAAGATAATGTTACAGGAATTGTTTATAAATATACGTATTTTGTTTTTTTAAATTAAATTAGAATTTCAATATTTGCTGCATCCAGAAAAATAATATAAACCCTGATGCTGCTGAATTTCTGCGACTGGTTTCATACTTACACCTTTAACGGAATAATTGTTGTTACATATAGATACACGAGTAGCAAACGATGAAGACCAAGATGAGTTGTGCAGGCTGATATTGGTCTACAGCCGAGCCCCGGTAGCTCAGACGATACCGACGCGGGCTGTCAATCCAGGGGTTGTGAGTTCGAATCACGGCTCCGCCAACTTTCTTTCCGACGATTGACAGAAGTCTTCCACCAATGGGTTAAGACTATGTGGAAAAGCAGCCAGTTGCTTGGGAAGAGTGTTGTGTGGAGTACTGATGTCAAACCAAGAATTGCATGAGTAGGTGAACTGGCCGCCGTGTTATAACTGGGTAATTGTTAAAAACGGCGTTAAACCCCAATCAATCAATCTTGGTCTACATATGTGTATATGTGATGTGGAGAAATGTATTACGACATATAAGCCGTTCCACGAGAAAACCCACATATTGTGGACGTAAAATATCGACTAGAATCAGCCTTAGCATGCCGCGCAGGCTAACCCGGACAGACATTGTTTGCCTCCTGTGGATTTTCTGTTTCAGGAATAATTACTCTATACCTCTATCCCCATAATACGGAATGTGTCAACTCGGATTAGCGTGCGCGGACTGCGCAGGCTGATCTGGGTCGATACATTACGCAAAGTCCATAATGTTGGGTTTCCTGTGGAACGGCTCATATGTTGTCTAAAGTCTTATACAGCGGAATAAGGGTTCATGTAACTGTATCGTAAGGCACAACACACCCATTTCCAGCGAAACCTAGTTGGTTTTGTAGAAATAACAGTTACCAATAGAAGCGACATTGCAAATCAAAGCACTCAAAATGCTGCCAGCAAAATAATCCAAATTTTAGGGTCAGTCTTGCATGGCTTTATACAGTCACAGCTGCCTCAAAACACAGGTAACATGTTATTTTTCCATAACAAAGGTGGACAAATACATGCCGTGCTTTTTATTCTTTAAAATTCTCAATAAGTGTGAATATCCAATGAGAAGGTTGTAGAAGTTGTACGTCCCAAGGTACTTAAAGATCGGTCGGTGATACTTTTTACTCTGTAGTGTTTTTCACGATGCACCATTTGTATCGATATTTATATCGTCCTAGCGATTTTGAACCACGATGCGAATGAATTTTGAAATTATAAACATAAGGGCCGTGTTGTGTATGTGTACAACATTAAATGAAGGAACAGCTGTATAGCTTAGTAAAATATTTAATACTACAATGATTAACATGAAATACATGGGTTGTATAGAAATATGTTACACTAAGAGGCGTGGCTTTGAGTTGATACACTTTCATTCACGATTTCATGTGTTAAGACAATATACACAACACTCTCCCCCTTCAAATGTTAAGTCATCAATTCAAATTCAATTTTGAAATCGCAATCGTAATACACCTAATGAAAGTATGCACCCACTCCTTTAATTTGTTCCGATTGTGAATGCCTTAGTCATTAAGCTCCAATGTTCACGATGACCCAATTAACATAATCATTATCATTTAAAGCGGTACAAAATCCCACCCTCGTCTCCAATGTGTTGTGTATGTGTACAACATTAAATGAAGGAACAACGATATAGCTTAGCAGAATATTTAATACTACAAAGATTAACACGAAATACATGGGTTATATAGAAATATGATACACTAGCTAAGATGCTTGGCTTTGCGTGGATAAACTTCATTCGTGAGTTAATTAGTAAAGACAATATACACAGCACTCCCCCTTTCAAATGTTAAGTCATCAATTCAAATTCAATTTTGAAATCGCAATCATAATTACACCTGCGGAAAGTATGCACATACTGCTTGTAATGTGTGAATGACACATGAAGAAAGTTTGCACATACTGCTTTAATTTGTCAAATGCATGTTGCGCGTAAGCAAGTCTTGTTGACAGCGTAGAAATACATTTTATTTTTTAATCATGTAATTCATATATTTTAACATAAAATTTCTTTTTTACGGCTTCATATGCTAACAAGTTACCGCATTTTGATTTTTAGACAATAACTACTTGGCGGTTCGAAATTCCATTCATTCAAAAAAAAAAAAAATTCTACAGATCATCCAATTTCATTGACATTACATGCGATCTGCAACTACAAAGACATCTCTCTGAACCTGAAAAGGAAAGCTGATATAGAAAGACAGATGTGAAGTAATTCAATGCCGATACTGTAAAACACTAGTCTAGATTCAAGTCTCAAAACGACGTGTGTCTTCTGATTTCGCCTACTATAGCAATTGGCTCTAACGAGTCAGCTGATTTTATTTTGACAGTTTAAATTTCTGCATGTGGATAGATAATAACTCATTGACAACGTCTCAAAACGAATCCCGGAAATCTCACATACAGCCAGCAGTTGTTGTAATATACCATATGCGTACATGGGGGATGAAAAGTTGGTCTTTAATGATTAGGCCTTTTTAAGATCAGTTACCATTTCATTGAATTACCATTTTATAGATCATAAATTGGCAATAAGTTATATTCTTTTACTCTGCCTCGGTTGCAGGAGGGCGCGGGTTCGACCCCCGGTTAGGTCATACCAAATACCTGAGAATGAAAGCAATGGTTGTCTCTCCTAAGCACGCAGGGTTTTTGGGTTACCATTACGATCGAGTGACTAATGGAAGCCCTGCTGTTGGCTAGTTTATCTTGAAACAACTAAATTAGTCGTAATGCCAGTTCAGCAACCCTGGGCGTCATGGAAGCACGTCAATAATACTGTTTTTAAGTATTTGGTATGACTCGACTGGGTACCGAACCCTGATCTTTTGCTGGAAACTATGGCCACTATATCGAGGACACGGTATTATTTACAGTGTCTATTCTAGGATAGACACACACTATTTGTTAACAGGGCTGAATTACATGTAGACGGACATCGAGTCTCTGATTTACGCCAATGCAAATGTACAAAACCCAAAACCCAAATGAAGTAATCCTTAATTTGAATCTAGATGGATCGACATACGGACATACATATTGATTGCTTCGTGTTTCTCGCCGCTTTCAACACTTTTTCAGTTATATTACGGCGTTTCCTAGGTAAGTTTCCAATTCTTCTGGTCCATTTATCCTCACACTAGCCATTCAGTCGTAATGCTAAACTCGCAACCCAGAGCGCCAAGGAGGGCATCCATTACTACCGATTGTTTAGTCTTTGGTATGACCCGGCCGGGATCGAACCCGGGACCTCCCACACCCGATGTAGACGCTCTACACCATCGAGGCGGTCTGGACAGACACACATAATGAAGGAAAGAATAATCTCATCCAGCCACATATGAAAATATTCAACAAAAGATGCAACCAGTTATAACCCACAATTCCCCAGTAGCTGCGAGACTGTGACAATTATTTAATGGCATGTATAAACAATAGGGCGCTGTGCTATTGGTTATCCCTTTCCATCATAAAACAAATCTGCAGCAGACGACTTGGAAAATCTCTATAATTGTAGGTATAATAACTGACAAAAGTTGAAAACATTGTGACAAAGGGAGAAATTGCTCATTTTGAGCAATTTCTCCTTTTGTCACGATGTTTTCAAAAGTCGTCTGCTGCAGATGCTTTAAAATGTGTATATAGGTGGAAAAGGGTTAAATGATAGCCAGTTTAAATGATATGATACTTTTACAGTCTGCTTAAACCTCGATCATATAAATAAATCTACAGCAGACGACATTGATTGATTGATTAGGGTTTAACGCCGTTTTCAACAATTTGCAGTCATATCACGGCGACCAGTTTACCTACTCATTCGTTTTCTGGTTTTCCCACACCAGTACACCACACAACATACTTTCCAAGCAACTTGCTGCTTTTACTGTTAAACAGCCCATTGGTGAAAGACGAATGACACAGTGACACAGCTCGGCTCAGACAACATTGAATCAAAGTACTGAAAGTGCTGAATGCGGGGGATGTTGGCTCTAGAGTGTTAACACGATTTTCCTTCAATTTGACCTTGTGCCCTTCTTTTTGACCCAACATGACCCATGTTAGAACTTGACCTAGATATCATCATGAAAAACATTTTGATAAAGTTTCAACATGCTCAATCTAAAAATGAAGTATCCAGAGTGTTACCGAGATTTTCCTTCAATTTGGCCTAGTGACCTAGTTTTCAACCCGGAATGACCCATATTCGAACTTGACCTAGATATCATTTAGATAGAATTCTAACCAAATTTCAAGCTGCTGTAGCCAAAAAATATACTTCTACAGAGTTAACAAGATTCTCCTTCAATTTGGCCTAGTGACCTAGTTTCTGACCCAATTTGACCCATATTCGAACTTGACTCTAGCGTGTTAACAAGCTTTTCCTTCAATTTGACCTAGTGACCTACTTTTTGACCCATCATAAGCCATGTTCGAACTTGACCTGCATATTATCAAGACAAACATTCTGATGAAGTTTCAACATGCTCAATTTGAAAATAAGGCATCTAGAGCGTTAACAAGATTTCCATTCAATTTGGCTTAGTGACCTAGTTTTTGACCCGGCTTGACATATTCGAACTTGGCCTAGATATCATATAGATAAACATTCTGACAAAATTTCAAGCTGCTTTAGCCAAAAATGCGGCCTCTAGAGTATTAACAAGATTTTCCTTTAATTTGGCCTAGTGAACTACTTTTTGACCAATCATGACCCATGTTCGAACTTGACCTACATATCATCAAGATAAACATTCTGATAACGTTTCAACATGCTCAATTTGAAAATAAGGCCTCGAAAGTGTTAACAAGATTTCTATTCAATTTGGCATAGTGACCTAGTTTTTGACCCGGCTTGACATATTCGAACTTGGCCTAGATATCATATAGATAAACATTTTGACAAAATTTCAAGCTGCTTTAGCCAAAAATGTGGCTTCTACAGTATTAACAAGATTTTCCTTTAATTTGGCCTAGTAACCTAGTTTCTGACCCAATATGAGCCATATTCCAACTTGACTTAGATATCATTATTACAAACATTCTGACGAAATTGCAAACTGCTGAAGCAAAAAAAGATGAACATTCTGATAAAGTTTCAACATGCTCAATTTGAAAATAAGGCCTCGAAAGTGTTAACAAGATTTCCATTCAATTTGGCATAGTGACCTACTTTTAACCCGACATGACTCGTGTTCGAACTTGACTAGCATCATCAAGACAAACATTATGATAAAGTTTCAGCATGTTGAAGTTGAAAATGTGGCCTCTAGAGAGTTAACAAAATTTTCCTTCAATTTGACCTAGTGACCTAGTTTTTAACCTCAAATGGCCCAGTTTCAAACATGTTCAAGATTTGATGAAGATGAATGTTCTGATCAACTTTCATGAATATCCGATGCAAAATATAGCTTGTAGAGTGTTGACGATGCACGACAGCCGTATTTCCGTATTTTTCATTGCAGGGATTTTCTCAAAAGGTGTTTGACCTACCCGCTTTCAAGCTACTCGTTTTCCATATATTTAAAAGAAACATTTAAGATCCTTATGTCTAACTTAAATTGTTTAATTATGTATACAACTTCATGGATTAAAACTTTACATTGAGTACGTTTACTTTGTATAATGTGCATACTGTTTAGATTGTTGTGAAACGTATTTAACTGATCCCTGGACAATCAAGAAAGATTGTCCATATTGAAAAAACAGAGGGCAGCACAAAATGTTTACAAATGTTCACTTCCTGAAAGCTGTGCATGACAATATACGGAGGTATTCAGCACAGCTGAATCCCCCGCATAAAAATGACTATAAACAATATGGATAATCTGTTATAATTAAAGTATATTTATTGACAAGTGATGAAAACTGTGGAAAATGTGAAATTGCTCAAATAGTGCCCAATCTAAAATTTCAAAAGAAGGGCGGAATTTTAACAAATAAATAAGAATATGAACGAGTTTTGCCATTTTTCTTCTTTATCTTTGTAAAAAAAAAACCTGCAATGCAAATTTAGAGGGGAATATTAAAAACAGTGTCAGAACTAGCACGATCCCCCCCTCCTAGATTGGAAACTGCATTATCATTCATCTGTCGGGCAGATTTGTCTAAAATGGGGATTGGGTAAAAAAAAACGCCTGTAGCCAAATGTTTTGATATCTAGAATAGGGAAAGAATCAACTTAAAACAGGTTTGACAGCGTTGTGTTAATATGAGGAATTGCTAATTTGATAGCAATAACTCCGTTTCCCACAATATTTTAAAAATCCGTCGGTAACATGAGCCCGCTTTCACGGAAACGATTCAACCCAGCAGACAACTTTTAAATTCATGGTGGCCAATTTTAAACAATGCGTCTGGTGCAGGACTAGTATCCATCATCAGTGGAACAAGTGTGTCCCCTTGTACTTTCCAACCCCATACAGCAGGATCCATGCCGCCATCCGTGCACATCCACTGCATGTCATAATGACCTGTAAGTAAGTTAGTCGAGAGAGAAGGTTTGTGGAAGAGGTGGTTGGAGGAAGTATTTCGGGATTCACAAAGGTCTTTGCAGTAACCACTTTCTTGCAAATAACACTATAGCGTAGTGACACAAGAGACTCACATTGCGTTCCACTAAACAATGACATCATTGCTCTGCACCCAGTGGTTTCTACAGTAACTTGATTTGCATTTGGTGTACAAAAGATATTTGAACAAGGACGCAAGACAGAATCGCCATTGACGACATGTTGGAAGACAGACTTTTTGCCGACTCCAACGATTCTTGAAGTGGTGTTGCAGCCAGAGAACGCATGTGTGAATAGCAGTGCAGAGCAGACATCATCACCAAGTAACTGTTTCAGAATTTTGATATTATACACATTTGTTTCTCTCTATCTTTGTCGGACCGAAAGTAAAGAACATTGCAGTCCTTTGTTCCGCGATAGAGTAGCAACACTGACAGATATCTTCGCCGATGAGAGTTGTTGACTTGTAGGATGACACTGTAACTGCTTCTTTCACTATATCTACATCTGCATCTCCTTCAGCGTGGATGATATGGCAGTCTTTCTGTCGCAAGCGGTCGGCGATCAGGTGGATGAGAGCTTGTTTGTTCATATCATTTCAGAAGAGATCGCCCCTTTTTCCAACAAATTGTGTTGCATCTGATATGTTGACCTTATTTATAATTTTAGTTTTTCGACGCTGATGCGTATTGTCCTTTGTACTTGGTCTTCCATTGTATCCATCAAAGACAATGCTTGCCTTGCCATAGCGATCGGATGTGAAAGAGGCATAAGTATCGGCAATTGAACTGTAGGTGCTTCCTTCCTTCCAGTTCAATCGATGTAGAAGTGAACCTCCATCAAGGACGTAGTGATCAGTCTTTGGAATGGACTGAATTACAGCATCAAATAACAGAGCTGGATTAATGGTTTGGTCCTCAGCAACCTTGATGGCCCGAGCTGATGCTAGCGTCTTGACTTTAGACTTACGTCTGTACGAGTATGAAAAGACAGATTGTCCTTCCATTAGTTGAACTGTGTCTCTTCCTACAACAAAAAGGTCTTGAACATTTACATCCTTATCAGCATTTATCCCTGTGATCATGTTTCTCAAGTTTGTGTCCTCAGAGAAGAGAGAATGTTGTTCAAGCATGGTTGCAAGTTTATAAAGTCCGCCCTGTCTCTCTCCATTCGTGAGGCAGTTGCCTCCTTGTGATATTGACCTGTTGTGTACAGTTTTATTGAAGTCCTGCATGGCATAGTTGTAGGCCGAGGATAATGGAGCAGGCATTGTCCAAGTGGCTCGTTGGTGTTCAGTCATGCAACTTCCTCTGATTAATCCATCTGTTCTCTTCAGGGACCGCATCAGAGTCTGTTCAATGACCAAGTCGGAGCCAAGGCCAGCCCAGTCCTGATTGGTGTGCCGTATGATATGGAATCTATTACTGAATTTATGGGACACTGTAGGATCTTTAGTTTCTAATGCCTCCATTTTCTAGAGGTAGAGATATGCAGACTTCAAAATAATTGGAGTGCCCAGCAGCTTCTGCCACGACTCTGTGTGATCAGCTTTGATGAGCTCCTGTGCAACTCCCAGCATTTGCTGATATATCAGCCACAGTTTGAGGGGTTTTACAGCGATAGTTTGGGGGTAAAATGAGTTTTAATCACATGATTTTTTTCTAAGCCTCTTTAAGCCAATGGCTCAAATGCATAATGACAGTGTGAGCCCTGATCTTTGTAGAGTGTTACCAAGGGACCCATGTGACGAATTATTCTTAAATCGGACGTATACTGAAGGTCGAGAAGCTTTTTGAAGTTTTTACTTTGCACAAGTAAGGAAATCAAGCTCTGATCCCTGTTTAACAATTGATCTGTATAATCTAAACAATCTTATTAGGGAGTCACTCAAGCAACACTATTTTCAAATCGGTCCGGTACTTTCGGACAAGAAGATGTTTAAGGTTCTGGCATTTCCCCCCTTTTTAATGCCGCAGCAACCAAAGATCTACATGGAATTAAATCCATTGAACAATGAAAGAGGACCACCTAAGGAGCATTCATGCAGAATTAATTTGAATTTGTTTCGTTGGTTTAGGAGGAGAAGTTGATTGTAGGAAAATGTTAAGGGACTGATCGACGGACAGACGACGACGATGCCAAACAATGAGTGATCACAATAGCTCAACCCGCACTTCGTGCTCAGGTGAGCTGAACTCTAACAATATTGAGATTTTTTTATACGATTTGATGCATTAAAACAAGAAGGTTCTGATGATAACTTCAGGTATAAGTGTGCAATCATAATTCTAGTAAAGGAATAATGAACGTTGGCATATTCCATTTAAAGATTAAACAAGAAGGGCGATATGGCCCTATATGGCTCACCTGAGACAAACTTATGATCAAAGGTGTCTAAAATTCAAACGTCAGCACAAACATGTTTGGTCTTGACAAGACAAACAATTACTAGGACTAATTTGCCTGATTATTTGCTATAAAATGTGATTTCTATAGTATCAATAAGGTTTTCCTTGGAACTGATCTGTTGACCTTGTTTTTAATCTCAGGTGATCCACATAAACACTCTGACCAAATTTTCGTGACGATTGGTAATGATATGTGACTCCAGATCGTTAACAAAGTTTTCATTTGATTTGTTCCAGTGACCTCTAGGGTGCATACACATGCAACTAGTGTACGGATACCAACACAACCGTCCCAACAGTACTTTCTGTGCTTTGATTTTCGTAACAAAATTTAAAAAGAAAAAAAGGGGGTGGGGAAGGTGGTATAGGGTTAAGCAGTTAGATCAACTTGTTAAAATAACTTGTGTTCACGGATCAATTAAAGTTATATATGAGTGAGAACTTGATTCCCGATCGATGTAAACAAAGATAAAAAAACTTTACAAGTAGATTCGTCCGGTGAAATCCTAAGGTGGATTTTTGTTCTTGAATCATTTCATAGTTAAGGAATATTCAAATGATATAAAATCTTGAACAATCTAAATTTCGGTTCTCGTGCCACTTTGAAATGCTCATATAAAATCTAAACTAGTTCCAGGTAGAACTATATCAGAAAGTCTCTTCGTGCTTTGTCCCTTATTATTATCCTCTAATCAATTCAGTTAGTGTAATGCGTTATCCCCGGGTTATCGATAATAACCTGTCACAAATATATTTATGACAAGCTCGTATCCAAAAATGTCTAAACAACATAAATTAAAATATAGACGATAACGATATGATGGTAAAATTTATTGAGTAAATATTTATGCCTACACTCATCACGTGACCAAAACTTCCGCTTCATCAAAAAATTATCATTCCCGCCAACATATATGCCTTTTTCCACGAAGGTTTGGTAAAATCTACAGGTATTCCACCAAAAATTACGATTATATATATTGCAAACGAATTGGCACATTATGGGCCCGAATTACGCATACAAAGTCCTCTAATTTCTGCAAATTCTTTGATGGTTGTGATAGCCTGACAAAGCGTCTTGCAGACAGCTCTGCAAGAGTTCCCTACTAGGGCCTGGCGGGCAGATGTTTTGTGCCACAGATGCCTAGAAAAGATTGAGTAAAATATATGTACTCCACTGTATCTCTTATTACCCATTAACCCTACGTTGTAAGTACTCAACACCTGGGTACCAACAGCATAGGGTTTGGAGCAGGATTATGAACAACAAATGCCAATTTTTTTTTTGTAGCAATTTCACTTACAAATGTATTATCTTGTTTCTTTCACATGTTGCAATGGCAAACTTCATTCCAGGCCTTTTTCTGAGTATTGATCAACAAATGCCCAATTTTTTTTGTAGCCTTATTCTGTTTGTAGCAATTTCACTTACAAACGTATAATCTTGTTTCTTTCACATGTTGCAATGGCAAATTGATCTTTTTTGGGAAAACTAATCGCTTTTATTTTTCTTTTGGGAATGAAAAAGCCAGGGTCAACATGACAAACTTGGAATTCTGCATGATTTTAAAGACTTGCCATTTGAAATGGGTCAGAATATCTGACCTGTGAGATGCCTAGAAATAGCCTGCATTCTTATTAAGAGGATGTTATCCAAATAATGAATATATATGGGTGATATCGGTTGTGTCAATTGAATCTCTGTACACATGTATCTTTGCACTCACTTTTGTAAATATCCCTCTTTATAGGTTGACATATCATGCCTGGGGTGAGACCAAGACGGGCAGTCCAAGAGGCTGTACAAAGTTTGGCAGAGCCTGCATCAGAATTGTCCAAGTGAGTAACAGTATATTATCTACAATATTGCCAAACATAACACTATTATTACAGTACTCACTACAGCTGAATACAGTTTGAATTATGTACATACCACATGTATTGACTATTTATAAATTAATAGCATTATAAGAAGAATATGTATTTCAGACTGGATGCTTGCTAGCAGCCAAGCAGCATCGTGCTGTCCCATGACCTCTGCTGTTGGTTGTATAATGTGAACAAATATTCAAAGATTTCTGAAATTGGCTAATGAATTTGCTACATCACAAAGCCAATTTTTCATCGAAAAATTCTATTTACTTTTTTGTTCAACCAGAGCTACAGATAACTTTTTGGATCAATTGGGTCAGTACCCAACCATTTTTCAAGAATTGGGTATTTGGGTTTTTAATTGGGTAACACCAATTTTAATACCAAACAATTTTTTAACAATTGGGTATTTTCTGAAAATGATATGTATATTAATATTAATGACTTAATGAGCCAATTCATTGCTTAACTTTAGTTAGTCTTTAAATTCTAGGCATGTTTTACAACAAAGTCATATTTTTTCATCTTCATCTTGAATCATAAGCCAAGGATACTCATCAATCCAATCTCTCAACGTTTTTTTCGAAACGCGACTGCCTGAATGCGCCGTAGGCTTCTGCACATGAGTGAAAACATCGTCTGCAATTTCGTTCACAATTGATCGTGCAATGCCGTTGCTATGACTATCAGTTACGGCACACAGTAATAATGTCATCAATGATACTTTTTGAGTATTTTTCCGCGTCAGAAGTAGATTTGGGGACGGACCGTAAAATACTTAAATATATCATTTTTCTGTGAAAGAGTTGTCACATCAAACTTTTTTCTTCCCCGTTTCGACATTTTGTATACTAATCACTGGGCGCTTGTTTCCGCAGTACAAAACAGTTTGAAATGCGAACCAATCTCTCGACTGATACAGATACCATTATACCACAATTTGATCAATAAGAGATATCCCCCTCTGGACAAAATCTATTTTTATCACTGGACGCTTGTTTCCGCGGTACAAAACAGTTTGAAATGCGAACCAATCTCTCGACTGATACAGATTCTATTGCCCCACAATTTGATCAATAAGAGCTATCCCCCTCTGGGCGAAATCTATTTTTAATCACGGAATTTCCAGTTTCTAATATCATTTCAACCTTTTGTCGCATACGCAGGCCGAAAAAAAGTTTTGCGTAACTGGATTTTTGTATGCTTTTTTGTACACGTAAGTTTTTTTTTATTGGGTTTTTGCTATTTTTAATTGGGTATTTACGCAAATACGCTGCTTATCTGTAGCTCTGTTCAACCAATTATTGCATGAAAGTTTGTCAGTCAGGACTGACAGGGTACAATTTTCGCAAAGACTGTGGCTATAAAAGGAAACCATAACAAGATTAATATAATAATAATATATATTTTACTTGTTATCAGGAGCTTAACCAATTGTGTGTTAGTTAGACAGTTAAATTTGGTGTAAATTTACAATACGTGGAAGTCGTGGAAGCATCTGAAACCTGAATGATGATCTTTCAAGTGCTCACATTAAATAATGCTAGAATTAGATTTGGAGATATATTGTGCAGCGCTCACGTTAATGGACGTATTGGGCGTTTTTATGCCCGAAAAGGGTTCCCGTACGCCCAAAATTGACAAGGGAGATGTCCAAGTACGTCCAGGAATTAAGGGTTTACGCCGGCAATCAAAACACAGGGCGTATACTTCCAGTTGAAATCGTGTGTAATTATTCTGCAATCATTGTGTATTGTGTTTGATTAAGTGTCAATGATGGACAGTGGGAGTTATCAATTTGTAGATTTAAGCCAATCACTATCGAGAATCCGTACCCTACCCAACTCCAGATTTGACACTCGATAACGACTTCATACCAATCAATACTATTTTTTTCATTTTAAGCAGCGTAGGGGAGAACAATTTCAATAACCAATTCGTGCATTTTTCTACTTTCTGAAAATCGGAAATGTCATTCAAGAAAGTATTACTCATACTTATTTGTTTTAAAATGTTATCATTGTAAGAGTTAAGTATGTGTTTCGTTAATACAACTCACTCAGAAATCTTTCCTTTTACCACAATGCATGTGGTTTGAGAACATGATTCATGATATATGTGAATCTATTGAATCATGGCCAAGCCAATCTTTTTGATAAATTTTATGCTAGATAGATCATGACATGTGACTAGAAGATAGCATAATCAGTACTGAGCATAATAGATCGCATAAATCACCTACTGGTTTAAAAGTGTAATGAAAGAAACTGAAAAGGAGCAATATAAGCTTTTTGTAACAATTTGCTTCTTTTCTGATAATGTTTTTAAAAAATAAAACAAAGGGAAACAAGTGCAAGATGTGGAAAAGCCAACGCAGCACCTGGGACTTCCAAGATTATGACCAGGACTTCCTGTTTCAGAAAGTTAGTGCAAGCACTGTATTGTGTAGCAAAGATTAGTTTAATCAGCCTGATCTAGACCTGTACTTTTTTTAAATTTTTTATTGTGTAAACAGCCAAGATGAACAGAACGATAGTGATGAAGAAGTAGTTGGACCGAAACAGGTTGGGCGTGGTCGTAAAAGGAAGGTTGCTGATACAAGCGGGGTAAGTAACTAAATAACAGAGCTCAAGATATATTTTTCATTATTTAGATCCTTATTTGACTCTTCAAAGTCGATGTTGTAGTACTCGATAACATATTACATGTATTTTGAATCTCCAAAATATGGGATTTTATAATAAAAGCTGTAGTGTGAGGAGAAGACCACTTTACTCCTATTCTAGGTCTCTGACGGGGCCCATGTTGGAAAATATTTTCTTTTTGCCAATAGTTAAGTCAAACTAGTGTGTATCACTAGATTTTTGACAGCTGTTGTAATTCATTTCCATTTTCTAATACAAACATAGAAGCCCTTTTCCCGATAACCATGTGTTTGCACCAAGCACAAGCATTCCGAGCTTCAGAAAAACAGTATTGGAATTTGTAATTTGAGGTTAAAGAGTATTTAAAGTTAACATTTTATTGTTATTTTGAAATTTAGTAAAACAAATATATGCAAATCATCAGAGCAATGGGAACCAATAATGCAGAATGATGGAGCTGATAAAATATAGTATCCTCAATATTTCTCTTTCTAAGTTTACTTGATTTCAAACTGCAACACTTCAAAACGTTTTATAAAAGTTCTGATTTGAATTACCATAAAAGCTTTGTATTCTTCTCAGCGGGATAAGCAGACAGAATTGCAACAATCATTCTGTCATTTTGTACCAAGGAGACCCATCTTTAATTAAAGTTACCCGGAATATGACTGACCCATTTATTTACCTATTTACAAATTCTTCTGCAAACGGTTTTGTTTTTAAGATGGGTCAGCCTTATCTTCATAATTGAATTAGTCTATAGCTTCTAATTAGAGTGTATGGATTTATAGTTAAGTTTCAGTTTTAGAGTCTCACATGCAGCATTCAATAGGATTCACATAGGAACTATCAAACAAAGGCAAACACGGAGAGGTTCCCTGTAACAAGTAAACTACAGAACATTAATCAACTGTTTGGATCGAATATAGCTGAACCAGTTGGGTAAATCTGTAATAGTGGAAATTTAGGGTTTCCTTGCCAGCCAGATAAAAATACTTGTTCCCCATAGATTCAACGCTTTGAATTTCTTTTCCCATTTGGCGACTGGTGAGGGACATCCGAGACTTTGTCTCTGATCAATACAAGATGAATAGATATTGTGATATGATATGCTCTATAGAGCTTTAACCTTTTCCCACTTGCAGACACTGACGAATTTTAATGCAACTGTAACAGATTTTTTTTTTTTAAAATGTGGCAAATGTAGGAATTGAGATTTTCCATATTTTTACATGAATGTTTTCAAAGTTGTCTGTTGCAGATTATTTGTATGTGGTAAAGGATTAAAAACACTAAAAACCATTGTAGCGTCCACAAATTTGGAAGAATGAGTATTATGCAGAGTAGTAAAATTATAGGCAAAAGAATATCCCTCCAATCTTGAATGATCATTTTATTTTATTTTTAGCCATCAAAGCGTGGAAAAGGAGCTGGGAAAGGTCGTGGAAGAGCTGTAGTTCAATCAGGTGCTGATGAAGAAGAAAGTGGAGGGTCGTTGTTTGAAATAGTAAAAGCTGGAAGAGCGTCATTGGCTGTAAGTTCTGCATTACATGTTTGTTTGTAGCGCTCTATAGATATAAACGACTTTTCATCTTCTTAAAGAACTTGTTGACCCTTTAACCCTATGTTATGGTCTCAAAAGAATCATCTGGATGAGATGAATCTTTTGAATAAACTGCTATTGGGGAGACAAAGGTTTTTGCTTTAAAACTAACCGTCTCGTTTATTTTGATTTTTAGCTCAACTTTTTGAAGAAAAGGCTAGCTATACTACTCACCTTGCAAAGCATTGGTGTCACACCTTGGTTAAGTTTTTTGTACCAATTCACTTATTTAGCTCGACTTTTCGAAGAAAATGCTAGCTATACTACTCGCCTCGGCTTTGAAACTTACAACACTTATTCACCATCATTATTACACATTTAAGCATATGTCCACAAGGAAATTTTGGCATGCCCAAACTCCATAAATAAAATGTTTATTATTAATTTCTCTCTTATGACTTCATTCAACAATACACTATGGGTTCTTGATGAAAGAATGTTTTCATATTTTTTCAAAAGTCACATAAAATGATATTATGATTATATGGTTAATTTCATTTTGTCCGATTCTTGGATTTTAAACCAATAACTCAAATGAAAGAATCAACTTTGTTCTTGAAATATCCTCGAACAGTCCTTTAATTATATTTTCAGACTGTGGTTGATGATTGGATTGAGAACTATAAACAGGATAGAGACACATCCCTTCTAGAGCTGATACAGTTCTTCATACAGTGCTCTGGTTGTAAAGGGAAGATAACTCCTTACATGTATGCAAACATGGAACATGCTGAAATCATCAGAAAAATGACAGAAGAATTTGATGAAGTAAGTTTATTTGAGATCTTGATGACTTAACCCTTTCCCTCATATAGACGCTTTCTGACGCCTCTGCAGCAGACGGCTTTTTGAAAACATCGTGACAAAAGAAGAAATTGCACAAAACGTGCAATTTCTGCTTTTGCCACAATGTTTTCCACTTTTTTTCATAGGTTATCCATTCAATAATGGAGATTTTCTATGTTTTGACAAAATACGTTTAAAGTCCTCTGCTGCAGAATTGTCGTATGATGGAAAGGGTTAAGGGTTTGACATCATTTAAAGTTACATTGGTTGAAAACTTGTGGAGTTATATTTCTAGTGCTTTTGCCAGAAGATGCCTTAGGGGAATGAAGCATATAAACAGACAGTGAATGCCGTGGGGAGATTTTATATGCAGTGAATGCTTGGGTGACTTTGAGACTGTGTGCATGCAGTGACACTTGTTGTGAGACTGTGTATGCAGTGATGGCTGTGGTGAAACTACATTATGCAGTGTAAACTTGTGTGAGACTATTTATGCAGTGTAAGCTTGTGTGAGACTGTACATATGCAGTATAAGCTTATGTGAGACTACATATGCTGTGTAAGCTTTTGTGAGACTGCATATGCAGTGTAAGCTTGTGTGAGACTGCATATGCAGTGTAAGCTTGTGTGAGATGTACACATGCAGTGTAAGCTTGTGTGAGACTGCATATGCAGATTAAGCTTGTGTGAGATGTACACATGCAGTGTAAGCTTGTGTGAGACCAATATGCGGTGTAAGCTGTTGTGAGACTTCACATGCAGTGTAAGCTTGTGTGAGACTGTGCACATGCAGTGTTAGCTTGTGTGAAACTACACATGCAGTGTAAGCTTTTTGTGAGACTTCATAAATTATGCAGTTTTAAGCTTGTGTCAGAATGTGTGCATTTCATATTCTAAAAGTCTATTTTCAACCATTAACCAGATTTTGTTGGTGCTTGAAAGCATTGTCTCAGCGACACAACATAGGATTTATTAGGGTAAGAGAAACTTTGAGGGAAAAAGAACTTCCTTTTATCTAGTCCTCTGTCAATTTCTTACTTGACAGAAACAATTATAGATGTATATATTTTATTATGATATTTTGTAGGAAAGTGGTGACTACCCTCTCATACAGAGCGGACCCCAGTTGAAGAAGTTTAAGTCCAACTACTGTGACTTTATCCAGGTGTTAGTCCGACAGTGCCAGTATAGCATCATTTACGATCAGTACATGATGGACAATGTGATTTCCTTGTTAACCGGTCTCACCGACTCTCAAGTACGCGCTTTCAGACATACAAGTACTCTGGCAGGTAAGTGATCTTTTTGGTGAAATGTTCACTGAGAAAAATGTTTTAATTTGCTTAACCCTTTCCCACATGCAGACGCTTTCTGACGCCTCTACAGCAGATGATGTCACTTTGTAACACTAATGAGCAATTTCTCCTTTTGCCAAAATGTTTTCAACTTTTCAATAATTATTCTTTCATTTACAGGGAATTTTTGAAATTTTGCCTACATTTCAAAAAAGTTGTCTGCTCCAGATTTGTTATATATTGGGGAAAGGGTTAAGAGCTTTTTGGTTTTATGATTTCTTAAAAAAAAAGTTTTATTGTTGACTTGATAAGATTATTTGACACTTTCTGACGTCTCTGCAGCAGACGACCTTTGAAAACATTGTGACAAATGGAGATTTTGAGCTATAATAGTTCTCTCATACTTAGAGTTTCAATGATTTTTTACTAAATGTTTTCAAAGATGACTGCTGAAGAATTATTGTATGTAGGAAATAGTCAAAACTTGAAAAGGGTTTAGAGCTTTAGGAATATGTGAGTGTATTATCTAAAAAAGATAAATTTCTAAATTTCTCCTTTTTCCAAAATATTTTCAGTCCAATCTTGCAAAGGCTTCTATATTTTCCTATCTGGATAAGATTTTCCCTTTTCCACATGCAACACATCTGTCTCAGACCCCCTCGAAATAATTCAGCAAAAATTGTTGAAAATCTATAAATGAAAGTTTATTTATCAAATAGATATGAAAGCATTGTTGCAATAGGAACCAATTCTCCTTTTGAAACAATGTTTTCTAAAGTCATCTGCTGCACATATATAAAAATGCATCTGGTGGGAATGGTTTAAAGATCAAGCTGAATGAATGAAAACCTTTTCAGCAATGAAGTTGATGACAGCCCTGGTAGATGTTGCACTAAATCTGAGTATAAATCTGGATAATACACAGAGACAGTACGAGTCTGAGCGACAGAAAAACAAAAACAAACAAGCCACAGAGAGACTCAACCTCCTGTTGGTGAAAAGACAGGAGCTGGAGGAAAATCAGGCAGAAATACGAAACATGCTGACTTACATTTTTAAAGGAGTTTTTGTACACAGATACAGGTTAGTTATTGCAAGACTTGCATTTTTAAAGGAGTTTTTGTACACAGGTACAGGTTAGTCATTGCAAGACTTACATTTTTAAAGGAGTTTTTGTACACAGATACAGGTTAATTATTGCAAGACTAAGTCACTTACATTTTTAAAGGAGTTTTTGTACACAGATACAGGTTTAACAGTCATTGCAAGACTTTCTTTTTTTAAAGAGTTTTTGTGCAACAGATGCCAAGATGAGAAAGATCAGACAGGCCTTTTTCCCAATATATCTTTGTTAATACTCAATTAACCTTTGCCCACATACAATCAATCTGCAGCAGACGACTTGGATATTACCTTGGTAAAAATATGGAAAATCTCTAATTACTGAAAGGAGTTGAAAACATTGTCGGAATCTTCTATTGCCACTATTTTTTCAAAAGTTGCCAGCTACAGATGCGTCTACAAGTGGGTAAGGGCTAAGCCATATGTTGTGAGTATTCAAAAGAAACAACTCAGTTAGGCATTTCTTGTGAGTGCACACATGATGTTTGGAAGACAAGATGAGTCGATCCATGGGAAAGTTGGCATTTCTGAACTCTGTCATATCTGAATCTACAAAAGTTGCCCGAAGCTTCTAACAAGCCTGTGTAAATAATAAAGCAATTTCTTCTTTTTTTACAATTTTTTTTATTAATTTCAGTAATTATACCTTCAACTGTAGTAATTTTCCATATTTTTATCTACAAGTTTTCAAAGTCATCTGCTGCATAATTGTTGTATATGAGAAAGGGTTTAATCCTAATTTTACCTCCTAACCCTACAAATAGTAGGGAAACTATCATCTTACTTTTCCTTATTAAGACCTCTGATGTTGTAACTTTCAGGGACACTCAAGCCGAGATCCGATCTATTTGTATGAAGGAGATTGGTGTTTGGATGAAGAAATATCCCAATATGTTCTTGGATGACGGATATCTGAAGTATGTTGGATGGACACTGTATGATAAGGTAAATACACTGCTGTATAACTGAAAAACTGTTGAAAGTGGCTTAAAAATATTCAAACAGAAACGGAATTGATTAGCTCTTTACTTTTGTCTTTGTTTGACAATGTAAATATGCTACTTTATAACTGAAATAATGTTGAAAGTGTATTAAAAACATTCAATCAAGAGTCTAAATTAATGAACTTTTTACTGGAGACTGCTTTGTATCATTAAGTAAATATGCTTCCGTAGAAATGACATACTGTAAGTGGCTTTTAAAGGCATTTTAAACAAGAGACCAAATTGATAACCTCTTGACCGTTTCCCACATACAACAATTCTGCAGCAGATGACATTTGAAACATACTGACAAAAACATGAACAATATTCATAAATGAGAGTTTAATAATTAAGATGAGTTGACAACATTGTGGCAAAAGAAGAAATTGCTTGTTTCTTCTTTTGTCACAATGTTTTCAAAAATTGTCTGCTGCAGATGTGTTAGAGTTCGTCTACAAGTGGGAAAGAGTTAATTGCTTATAGGCTTTTTTTGAAACAATCTGAGAAGAGAACAAATTGCTCATAATGTGATTTCACCAGACCAGATGTTCAGTAGATTTATGTGCTGTCCCGATTTACTGTAGTGTAATTGTTACAGGTTGGAGATGTACGATCCTGTTGTTTAAGAGCCCTATACCCACTGTACGATACAACAGATCTGTGCCATAAACTGGAATATTTCACCAGCAGATTTAAGGTTAGTACTCTGGACAGATAGGATAAAAAAGTTTTTTTTTTTTGGTTGCCTGCTTTGGCAGCGTGACACATAGGGACGTCCAGATTTCATGAAATCTTTTGAAACCTGTCAGTCCGAAAGCTCATTTTTCATATATTTCCTTCTTTGTTCAACCAATTATTGGGTGAACATTTTTCAGTCAGTACTGAAGGTTGAATAGAAGGCTGATAGGGAGGATTTCTCTTTTCCCACTTATTTCTTTTATAAGTCAAGCAACTGTTCACAGAGCTCCAAAAAAGGGATTTTTTCCATATTATAAAATATTTATTTCACCTCCAAAACCTATGTTGTTGGTACTCAAAAGAATTGTCTCAGAAGACAATTCCTTTGAGAACCCACAACATAGCTTTTAATGAGTGCTAAGAAAGAAATTGTAGAAGAAAGACTTGGTAACTCATCAATATCTTATCCTCCGTATTCATGCTGGATTTCCGTTGTTCGTTTCATTTTGCAGGATCGTATTGTAGAGATGACATTGGACAAAGAAACCGACGTGGCTGTCCAGGGAGTAAAGCTAGTGATTAGCATTTTGAAGTAAGATTTTTACCTTGTCTGTTTTTCGAAGAAAAAAAGTCGGGATATTGTAATACCCTTGGTATCATTGTCTGCATCGTCACAAAACTAACCTTACCTCATAACTATAAAAAAATTCAATATTTTTAAACATAACTTGTTACACATCAATTCTCCTAGGAACAATGTGTCTATTACAAGACACAGAACTCTGGCTTTAATAGTTATTCATTAAAGCCCCTTTTTTTATGACAGAAGAGTGTTGGCTTTTGTTCTGTGGCACTCTTGTTTATTCATCATCCAGCGCTTGTTAAGGGGAGTCAACAGGTTAAATAAAATATGTGAGCTGATCCTTGACTCACAGTATTGCTAATTTTTAATATATAAGCCCTTTCCAACGCACAACAAATCAGATTTTGCAAGTAGAATTTGGCTCTTGTGAGCATTTTGGTCAAGTCAAAGCACATGACTAAAACTTTAAGAAAAATAATGTTTTTGTTTCACTTGTTTTGATATGCTAACACATTGGTTTCACTTCTCAATTTCATTTACTGACATTGGAAAGTGACCTTTGTGTTTTATCAAGCACTTTTGTTTCTATTTGTAAATGGTAAAAGAAATATGTCATCATTTACAGTTTTGGGGACACAGTTTTGACAGACAAGGATTGTGAGAATGTTTACGAGTTAGTTTACTCCTCACACCGCCAGGTGGCGCAAGCTGCAGGGGAATTCTTGAATGCGAAATTATTCAAAAGAGACGATGAGGAAAGCCAGCTGATAGTTAAAACTGCAAAGGGAAAGAAAAGAAGCTTAAACACTCCATTGGTCAGAGATCTTGTACAGTTCTTTATTGAAAGTGAGGTATGTATGATAAATTGGCTTTAGTGAATTTAGATAATTACATTTAGCATGTTAATAACATGCAATATGAAAATAAATAGAAATATATGGGGATAAAACAAAAATCTTTATCAGAAATAATTCCCATATGCAATACCCAGATGAAATTATTTAATATATTGCATCTGACACCATCTATGTTGTAATACATATTCAGGCAATGAAAGAGCCTTGTTTATGGCTACAAGAAATTATCTCAATTCTTATTTGTAATATATATATATAATACATAATTAATTTACCATTTAAAGCTCGAAATCTTTTACATGCAATTAACCCTTTTCAACATACAACAAATCTGCAGCAGAAAATGTATAAAGAAAAAATTGAAAACATTGTCGCAAAAGGAAAAATTGCTCATATATCTCATTATGAGCTATATCTCCTTTTAACAGAATTGTCAAAAAGCATTTGTATAAGGGAAAGTGTTAACAAACTCATTCTCGTGCATTTGTTTGTTACACCTCTGTAAATATCAGTTGGGACAGAATTCTCGTTCGTTTCACCTTTTGATGTAAATATCAGTTGGGATAGCATTCTCGTTTACCTATGTAAATATCACTTGGGATAATCTTGTATCAAAAGTTCAAATTTAAATAAACTAATAAATTTGCTCTACTACAGTTACATGAGCATGGTGCCTATCTAGTAGACAGTTTGTGGGAGATTAACGCCATGATGAAAGACTGGGAGTGCATGACTGATTTACTGCTGGAGGAACCTGGGAAAGGAGAAGAAGGTATTAATTAAGACTTTCTTTGATATATATACTTAAGTCTCACTATGATCCTAAGCATTAAAAAAAAAAATCCTCTGCCAAAATTACTAAATGAATTATTACACATCAGAAGATAGATAATTCTTTCTCAGTTGACTGCTTATACAAGGTCTTGGGAGGAGATGAGAATAATGATTTCAGGAACTGACGATAAAAAGATGGCTGGTGCCATATAATAAGTTAAGTATAATTCACATAGTGTATGACCTATTGGCTGGATGAACCCCGACGGAAAGGCCCTTGAACTAAAGGTCCTCCCCATCAATTGAACCTAAACCAATCTATTTATACAAGTAGAATGGTAGTTATACAGGAGTAAAACATTGACCAGCTCTCGGGTGTATGTATTGCTGTGACAGCTGCACTACTGTGACTTCCTTGACGTGTTTCTTAAAAATGGGACATGTCTCATTATTTTACAAAACTTGTCTTTGATCCAAAATATCTTTTATTCATTTTCAGAGGTCCAGATAAGGAGGGGTATTCAGCTCTTTTTCCAACAATTTCTCTGTTATTGTTAAACCAAACCCTATGTTGTGGGTACTCAAATATACTTATATATATATATAGAGGCCCGAGTTGCTCATTTGTTATATGTCAGTTATTTCAGTTATTTCAACTTGGGATTGAATTCCTGTATCGAAAGTTCAATTGTAAATAAACTCTTTAATGGTTGATCTCAATATTACAGCGCTTGATGACAGACAGGAGACAAGTCTGATAGAAATCATGGTTTGCTGTGTCAAACAGGCGGCAACTGGAGAATCTCCTGTAGGAAGAAGTGCTCAACACAAGAAGGTGAGGAACATCTATCTATAATTGCAACTGCAACAATTTGGCAATGGCACCCTCCACTAATCTGATAGTTATAGATTGTTTCTAAAACTTAATTTTTGTTTTAACCTGCTTAAAAAGCAGCCTACGCTAATGTTTGGAAATTGCCATTTGGGAAAAAATTTTATACATCAAATATGTCATGTGATATAGTTTGTCTTAACCATTTCCAACATACAACTTATCTTCAGCAGACAACTTAGAAAGCATCTAAACAAATTTTTTTACAAAAGAACAATTAATGAATAAAATGGCTCATCATTTCCCCTTTTGCCTCAATGTTTTTAAAATTCTTCTAATGCATCTGCTAGTGGGAATGGGTAAATGAGAAGAGACGTTTGAAATCGGTACCTTATGATATAGAGATTCAACCTTTCAGCCTCTGTCTCCCCAGAGCTCTCAATAAAGTGCTACAAATCATTATTTGACTCTTTAAGCCCTATGTAGTGGATAATCATCTTGGTTAGACATCTCTTTCTAGTAGTTATATCAAGAGGTATTGTTGGAAAAAGACCAGTTAACCCTTTCCCACCTGCAGACACATTTTGATGCATCTGTAGCAGATAATTTTTGCCACGATGTTTTCACCTTGATTCTTTAGCTTGTCTGTTTTTCAAAGAAGAAAAAGTTGTGCTATTGTGATTCCCTTTGCGTCTGCGTCATCACAAAACTTTAACCTTACCTCAAAACCTTTAAAAAAAAATTCAAATTAAATTTGGTACAATATGCATGCCTATACCAAGTCGCATAACTAATAATTATTCAGTAATGCCCCTTTTTCGCCTTAGAATAAAACAGACGAGTATTGTTTTTGCTCTGCGGCGCTCTTGTTTATGCTTTCATTTATAAAAAAATCCAAATAATTACCTAGATGGTTTCCAAGTAGTCTGATGCAGATTTCATTTATTCTGGAAAGGATTAACTCCTCCTCATCTAGGGCTGTGGTCTCCCTCTAATTATCATAGTTAATATGCTGCTGGTTTAACTTGTCAGACTTCGAACTTGGTCCAATTCCATCAACCTTAGCGTTAAGTTATACTTAAAAACATAAAAGCATTTAAAAGCATATTTTAACTTTGCTGTTGCCCTAATATTTTGTATATAAATATTTACCTTGCTGACTAAAAATACTTGTTAAGAAATAAAATATTTAGGCATTTTTAGGAGGGAAACATAAATGATGAATTATCGTTCTATGACCTTTTTGTAGCTTACACCCAAGGAGAAGCAGCAAGTGAAAGATGACAAAACCAAACTCACAGAACATTTTATCATCACTCTCCCACAGTTATTGCTAAAGGTAAGATTTGTTCATACAATCACTCCTGCATAATGTAAAACAAAATGGCAGTAAATTATCTGCAAACAGGCAGAATTTTGTGATTCTATTAATTATATGATTAATAACATTTTACAGAGGACTAGATAAGCGGGAGTGAACAGGTGTTCTCTTATTACTCAACCAAATCCTGTGTACTCAAAAGAATGGTCTCACTGAGACCATTCTTTTGAGTACCCACAACATATAGTTTGAATGTCAAAAAAGGATTTTAGAACACGAAAAATGCCCCATATCTATAGCTCTGATTTTAATTTTATCATCCCCACAAACAAAGATTGTTTCGTGTAAACTAGAATCACTGTGTCACTTGGTTCATCAGTTTGACTTTGAACTTTGTAGAGTAAGCTACTTCTTGAATTGTTGTGTTGTCATCCTTGATTGTCAGGGGTAAACTGGGGTCACTGAATGGTTGGTTTGTCCATCAGTATGACATGTGGACTTTGAAGAGCAAGCTACTTCAATTTGTGTGTGGCCTCCCTTGAAAGGGAGACACAAAGGATCCCTTCTCTGTCTGTCACTCTTTCACTTACTGACATGTAAGTAGGCAAAACATGTGTTTCCTCTGGTTCAAATATTTTATTGAAACTTGGTTCACATGATAACTTTAAAGTGTAGATATTCAAGACATAATATTAGATCATATATCCACATCGGTGTTCTAAAGTCTTCTCCCTTGTATGTTGACTTTCTTTATATTATCAAAGCTGCTTGCGGGACTAACCCTTTCCCACATACAACAAATCTGCAGCATATGGCTTTCAAATGATCTGGGGGGAAAACATGGAAAATCTCTCAAAATGAAGGTGGAATTACTGAAAAAAGTTGAAATCATTAGTGACAAAAGGAGAAATTGCTTGTTTTGAGCAATTTCTACTTTTGTCACGTTTTCAAAAGTCGTCTGCTGCAGAGGCATCAGAAAGCGTCTATATGTGGGAAAGGGTTTAGAATTTAAGTGACCTTTAGTGACTGGTCTAGATTTTTTTATTTTCAGTATTTGATGGATCCAGAGAAAGTTACTAACCTTTTACAAATCCCACAGTACTTTGATCTTGAAATTTACACGTCAAGTCGACAGGAAAAAGTAAGTTTTCACTGTTTTTTTCATTAACCCCTTAAATTTAGAAGTTAGTTCTGTCAAATATTCTTTTCACTTACACGATGATTTTTAAAGGGAAAGATGCACATTATTATTTTTCAAAACTATGTTACAAGATTATATGAGTACCCACATATAACAAATCTGCAGCAAAAATATGGAAAATATTGTTAAGTCGAAAATTAAATGCAAAAGCAGCCAGTTATTTTGAAAGACTTGAATGCAGTACTTGTTGAAAATGACGTTCAACCCCAATCAATTAATCAATTGATTTTGAGAGATGTCTTTGTCTTGTATAGCCTGAGTTACAATTAAACATGTTCAAACGTAATTCCTTTCAGAATTTGGAAGGCTTGTTGCGATATTTGCACGAGATTGTGGAGAAACACACTGATCAAGAGGTAAGAAATACAGTGGTTAAGATAAGCAGAGAGTAGAGTAGAGAGATAAATAGAGTAAACAGCTATCTTTCTTCTTGCACAACAAAAACTTATAGTGAGGATATTAAAAAAACTTGTTTTTTAGATTACCCACAAAATATGGTTTGTTGGTAAAATAATGATTTCAGAAGATGAAAAATGCCCCTTAAGTTATCCAGAGCTTTGGAATACTTTTTGTGTTGCCTGCCTTCCTCAGGTAATGAATTTATTTAACCCTTTTCTCAAATAAAAAATTTCTACAGCAGACGACTTATAAAACCTATATACAAAAACTTGGAAAATCTCCATAAATGAGAGTTAAATTATTAAAAGAAGAATTGAATACATTGTGGCAAAAGGAGAAATTGCTTGTTTTGAGCAATTTTTTCTTTTGCCACAATGTTTTTTAAAGTCGTCTGCTGCAGAGGCATCAAAATGCATCTTCAAGTTGGAAAGGGTAAACATTCAATTTTCAACTGCTCAACTTAAAATTATTTGTTTTAATAACTTTTTAACTACAACTAACACAACCGTCTCATTGGCGCAGTGGTAGATAGCGTCTCCTTGGGTGTGGGAGGTTGCAGGTTGGATCCCCTTAGAAAATGTAGTAATGGTTTTCCCTCCTTGGCGCTCAGGATCTTGGGGTTAGAATGAAATTCATGAAGACCGACTCCCTCGTGTCAGGATAAATGGACCAGTTGCACTGATAACTAAGCCAGGAAATGCCTTGATATAATTAAGAAATTGTCAAAAGCTTTGTAAAACACCATACAAACAACTGATGCATGTGTATCATTGAAAATTCTTGTTACTGTAGAAGTTCCAGATAGTCTCAAATTGTGTGTCCTTTAGATGCTTATTTAATTTCACAAAGAGAGTGTGTTTTTTAACAAAAAGTTAAATGAATTCCAGGTATTGGAAGCCTGTGCCAAGTGTTTTGAATGCCTGTGTAACGAGGAATACGCAATCAGTGGAAAGTGTGATGTGGCCCGAAAAACACTGATTGACAGTCTGGTGGTGAAATTCAAGGAAGCGATGCAGGATTATTTCGCTGATGTAAGTTTGTTTACTTTTTATCACACTTTTGATTCAATTTTATATATATATATGTCTTAACTCTTTCCAACATACAACAAGTCTTCATTAGACTAATGTTAGGCAAAAACAAGGAAAACATCTATAAGTGAATGTGCAATTACTGAATAAAGCAGAACATATTGTGGCATAAGGAGCATTTACTCTTGATGATCAATTTCTCTTTTTGCCACCGTGTTTTCAAATGAGGTCTGCTGTATGTGCACCAAAATTTCAAGTGGGAAAGGGTTAAGCTAGGACATGTTGTATGAGCAGGGTTGCCCTCTATTTTAATATTATTACAAGGTACATTTTCATGATATGATTTTTTTTTAAAAAATGCCTTCTACAAAAGCTTTACAATTTGTCCATATCCGGGAAAGGATTAGATCAGATGAATTTAAAAAATACCTTTGAAAAAGGTTTTGCTATTGAAATATAAAAATTATTGTGGAAAACCCCTCTTTTAACATTATCCCACATACAGCACATCTGCAGCAGATGACTTAGTAATTATTAAGGGAAAAAAATGTAAACTTGCTTTAAATAAATGTTAATTGAACAGAGTTGAAAACATTGTGGCAAAATGAGAATCTGATTGTAATGTGCCACATATGTTTTAAAAGTCCCTTGCTGCAGATACATCAAAATCCATCTGCATGTGGACAAGTTTTCTCAACCTTTTGTTTTTTTCAGGGCGAGCAGCCAGATGAAGATGAAATTTATGCTCTTATTGCAGCATTGAAAAGATTATATGCATTCTCATGGTATGTTATATATTTTTCTGTTTGGATGGATTTTTAAATCTGTAGTGTGGATTATTTTGTATTTTAAGTATTTTGAATTGGCAGAAATAACAATTGTAAGTAAAAATACGGAAAAAAACCCATAAATATTGCTTTTTCCGACATGGGTTACACGCAGGAAAAGTAAAAAAAATTAAAAATCAATATCCTATGAAACCTATTAATACCCCAATGGTGCCTTTTTTGATATGTATTAAATAGGATATGGATACAGATAATCATTATAATTTTTGTTCACTTATATTCTCACGAAATAATGAAGAAAAAATACATTGGAGGTTTAAAATGTTTTAATGTCTAATTTTTTTCCCATACTTCAAAATAGACGAAAACAATAAGAACACCAGATAACATGAAATGAACATTATCTTTGGCTAATATTTTTTGTATAATTTATTTTTTCAAACTTTTCACTTTTTTTGTAAAAGTTAAAACTTGCAGAAATGTGTTCTGGTACAGTATTGTTTCCATACCCTGCCATACTGACTCGCCGTGAAGTGGTTGGACCCTAGGTCTTATCACTGACTTGATGTTCTCAAAATTGACAACTGAAGATTTGTTTGTATGTGGTAAAAAGTTAACACAGTATTACAATGTTTGTAATTTTCAGTTGCCATGATTTGAGTTCCTGGGACCTTTGGGAGGATATGTTTCACATAATAAAACTTGGTGCTGAAAATGTGGAAATGGCGGATGAGGTAATGGGAGTTTTGAGCTAAATAGCACAATCCAGCTATAAACCCTTCCCCACATACAACAACTCTGCAGCTGATGGCTCTTTATGAGTTTCTTCTTTTATCATAATGTTTTCAAGAGGCATCACAATATGTATGTATGAGGGAAAGGGAAAATAAGTCAAGGAAGATAACTGTTGTAACAACTGACAATTTTTAACGCAACATTACTTCCTTTTTAGGGAATGTAGCGCTTTTCTTCAGATGTTTCAAATGTTTCAAATCAAGACATCTGTTAAAATATCATATCAGGTTAACTATTAAAATATTGTATAAAAAAGTTAAACCCACAATAGAAAAAACAAAAATACATTGATGTCTCAAGGCTTGACACTTTTCAAACTGAATCTTTTAAAGTTTAAAATGTTTTCCTTGCACTATGTAGCTTTGTAAAAGCATGCAAAAATGATATGTCCAAGGTACAGGAAAACTATTCCATTTTGAGTCTTTTCATGCAAAAAGGTACACGTTGGCATTTCTGTACAGTGTATGTTCCGATTTTCTCAGTCATATTAGAATCTTTTCAAGTTAGCATAATATGCTAACAAGCATGTGTATGTAATCTGTGAACAGTGTTTATTGATCTATCAGACACACAGGCTGATCTGGATCTACACTGTTCACAAAAATGAACAATACCTTTTCCCATAGACAGGCTCATTGACTTTATGGGTGGCTTGTACCTGTATAACAGAAAATTAAATTGCCATGCTTTATGAATGAAATATTTGATGACAATGTGTGATTTATAACAATTTCAGATTGTATGTAAAGCTCAGACAACAGTGTATTCACTCATCATTTGGAATCTACATCAACTTGAGGAAACTCAAGACCAGGTCTGTTCATGTCTTATCTTGATAAATGAAACATTTGGATCTATGACACTAGACTAAGCCAATGATTATTGTGTCTCCTGCTATGGCAGGGATACTAATAGGGATTGCTTCCACATGGTCCGTCATCTGTCTTTCAAACTGTCACTTACTGATACATTGGCAGGCAATCTTCTTAACATAAGACCTAAACATTGCTGAAGTAGCAAACTGTTGTAAAGATCTGATGAGTGCCTTTTACAGGTCTTCTCAGATTGACCATTATGTCGGCCAATAAAATTGTTGCCTGCAAAATCATTTGGTATGAAAAGGTTCCTTTCGCAAACCAGCCAGATCAGCCTAGACAAGACTGGATTATGGCCCTTGAAATTTACTATATGATCTTCACCAAACTTAGACAGTAGTTGAATATTGATGAGAGCTTGGTTCCTTTTGAAAACCAGCCAGATGTGCCCTTGCATGACTGGATTATGGCCCTTGAAATTGTCAAAATTGCTATAATACAGCTTGTGAACACAATAGAGCCTCGATTTACTATCCGATATTCACCAAGCTTAGATAGTAGTTGAATTTTGATGAGAGCTCGGTTCCTTTCGCAAACCAGCCAGATCCGCCAATGCAAGAATGGATTATGGCCCTTGAAATTGTCAAAATTGCTATAATACAGCTTGTGAACACAAAAGAGCCTCCATTTACTATCCGATCTACACCATACATACATGCTCTGGATTGAAAATGACCAAAGAAGCATACCAGTAGAGAATAGGCCCTTATGGGCCTCTTGTTATTTTTAAGCAACATCTTAGCAATTTGCAGATGTACAGGCTCGCCTGAGTCTTCACCGTTTCCTGATGCCTAATGAATTCATTTAGCTTGATGCTGCTCATCTGACAATAGTCAATTCTGAACGATCTTACTGTATTTCCAGAATCACATGCAAGTGTTGAAGAAGTATCAGACCAGTTTACTGAAATATTGTAACCAGCTGTTAGAACATAACCGGGACAATATTGCAGAGGAGGTAAGATTATCTTTAACCCATTCCCACATTCATTTAAACTGCAGCAGAGGACTTTGAAAGCATGTAGGAAAAAATGAGAAATATTTCCATAAACGAAAGTACTACTTTTGAATAGACTCGAAAACATTGTAACAAAAGGAGAAATTGTTCATGGTAAGCAATTTCTCATTTTGTGACATTGTTTTAAAAAAGTAGTCTGCTGTAGAGGTATCATTGCACATGTATGGGGGAAAGGTCAATAGATACCTCTGAGAGTGTCAATCAGGTTTACTAAAATAAAGTTACTTTGATTAACCGCCGTGTAGAGAATCTGTATATAAGTTGAGGACCCTGTACAGTCAAAAGGTCCCTTTGGGTTGCAAAATTAAACCCCTTGCCCATCAGGCAAAACTCTATTTTGATAACCAGTACTCGGACGTCTGATCAAGTACTCGGGACCGGTCCCATCCCTAATTGAAACCCTTCCCAACCATCACGCCTATATAAATAATCAAGTTAGATAACTCTATCCTGCCTACAATGCAAATTATCCCCCTTTAAGAAATTATGGTTAATGTTTTTCATGCAACTACATTAGAGTCCATAACTTAGTAACCAATAAGCGGTGGAATAGTCAAGCGCACTGTCCTCCGACAGCTCTTGTTAGACAAAGAATTAATAATTTATATTTTGCAACTTCTTTCTTTGTTCTCTCCATGATAAAACAGGGGAGATTTGATTTGAACATATTTCCCAAATCACTTGGCTCCAGCTAAGGGTTATTTTGATGCACCCACCATAAAATGGGGGAGGTCTGGCTTGAATGAGATTTGATTTTAGGTTTCTGTATTATTTATGTTTGTCAATTTCAGGCTTTCCTCACCATATGTGACTCTCTGGTGATCTTTAGTAAGAACCTGATTACTCACAATCCGGGTCTCAAACTGTTAGTAATAGAGCCCGACAAGTCTCTACAAACAAGGCTAAGTTCATTCTTGATGGACAAAGTATTCCTAGACGATGATGATGGTAAGCAAATACAGTTATTGAATTCTCTGCTTAGTAATTTATAAAGGCATGTAACAAACAAGTGTGCCAAGCCTCGGTAGCGACATGGGCTGTCAATCCAAGTGCTGTGAGTTGTGTGATTAATTGGTGTGAGAAATTCAGGAAACAGAGGAGTATGTGAACTGGCCGCCGTGATATGAATGAAAATTTTGAAAACCGCGTTCATGCCCAATCTAACAAACAAACAAGTGCCCATGCCTATGTCATGATTTCTTATAAAATTGCAAAACGTGATAATTTCACAAAGTAAAATATCTTTTCTAATTACATGAAATCTGCTGCAGAGGAGTTGATAAGGAGGAGAGAAACTGTTCTTTTCCTCACAATATCTCTCTTATTACTCAACCACACCCTATTATGTGGGACATCAAAAGAATCGTCTAATTGAGACAATTCGTTTGAGCTCCCACAACATAGGGTTTGAGTGTCAAATAAGGATTGAAAAACTTGAAAAATGTCCCTTATCCAAATGTTTACCACTATAATAAAGTCAAGCTCAAGTCAAACTGGAATGCCACCAAATATCATGTTGACTTATTTGTTTTATATCTTTCAGATGAGGTTGATGAAAATATAAAAATAGAAGAACTTCACAAGAGACGAAACTTCCTTGCTTGTTTCTGTAAACTTGTTGTTTACAACGTCCTCAATATTAAAGTGGCAGCTCCAATGTTTAAACATTATATGAAGGTAATACTTAGTATACATTACAATAAAAACACTATTTATATTTGATAATTTAAGATGGACACAACATAGTTTGTGAATTGCTGAAGAAGACCTAGGGCCAAAATATATTTAATTCCCTACGAAATAAAACTTTGAAATAGCTAATGTTTATAGGTTCATGGAATTATATAGCATAATAGCATACTTCATGTTATTAACCCTTTCCCACAAATAGAGGCTTTCTGACGCCTCTGCAGCAGACGCCTTTTTTTGAAAACATGTCAACAAAAGAAGAAATTGCTCAAAGCAAGCAATTTCTCCTTTTGTCACCATATTTTCTATATTCAATTATTGTACTTTCTTTCAAAAGGAGTTTCCATTTTTTTTCTGGTAAGTTTTCAAAGTTATCTGCTGTGCAGTATATTTGATATTTGTTGTATGTGGGATAGGGTTAAATCTTGTTTAAATATGATAGAAACTGCAAATTCATAGAACTCAATATACCATTTAAGACCTAAAAATACAAAAAAATTACCGCAACATGGTATGTTAAATAAGTTGTTCCTTATAGCCTTAAATTGTTAACAGTTTTGATAGTTCATTATTTCCTTTTTAGTTTTACAATGATTATGGCGACATCATAAAAGCAACATTGAGCAAGGCCAGGGAAATCAACAAAGTTGTCACAGCAAAAACTCTGGTCATGAGTTTAACACAGGTATGATATAGTCTGAAAAGATTTGACAATTATTTTACCCACTTTCATGGAGGTCACATATCTTAATATTGCAGTTGGTTCTAGATTGCAATAGATAGAAAATAATAAGTAACTGAATTTTACATGGAATAGTGCCCTTCAGCAAGACACATTTGAGCTGTATTCAAGGAAAACCAACCAACTTTATGTAATTACTAGACACATGTGGAAAATGACTTGCCTGTACATTCATGCTAAGGATCCGAATGAAAACTGCTTTACAGAAGTTGATTGAAACCTTCTTTGACTAATTGGTGACGAGTCCAGAGACAGATATGACTGTCTAGCCGGCTGGCTGATCTGGAAATCACACTGGTCTCAAATGCTCTACACAGTTTGTTTTCGCAGAGCTCTGCACATTTCCTAGCCCTGTACCGGTTAGTCACCGAGAGATCATGGGTAAAGTAGACTGACACACAGATGTAGTTGTCTTTCCATTGAAAATGGTATAAAACCCCAATACATCCAAGTCCAATCTACAAGTTAATAATCTTAAGATGTTGTTTATTTTGTAACCATACTAAATAACAATTTTGCACATAAAGATCCTTTCTAATGCCTCTGCAGCAGATGAATTTTGAAAACATTGTGGCAAAAGGAAAAATTGCTCATAATGAGCAATTTCACTTTTTGGCCCAATGCTTTCAACTCATGTGATGTTCAATATTTATACTATCTGATCATTTATGGATATTTTCCATAGTTTTGCCGAGATGTTTTAATGTTGTCTGCTGCAGATTAGAATTGTATGGGAATGGTTAATCTTCACTTTTCAGATGAAATGTATATTTCTATTTCAGTTGTTTAAGGAATTACAGGATGAACAAGGAGGCAACATAGACAGATCATCTGATGCTTTCCAATCAATCAAGGTATTGAACCCTTTCCCACTTGCAGATGCATTTTATTGCATCTGTTAGAGATGACTTGAAAACATTGTAACAAAAGTTGAAATTTCTTAAAACAAGCAATTCCTTATGTTGCCTTAAAGTTTTCAACTCTGCTTAATTATAAATCTTTCAAGAGAGGTTTTCAGAGTCATCTGCTGCAGATTTGTTGTATGTGAGAAAGGGTTAATATATAACCTGATACAGATAACTTTTGTAAGAGAACAATTGTTGTCCTACTTTTTCTCAAAACATTTATCTGTCCGGATTTTTATCCCCTTAATTTCGAAATCTTTAAAAGAAATGAATTAGATATAAAGGCATTTCAAAAAAGCTTGCTGTATTTTGAAATTGTTTGAATATCCAATTCATCTTAAATTCAACCTCCTGTAAAACTGGTTCATAAATAAAGGTTATCAGTAATTAGTTGTTTTCTAGCCCATAAATTCTACCTTCTGGGCTGTAGAGTTTAGGATTTAGCATTTGTAATAAAAAAAAAAATTAAAATCATTTTAAGATGTTCAGGTTACTAAAGTTAAGCCAAAATAGCTAAGTCTGTAATGATGAGGTCTACCAATCCAGGTTTTGCTGGTTCGAACCCCTGTTCACCATTGATTCTTTTCGATGATTGATAATAATTATTGGATTAGCGTCGTTTGTCTTCCACCGAAGCTCTAAATATTCATATGTGATGGTAACCATTTGCCGGGAAGAATGTTGTTTTGAGTTCTAGTTCGAGACAGTCAGGAAAAACATGTAATGTGAATTGGCTGGTGTGATATAACTGAAGCACCATTGAAAATGGACGTTAAATTTCAAATGAATTGGGTTACAGAATTTCAAAAATTAAGATCAGTTAGAAAAAATTGTAAATGGAAAAATAATATCAACCTTCGAGGATTGATTTTATATTATCTAAAAAATATGTTTTACCATCATAATTGCAGGAATTGGCAAGAAGGTTTTCTCTGTCTTTTGGTCTTGATCAAGTAAAGAATCGAGAAGCAGTGGCTGCAATGCACAGGTATAGTAGTACTCTTCAGCTTCTGCAGTCTTATTATTTGTGGACTCCATCATACATAGTTATTGTCTGCAAATTACAGAATAAAGTCAACATTATTATAGTACTAGTATATTATCATATATTTCCGTCTATATTTTCAGCCGAGCAAAGCAATTAAAGTATTGTTCTGTTGAACCGTTTCCTTGTAGATGCATCTGCCGCTGGCATCTTTTGAAAAAATTGTGACAAAAGTAGAAATAGCTCATAATGAGCAATATACATAGATATTTTGCCACAATGTTTTTAATTCCATTCAACAAGTAGACTTAATTCATAGAGCTTTTCTGTATTAGACGTTCCAATCTGGCAAGACCAACCGGTTGTGTTCTTATTTAGTTAATATCTGCAGAAATTATGTGTCAAACAAACCTCGGGACAGATTTTGAATCGATAATATTGACTTCAGATTCAGCACCCCAATATTAATTGGAAAATAAAAAGTGTGTATTATAAAATCTGGCTGTACGTTAATCAAGGGTTCAATCACCCCTTGGCTAGTGAAACCAAATCCAGGCAATATGATTATTATGCCCGAAAAAATTGTGAAAACTCCCTTAAAACTATATGGTAAAAGTCAATTTCAATTTGAAATCGTGCTTTTTCTCTGGTCGAGTTGTAAAAAAATTAATTTTAAATTCTGAATTACAGAGATGGAATCCTGTACAGTATGACGAATGCCGATCTGAATGACATAAGTAAACCTCCTCCAAACATCTCCTTCCTCGAGGTGCTCTGTGAATTTACAAACAAGCTGATGAAGCAGGACAAAAAGACAGTGTAAGTTCTTACCCTTAGAGCTCAAGATAAGATGCAATTTTTCGTTGTCTTACATCTTTATTTGACCCTTAAACATTTCCCACATACAGACGCTTTCTGGCACCTCTGCACCAGACGTCTTTTGAAAACAATGTGACAAATGGAGAAACCATTTGCCACAATGTTTTCAACTCTTTTCAATAATCATACTTTCATTTAAAGAGATTTTCCATGGATTTGCAGGACTGTTTTCAAAGTAGTCTGCAGCAGACAAATTTGAAAACATCTTGGCAAATATATGGAAATGCTCTGTCTATGAAAGTTTACTCGGTGATAAAGAGTTGAAAACATTATGAGCAATTTCTACTTTTGCAACAATATTTACAAAAGTCATCTACATGAGGTAAATATTTAAACCCTATGTTGAGAATTAATTTTGGTACCCACTATATAGGGTTTATTATAGAAATATAAGATATACTGAATATTGAAGTTCAGCTGCAATCAAAATTTTGAATTATTGTTACCTCAGAAAAACAAGCTCATCTGAACATCTCCTTCGAAAGACAAAGAAAATGATAGTAATGGACTCAGGGTTTGCGGGGTTATGGCTACCAGCTGGGGGTATTCATCACCTTCAGTGATATTTCTAGTTTTTTCTGTATCTTGGAACAGACACATCTGCAGCAGACTTCTTTCTTTTATTTATTGAAGTTTTATGTTGGAAAGGGTTAATTAGAAACCTTCTTCTCTTTACATAGCCTGAATTATTTGGACAAACAGTTATCAGGAGTTCCCCCAATCCAGCGTAACACGGACGACTGGCAGGCATTATTGACCTACAGAAATAGTTTAGTACAAGGTGAACATGAAATACATCCAATCACCCTAAAACAGGCTGCACAGAGACGATATGGTAAACGAAAGAATGTCAACATTGACGGTAAGGAGGGATTTTCTTGTTTTTAGCTCACCTGAGCTTTGCTCAAGGTGAGTTATTGTGATCACCTTTTGTCCGGCGTCCGTCATCCGTCGTGCGTCGTGCGTCAACTTCTTCTCCTCAGTAACTAGCGGGTCAATTGGGATGAAACTTCACAGAAAGCATCCTCTCAATGACCTCACCAGATTTCCTTCAAATTTTTGGGATCCATGCATAATTCTGGTTTCCATGGCAACGAAATGAATTTTTTTTTAAAAATTCTTCTTCTCCCAAACTGGTTGGCAGATTTGCAAATAATTTTGTAGAAATGTTCCTTGGATGATCCTCTATCAGATTCCTTCAAGCTGTATTGATCGGTCGAAAAACATGGCTGCCAGGGGGGGGGGGGGGGGGGGGCTATTTTTCCTTATATGGCTATAGTGAAAACTTAAAAAATCTTCTCCTCCGAAAGTGTAAGACCGATTTTCAAATAATTTTGTAGAAATGTACCTTGGGTGACCCTCTATCAGATTCCTTCAAGCCATGCTGATTGGTCGAAAAACATGGCCGCCAGGGGTGGCGGGCTATTTTGCCTTATATGGCTAAAGTGAAAACTTAAAAAATCTTCAACATCTTCTCCTCAGTAACCAGTAGGTCAATTGGGATGAAACTTCACAGAAAGCATCCTCTCAATGACCTCACCAGAATTCCTTAAAATTTTTGGGATCCATGCAGAATTCTGGTTTCCATGGCAACGAAACGAAAAAAACTTCAAAATTCTTCATCTCCCAAACTGCTTGGCAGATTTTCAAATAATTTTGTAGAAATGTTCCTTGGATGACCCTCCACCAGATTCCTTCAAGCCATGTTGATTGGTCGAAAAACACGGCCGCCAGGGGGGCGGGGCTATTTTGCCTTATATGGCTATAGTGCAAACTTAAAAAATCTTCTCCTCCAAAAGTATCTGGCCGATTTTCAAATAATCTTGTAGAAATGTTCCTAGGGTGACCCTCTATCAGATTCCTTCAAGCCAAGTTGATTGGTCGGAAACTATGGCTGCCAGGGGGCGGGGCTTATATAGCTAAAGTGAAAAAAATTAAAAAATCAGGTGAGCGATTCAAGGGCCATCATGGCCCTCTTGTTGTATTTATACCTGCAGTATGGGTGACAAGAGGTCTCTATAAGGGGGAGTAAATAGTTCTTTCCTCAAAAATAAACCTCTCTTATGACCCAACCAATTCCTATGGTGTGGATACTCTCCCTCTCACTGAAGCGATTCTTATGAGTATCCATCCATAACATAGTCTAAGAGTGTCATAAAGTATCTTAAAATGTGAAATATGCACCTTATCTAGAGCTCAGTGTTACAGTTGGGAATCAATTCAGCATCATTTTTCTCTGTGTCACGCTTCTCCATCATCTTTCTGACTTCATTGGTCATGTTGTACCCTTGGAGGGCAATGTACATTTTCTAGTCCACTGCTGGTTAGTCAATCGGGTTTCATGAATAAGTGTACTGCCAATGTGATATTTATAACTGTAATACTGTCGTAACAAATGTAAAAAGCATAAACCCCAACAATACAAAATATGTTATTTTGGTTTTAATTTTTTGCTTTTGGTAGGAAACACAATTACTTGTTGAACAATATTCTGGTATCATGTAGGGTCTCTTAGAAATTGCTTCCTTTGGCTGTGCTACTTAGGGTTTGAGTGCATATATAGCAAAGTTTCATTAGTTTTGTTAATAGACCTAGAAAACACTGTTTATATATGTGTCTAACATGCTGTTGGAATAGGCAATAAAATAGTACTGTACAAGGGTTATTATTATTTTTAGTTGCCCAATTTTAACATTTGACATGATGTTGCTCATAAAAATGACATATTGAGACATTTGAAATTTATAAATTGTATACTAATTGGAGTATTTGAAGCCATCTCCAACTGATTTTGATATGTGTTCACATAAAACTATTATCCCACTTTTATGACTTCAAAATGAATTTAAGCCCAGTTTAACTTGCTCATATCTGCATTATCTCTATAAGTTTGTTCGGGCCTAAAAACTTTTTGTTAATCACTTATCATATTCTTCAACTTTTTCACATACCGGTGATAGGAAAATGTTATTCCTGTGCTATTCAATCTCAGTCTGCATTGTTGACTTTTTATTTTAAACTGATTTTAATTTTAAACATTGTGGGAAATGGAGAAATAACACAATTAGAGCTTCCCTGGTTTAAATTGTATGTGTATTTTGTGTCTACAGGTACAATAGGTGAAGAATCCAATGCAAGTTGGGGAGATTCCAGTACCCCACATGTTGGTATGCCACAGCACCAGTCAACAGCCTTGAAACGTAAACGAATGGACGAAGAAAGTAACGCATCGGAGCAAGGGTCAGAGGCCGATTTTCAGGAATCCTCGTAAGTAATTTTTCTATAATTATTGTGGTTAATCACGGTTTTAGATAAGGGGGTATTTTTCATGTTCTAAAATCCTTACATGACCATATGCTGTGGGTCCTGAAAAGATTTGTATTTGTAAGGCTTTGCTTTTGAGTGCCCCCAACATAGCAGGTTTGACCCTTCCCATATACAACAATTTTGCAGCAGATGACTTACATTTTGACAACAATATGGAAAATCTCTGTAAATGAATGTATTACTGTTGAATAGAGTTGAATGAAAACATTGTTGCAAAAGGAGAAATTGCTCCTTAAATAATTTGTTCAGAAAGCGTCTGTTTATGGGAAATGTTAACCCTTTACCACATATAGACGCTTTCTGATGCCTATACAGCAGACGACTTTTAAAATCCTTATGACCAAAGGAGAATTTGTTCAAAATGAGCAATTTCTCCTTTTGCCATAATATTTTCAATTTTGTTCAGTGATTATTCCTTCATTTTTAAAGATTTTCCTTGTTTTGGAAAAGATGTTTTTAAAGTCGTCTGCAGCAGATTTGTTGTATACAGGAAAGGATTAACAAGTTATAAGAGGGATATTGTAGTGAAGACCAGTTGACTCCATCTTATCTAGGCCTCTGGATTTTGTGTTCCTTCATGTACCTGTTTTTTTTCTTTTTATTTGTGTTGTTGTTGTTATTCTTTTTGTTTCTTTTATATCTGCTTTTTACCTGTTTTGACATTTAAAAAAGGCAGTGGGAAAGACTTACAAATTTGACCCCATTCCCCTCTCTAAAACGTTTTTTGTTTTCCACCTATTAAATAAATTGTTCTTCTCTGATACATGTTTGAAATGTACCATAATTCATTTCAATAACAGCTGCTATTTTACTGTGGTTTCCCTAATTTCCCACTTTTTGATCTACAGTGTGAATTTAACCCTTCTGAGGGGCCTGCCACCCAAAAAATAGAAATCTAAAAAAACAACTCTGATATTCCAAAAAAGCATTTATTTTGGAAAAAGTGGTAAGGTTTCTAAGGAGCTAGCTAAGTTAAAAAGTTTAGAATAAGCTTTCTTTGGTTGGAGCTGAATTAGCACAGGTGTTTAAAACAAACTAACAAAGAAAAGCTTGTACAATTAAGTTTCAGGTTTTTGCTGCGCCAACATGGTTATCCCTTACCCACATACAACAAATCTGCAGCTTTTATAAAATAGCTTTAAACATGTCTATGCAAAAAAAATTGAAAAATCTCTGTAAATGAAAGGATAATTATAGAAAAGAGCTATAAACAATGCGACAAAAAAGAAGAAATTGCTCATCATAAGCAACTTCTTCTTTTGGCACAATGTTTTCAAAAGTGGTCAAAGGCCTCAAAATGAGTGCAAGTCAATCCAGGGGTCACATTTTTTAATCCTAAGTGGGAAAGAAGCAAATTACCTGAACTTTTAAAAAATAAGAGTTAAGCCTAAAAAAAATCTTATTGTGTTAACTGCACTTCTCCGTATTTTATCTGTCCGTCTGTCCGTTTCACATTCAGCTATTGACATATTGGCAGGTGACCCATGTGCTCCTTCGAACACTTGTTACTTGCTAGAATTGTTTTTTTTTGGTTTTTTTACCTTTCCTCTATAGAATTTCTGTGTTTGTTACCATATTTTTCATATGTGTGTGTTTTCATGTGAACTTTTTATTGACATATTGGCACATGTGCTCCTTTGAACACTTGTTACTTGAATGTTTTGTTCTTTCTTTGACCTTTCCTCTTTAGAAGTTCTGTGTTTGTGGCTATATTGTACACATGTGTGTGTTTTCATGTGATCTGTGTGTGTTGTACTCCCCTTTTACGCCTGATTATGTTGTCTACTCTTTCTTTACATTATTTTCTTTCTACACCTTATGAAAAAGCCTAGATAAGAAGTCATTGGGTCTTTGCTGTAAACAATTTCTACCTTATTACTCAATTAAGCCCATCATTGTAGGTATTCAAAACATCATCTCATTGAGGATGTTTGAGTACCTACAACATATGGTTTTGAGATCAAATAAATTTTAAGAACATAAAATACATTCTTATACTGAAGTTGAATTATTGTAAAACACAATATTTTATTACCTATTTGTAGACTCCTCCATCAAATTCAAAAAAGTATGTAAAAAATAATGGAAAGTCTAGAAAAATTAAAAAAATATTGGTAGCAAAGTAGAAATTGCTCTATATTAGTAGTTTCTCCATTCCTTGCAATGTTTTTGTGTCGCCTCTCCATGCAGGGGTGACACATACAGAATTGTTCTACATTGTTTTCATGTCACACTATATACTTATTGTAAAGGTGACACTCTTGTTCAAAGTGTGGAGTACTGGTGTGAGAAAGCCAGGAAACACTTCGGTAGGTAAACTAGTCGCAATGATATAATGACTGACAAATTGTTAAAAACAGTGTTAAACCTTAATCAATTAATCAATCAATTTAAGTAACCTGCTTAAGTTTTGTCAAAATTGGGTTTTATATACACTATTAGGATTAAAAGTTACAACATAGCTCTTATTTAGTTGCATGTTTTGTATTTTCAATATTTTATATTCAATGATTTGCATGATCTATAAATATTTGCCATTCCTCAAATAGAAATGAGATTCACCCTACTTTGAATTTTCTGAAATTGTAGTAAACTTAAAAATTTGAAAGTCTAGACAAATAGAAGTATCAATCTTTGACTAAGTGTATTCAGAGTAAATTGAGCTGTCACATGATGAAATCATCATCAGGTCAGTCTACAAAGAAATGTAGAGTTATCCCCATATTTCTATCAGGTACTTGACTGCAATAATTCAATATACAAAGTATATTACATACTAGTTTATATGCCGTAGCCCTTTCCCACATACAAGAAATCGGCAGCAGGCAACTTTGAAAACATCTAGTTGCAGACAAATATAACAAAACAATAGTTTAATCAATTGAAGTATTTGGAATGGCAAATATTTAAAGTTTTTTTTTGTGTTTATGTTTTCATTTGATATTTATTTTGTTTTGTTTTATTTTTTACGTTACTTTTAGTGTGTGGGGCTGAGATTGTTTACCATCCAGTAGAAGATAGACTACAGATCTGTGACTTGCTTGAAAAAAATCTCGTCTTCAAAGAGTCAACCAAGATTGGAGCTTTAGTTATCAGCACTTCATATGTTACAGAGCTTACCGCTCGGCCGTTGTATAATTTTTGTGTCCCTTGCCTGTTAGACCGGGTGACACATCGGGTTCACTTCTCCTGCCTTTGTGCGTCACACTTTGATATAAATGGTTACATGAACTGATTATTATAAGGTGATACATGTGTTTCTTTGAACACTTGTCTATTTGAAGAATCAGAATATCATCCAAGCATTTTCAAATAATCATAGCTCTAGATAAGTGGCAAAAATTTCATATACTTAACCCTTTCCCTCATACAACAGTTCTGCAGCAGACGACATTGAACATATTTTGTCAAAAAATGGAAAATCTCTATAATTGAATGGATAACCTATGACTAAAAGTGGCAAACATTGTGACAAAAGGAGAAATTGCTTGTTTTGAGTAATTTCTTCTTTTGTCACTATGTTTACAAAAAGCCATCTGCTGCAGAGGCGTCAGAAAGCGACTATATGAGGGAAAGGTTTAACCCTCTTCCCACTTATAGATGCTCTCTGACACCTCTGCAGCAGGTTACTTTGGAAACCATTGTCGCAAAAGGAGAAATTGCTCATAATGAGCAAGTTCTCCTTTAGCCACAATGTTTTCAACTCTATTTGATAGTTAAACTATCATTCATTGAGATTGTTCATGTTTTTGCAAATATGTTTTCAAAGTCGTATGCTACAGATTTGTTGTATGTGGGAAAAGGTTAGCGCCTTATGAGAGCTTCAAGCCTTACATTGTGGGTACTCAAAAAAATCAACCCAGCATGTGTCAAGAACAAACTTGTACAGACTCTTCTCATTTGTTCAAGAGCACATGACTTTAAAACTTGGGAAATAATTCCTGGAGAGGTCTTGATAAGCTGGAGTGAACAGGTCTTTTCATCACAGTATCTCTCTTATTATTCGACCAAACCCCATCTTGTGGGTACTCGAAACAATCCTCTCAGTGTGGCAATTATTTTGAGTACCTACAACATATGGATTGAAGGTCAAATTAAGATTTTAGAATACTTTTAAAGTACTTGCCATTATCTAGAGCTCTGATTACGGTATCTAAAACATAATGGTATTATATACTTTGTAAATACAAGAAATATATTTTCACTGCCGGCATACTGCATAATGGCTTCATGCAAGAAAGCTTTAACTACTGAATACTTGATATAGATAGTTCTCTGCTTTTAAAATATTAAAGAGGAGAAATTAAACCACCATATAAAATCTATTGAAATTATTATTTTGAGAAATAGAAAAAAACATTGATGAAAATGGAGAAATTGATCATCTTGAAATTTCTTCTTTTTTCCATGTTTTCAAAAGTACGGGAGGTCACAAATTAGATCCCTGGCTGGGTCATATCAAAGGCTTTAAAAATGGAAGTAATGGTTGCCCTCCTTGCTGCTCAGAGTTGATGGGTGAAAGTTATGACTTACTGGTAACTTTCCCAGGAAACGCCATGATATAATTGTTAAATGCTGTTAAACACCAAAAAGAAAGGTTTTCAAAAGTAGAGTGCTGCAGGGGTAGCACTGGTAATCTGTGATAGGAAAACTGCTTAAAAGATGTAATGATAGTTCAAGTATTTTGCATGAGGCCCACTACATGTATGTCATGTATATAAGTTTTGTATGTTAGTTTTATGTTAGTTTTGTAGATCATTGTACCAAGTTTCATTTCAACTCGGATCATTTAAGTGAATAAATGCATAAATAATTTATGGTAAAATTATGTTAAAGTGTTGAATATTTTCATACCATATCATGTTTCTAAATGAGATCCTTGGCTTCATTTTAATTTGATAAGATTTTTAACCCTTTTCCCACTTACAACAAATCTGCAACAGACAATATGGAAATTATGTAGTTAAAAATTTGGAAAATCTCTTTTAATGCAAGTGTAAATATTGAATAGAATTGAATACATTTCTTTTTTAAACACAATATTCACAAATGGCATCTGCTGCAGATGTGTCAAAAAGTGGTAATGGTCGAGTCCTGATTACTACCAACCTGTTAGGTTTGATTCCCCCTGCTTGGTTCATAACAAAGATGTTAATAAAATGGTAGTATGTGCTGAAAACAGCGTTAAACCCCAATCAACTAATCCAGGTAACATGAGCAATTTTCAATGTAGTGCCATTCTGTCGAAATTGTCTGCCTACTGCTTCACCTCACCTCGTTTATTTTCTTTGTGTCAATTAGCACATAAGGTTATGCAATCTGTCAACCCTTTTCTGTACTCCATGACTGTCAATGTCCTAGCTACACTAATCCATTCTATCAAAGTGACTCCCAACAGTTCTTGTCAGCCATCTGCACAAATAGATAATTGCTACACATATTGGTCATCTCGGAATCAATTTTGTGAAAGTCATCATTTACAGGAGCTAAATGACGAGGCAATTGTCCAAAAAAATATCTTAAAGCAACTAAATTCAGGAATGAAAGCATATATTTGATGGCGCCTTCCCAGGATTCCAGATAAGAAGGGGTGAACAGCTCATTTCCCCAAACTATCTTTCTTATTATCCAACCAAACTCTATGATGTGGGTACTCAAAAGAATTATCTCAATCAGACGATTCTTTTGAGTACCCACAACATAGGGTTAGGTTAAATAAGGATTTTAGAATATGCAGAACTCCTTATCTGGAGCTCTGCCCTTCCCATAAACCAAAAAATTCAACTTTGAAAACATCTATTTAAGGGAAAGTTATATAAAATCTCTATAAATGGGAAGATATCATTGGACCGAGTTCGAAACATGGTTGCAAAAGAAAGAATTATCAGCAATTTATCCTGTGGTCACAATGATTTCAAAAGTCCTCCGTCTGCTGCAGATTCATCAAAACTCGTTTCCTAGTGGAAAAGAGTAAACTGAATCTTTTTATGTGATCTTTAACAAGGCTCTTCATCCTGAGTTCTCGAAAGGTTTTGATCCCTTCATCCAATTTAAATTTTGATTTTAAGCCCTTTTCAATATTTTAGTTATATCATGGCAAAGGTACAATTACCCATGATCCCTAGGTGAGTCACCAGTACCAGGCAGCATGTTCCGCTTTCAATTAGGAAAAACTGTGAAATAGTCATTTTTGTTTCACCTATTTAATCCTATCCCACATGCAACACATTTCTTGTAGACAACTTTGAAAAGTTTCAGTCAAAAATATGGAAGCTATTTATGTAAGAACAATTATTAAACAAAGTCGAAGACATTGTGGCAAAAGGAGAAATTGCTCATCAGAAAGCGTATGTATGTGGGTAAGGTTTAAGCCTCAACATGGGAAATAGGACTTTGTAAATTCTGAAACCAGTGTATCCATGTTGAATGGGCTATTGGCTATACACCGAATAAATTCCTTCTTTGTTTTAATATAAATCAACCAGTTTCAACCCTCAATTTTCACACTTTCTAAGCATTCCCTATATCATTGGAAAGAGTCGGCTCTAAGCTTTAAAGTGATTAAAAAAAATGGGGAGGGGGGTCATTCATTATGCAAGAAAGAACTCGTTCCACGAAACTGGCAACCATCACTTTTGACAAAATCGGGCTAGGACGAAACTGGTTTTCACATACTCCACTTTAACTTTCAAACAAGGTCAAAATACTAAAAATGATCAAATCAATCATTTCAAGTGTGTCCTATACACATTTACACTAAATTTAAACTCGGTGTTATATATTTAATGCATCTTGATGATGGTTTACACTCCTTTCTATGCAAACAAAGTTTTTTTTAGGGACTACATGACTGTATTTGGCATGGCTGCTGATGTATTTTGCGTTATTTGACCTTTTATTGTGATCTTCCAATGGCTGGCCTATGTTGTCTTAATTGGCATCCATCAACACGTCATATTTTCTTTGAAGATTTTCTGCTCAGTACTCTGATTTCAAATAATTGCAGAGAAAGAAGTTTCTTGTCAAGCCTGGTTCATTTCCCAGATAAAACAAATCTCTTGCTAGTATTTATAAGCAATATTATGGAAAATTAAAGTAATTATTGAAAAGGTGTTGAAAGCAATGATTTCAAAATTCCTCTGCTGGAATTGTTTCTGCCATAGAGAAAGACTGCTTGAACTGATTTTGTGAAGCCTGTACCACCAGTATGGAGTAGGCCAACCACACCTGTTGGCTGCTAAATTCAACATTTCTTTCTTGATATACCTATAATTGGCTATGCAAAATGGTCTGATTTTAACTCCAAAAATGTTCGAAGGCTTCAGAGATTGTTCAAATTATCTTGATTCTCTCTAAAAACATGGCTGTAAGGGAGGGGGCTTTTTCCCCCTCTAATACATGTTTTAGTATAAAACATGCAAATTGAACTGACGCATGATGAACACATAACAAGGTGTATCCACACAGACTGATGATCAATATCTACACTGTTTAAATATTACTTATACAAGCTTGTTAGAAGCTTCTGTCAACCTGTGTAGATTCTGATTTGACAGACATGATGATCTCAACCCTCACTATTCAGAAATAATAGATTAAATAGAGGTCGAGGGTTCGATACCCAGCCAGGTCATATCAAAGACTTTAAAAATAGTAGTAGTGGCTGCCCTCCCTGGAGCTCAGGGTTGCAGGTTGGCATTACAACTGACTGGCAGGTGTCAGTTAGTATGGAACAGTAGTACTGGTAATTTACCAAGGAAATGACGTGATATAACTAAAAAACTGTTGAGCCGTGTAAAAAGCAAATCAATCAATCAACTGAAACTTTCTTGAGATTTCAAATTTATTTCACAAACTGTTCCTTGACTAACCCTCTGCTGATGTTGTTAAAAGATAAGAGTATTTCACATCATGACCCTTAACCCTTATGTTGCTTGTTGAGATGATTCATTTGAGTACAAACAACATTGGGTTAACCCTTTCCCTCATATAGACGCTTTCTGACGCCTCTGCAGCAAACGGCTTTTTGAAAACATAGTGACAAAAGAAGAAATTGCACAAAACGTGCAATTTCTCCTTTTGCCACAATGTTTTCCACTTTTTGTCATAGGTTATCTGTTCAATTATGGAGATTTTCTATGTTTTGACAAAATACGTTCAAAGTCGTCTGCTGCAGAATTGCTGTATGAGGGAAAGGGTTAAGTTGAATTATAATAAGAGATATTGATGGTAAATGACCAGTTTACTCTGCTTATCTAGTCCTCTGGTCAAAAGCATAGCTTTTCCAGCATTCTGTACCTAACAAACAGGAGAAAAAACATTGGTGCAGAGGTAGAGCATTGGTCTCTCGTACCAAAGGTCCCGGGTTCGAATCCAGTGATGAGAGGGTTCTGTCTTTGGATTTTTTTTCAGGAAGCAGACATCAACAAGGGTGACTAATATAAGCTGAAAACTTGTTTTTGCAATCAGAGTAAAATAAATAAGTTTAAACTAACAGGGATGCTGGTATAGTACATGTACTCAAAGCGTAACTCTTTGTTAGCCCTTCACCACATACAACAAATCTGCATCATTGGGAATTGAATACATTTAGGGAAAAAATAAAAAGTATACTATTTGAATAGACTTGAAAACATTATGGTAAAATGATCACCTTATGTCACAATGTTTTAAAAATTTGCCTGCTGCAGTGATGTCAGAAAGCATCCATATGCAGAAAAGGGTTAAATTAGATCCATTATTAGTAGTTAAAACTTTCCATGGCCCTTTTTCAACTTAGAATTTTGGTCAAGTTTTTCGTACCACCCAACTTCTTTTCAAAACCATTAGAGATATAGCTGATATACACTTACAATACTTATTTTCCATCATTACCTCCATAAACAGTTAAGAGTACATAACTCTATGAAGGTTTTTGTAAGAATTATGACCCTTATTCGACTTATAAAGTACATTGAACTTGGTTTAGTTTCTGTACCATCCTACTTTTTATGCCCCCGGAATCACCCCCATATTTCACATGTGTATTCCTTGTGACATGACCTTTCTGTCAGTACCAACATTTTTGACCTTGCGACCTTGACCTTTGACCTAGATGTTGCCATTCGGGGGCATCGGTGTTTCACAAACACATCTTGTTAGAGATATTGCCTTTAAACATACAATACTTATTAACTATCATTACCTCTATCAACGGACAAGAGTACATAAATCTGTGAAGGTTTCAGAATCATGGCCCTATTTCAACTTAGAAAATACATTGAATCTGGGTAAGACCCAATTATTGACTTAACCCTTAACCCTTTCCCTCATATAGACACTTTCTGACGCCTCTGCAGCAGACGGCTTTTTGAAAACATAGTAACAAAAGAAGAAATTGCACAAAACGTGCAATTTCTTCTTTTGTCACAATGTTTTCCACTTTTAGTCATAAGTTATCCATTCAATTATTGAGATTTTCTATGTTTTGACAAAATACGTCCAAAGTCGTCTGCTGCAGAATTGTCGTATGAGGGAAAGGGTTAAGGATATTGCTGTGAAACTTGAAATACTTGTTTACAACCATGACCCCCATCTGTAGACAAGAGAAGGTAACTATGTCAAGGATTTAAACATAAAAATAAGGCTCTTGCATGACTGGAATTTTTTATTAAGTATTTCATACCACCAAACTTTTTAGCTCACCTGAACACGAAGTGCTCAAGGTGAGTTATTGTGATCACCTTTTGTCTGTTGTGCGTCAACATCTTCTCTGTAACAAGTGGGTCAATTGTGATGAAACTTCACAGAAAGCATCCTCTCAATGTCCTCACCAGAATTCCTTCAAATTTTTGAAATCCATGCATAATTCTGGTTTCCATGGCAACCAAACAAAAAAAAATCTTCTAAACTGGTTGGACGATTTTCAAATAATTATGTAGAAATTTTCCTTTGGTGACCGTCTATCAGATTCCTTCAAGCCAAGTTCATTGGTCGAAAAACATGGCCGCCAGGGAGCAGGGCTATTTTGCGTTATATGGCTATAGTGAAAACTTAAAAAATCTTCTCCGAATGTGGCTGGCTGATTTTCAAATAATTTTGTAGAAATGTTCCTTGTGTGACCCTCTATCATATTCCTTCAAGCCATGTTGATTGGTCGAAAAACATGACCACCAGGAGGTGGGGCTAATTTGCCTTATATGGCTATAGAGAAAACTTGAAAAATCTTCTCCGAAAATGTCAGGCCGTTTCTCAAATAATTTTGTAGAAATGTTCCTAGGGTGACCCTCTATCAGATTCCTTCAAGTCATGTTGATTGATTGAAAAATATGGCTGCCAAGGGGCAGGGCTTTTATGTCTAAAGTGAAAAAAGAAAAATCAGATGAGCGATCCAGGGCTATCATGGCCTTCTTGTTTTCAAAACCATCACATGTATTGCTTTGAAACTTACAATACTTATTTACCATCATTACTGACAAAAGTGAGTGTTATTTTGGTCTGTCTGTATATGGCAAAACCCTTGACCGTAACTTTTGATCCATCGGATATATGGCTTTCATATTTGATGTGTGTATTCTTTGTGACAAAACTTTTCTAATGATACCAACTTGTTTGATATCGTGACCATGACCTTTTACCTATTTTGTAAAAAAAGAAGAAGACTGTGTTCTTGTGCAATCTTGTTACCTCTTTGGTTTTCAGCTCAAGGTTAGAAATTGTGATCCTGCAGTGCCCGTCCATAATAATCTTTTTCTCAGAAACTATGTGTTAGATTTCAAAATAATTTTGCACAAATGATCCTTGGGTGACCTTCTACTAAGAGTGTATAATTTTTCCATTGTGTAAAAAAAAAAACCAGGACCATGAGGGGATTGTGTTTGTTTACGTTAAATGTATAAAAATAAAAAAAAAATCTTATATGTATATAGTTAACCCTTTCCCTCATATAGACGCTTTCTGACGCCTCTGCAGCAGACGGCTTTTTGAAAACATAGTAACAAAAGAAGAAATTGCACAAAACGTGCAATTTCTCCTTTTGCCACAATGTTTTCCATTTTTTGTCATAGGTTATCCATTCAATTATGGAGATTTTCTATGTTTTGACAAAATACGTTCAAAGTCGTCTGCTGCAAAAAATGTTGTATGAGGGAAAGAGTTAATGTAACTAAAGGTCATCAGTTCAAACTTTGGTCACACCATCTATCTATAACTTTACAAGATCAGGCAAAAATAAGACTTGCCAAGTACAGTACTTCAATTATTTCATTAACCCTTTCACACATACAACAAATCTGTATCAGACTACTTTTAAAACATTAAGGGAAAAATATGGAAAATCTAGAAATGAAAGCAAAATTAATGAATAAAGAGAAACATTGTTGCAAAAGGTGAAATTGCTCAATATGAACAATTTCTGTTTTTGCCACAATGTTTTCAGAGGTCATTTATGCTCATTTTGAGCAATTTCTCATTTTCCTTCTTTTTTCAACCCTATTTGATAGTTATTCATTCATTTATATTATAGAGTTATTCATTCATTTATAGAGTTTTTCCTTAATTTGTCTATTAAAATGTTTTCAAAGTTGTTTGCTGCAGAATTGTTGTATATGGGAAAGTGTTAAATAAAATATTATTGATATTAATATTACAAATGTATAATTATTGTTAGAGCTATGATTATTATTATTAAAACTTCATTCACAGTGGTAATGCTGGGTATTGGATGAAGCCAGACAGCCACCATCGAGCCGAAGCTGGCTATGGACAGAGACACCCACAAGACATGTATGTACTAACCTTTTCCCTCATACAGATGCTTTCTGAGGCCTCTGCAGCAAAGGACTTTTGAAAACATTGTGGCAGTAGAAGAAAATGCTCATGAGCAATTTAGCTCCACTTGCTGATGGCTAGTCAAGTTTATATCATTGCGAATTGTCCGACTCGCTTGTGTGCATCAACTTTTGGCTACAAACGACTTCTCTGTGACTCGTCCGATTTGGATGAAACTTCATACAAACCATCTGCCCAATGTCCTATCCAAAATTCCTTCACATATTTTGGATCCATGCGCACAATTTTGGTTTCCATGAAATTGTAATTGTAATTGAAAGTAGAAACTTTAAAAATCTTTCAACCCTTGTTGATTAGTCAAAAAATATAGCCACCAGTGGGTGGGGCTGTTTTGCCGTATACAGCTATAGTGAAAACCTTAAAAAAATCTTCTCCGATGAAAGTATACAGCTGATATTCAAATAATTTGATAGAAATGTTCCTTGGTGTGACCTTTACCAGATTCCTTCAAGCCATGTTGATTGGTAAAAAATACATTGCCGCCATGGGATGGGGCTGTTAGCCTTTTAGAGCTTTAGTTAAAACTAAAGAAAATCTCATAAGAATCAATTTAACCAATTTTCAAATATTTTGTAGAAATGTTCCATCTACAAGATTCTTTCAAGCTATTTTGATTGGTTGAAAAAACATGGCGGCAAGTGGTATTTTTCCTTATGACTTAAGAGAAAACCTTAAAAATCTTCTTTGAAAGTGACTGCCCGATCTCAAATAATTTTGTAGAAATGATCCTTTGGTGTCCCTCTATGACATTCTGTCTAGCCTGTTTGTTCAAAATTACACTGTTTAACTCTTTCCCTCATATAGACGCTTTCTGACACCTCTGCAGCAGACGGCTTTTTGAAAACATAGTGACAAAAGAAAAAATTGCACTTCTCCTTTTGACACAATGTTTTCTACTTTTAGTCATAGGTTATCCATTCAATTATAGAGATTTTCTATTTTTTGACAAAATACGTTTGAAAAGTCGTCTGCTACAGAATTGTCGTATGAGGGAAAGGTTTAACTATCACTAACATAAGCTTATAATAAGCTCCTGTCAACATGTGTATATTCTGATAAGTCTGAGCAAGTGGACAGGCTGATCTAAACCCACACTGTTCAGAAATGCTAACTTGTACCATTTCCCATGGAGGGGCTAAAATCATGGTCCTCTGTGCACAGGGTTGTGAGGGCCTTCTAATCACAGGTGTCAGAACTCCTCTTTAAAGGATAACGATAGACATATCTAACTTCTTCTTAACTCTTTCACTGCAAAATTTCTCAAAGACGACTCTTCCATGTTGAAAATTGGACCACTCCATTTTTCATCCAATAGGAAATTTGGTAAAATTTAATGTCTAACGACTCCTCAGCCCTAAAAGGATTTAAACAAAAAAGAAAATTTATTTTTCCGGGCCTCATTTGCGTCTGCAGGTTGGAAAGGGTTAACACTATATAGCTCTAGTTCCCCTGTGTTTTCAGGCCTCATTTGGAACCTGAAAGTAGCGAGGGTAACATCAGTGAGTATGAGAGCCCACAGATGAACGCCCAACAATACCACACCCATCATCAACAACAGCAGCAGTTGATGTACGATGAGGGATCACAAAATATTGATGAAGCTTCGGTAGGTAGTTTATATTAACCGTTTCCCTCATACGACAATTCTGCAGCAGACGACTTTGAACAACCTTTTTTAAAAAAAAATAGAAAATCTCTATAATTGAATGGATTATCCTATAACTAAAAGTGGAAAACATTGTGGCAAAATGAGAAATTGCTCGTTTTGAGCAATTTCTTCTTTCAGCTTTGAAAACATCTGAGGAAAATATTGCAATATTACATTTTAGAAGAGAGAGAGGGAGAGAGAGAGAGAGAGAGAGATAGCATTTCAATCAGGATGGGTTTAGATATTATAATTAAAGTATAAAGGGTTAAAGATTTATGATGTATTACTGTGATATATAAGGATATAATTTAGCCCTTTCCACATGCAGACAACTTTTGAAAACATTGTGTCTGTCAAACAGAAGAAAAATTTCTCTTGATGAGCATCTCCTCCAATATCTACAACAATTTCAACTTTATTCAATACTACTTTCATTTAACCCTTTCCCTCATATAGACGCTTTCTGATGCCTCTGCAGCAGACAGCTTTTTGAAAACATAGTGACAAAAGAAGAAATTGCACAAAATGACTTTTTGTCATAGGTTATCCATTTAATTATGGAGATTTTCTATTTTTTGACAAAATACGTTCAAAGTCGTCTGCTGCAGAATTGTTGTATGAGGGAAAGGGTTAAAGAGATTTTCCATATTATTGCCGAGAAGATTTCAAAGTAATCTGCTGTAGAAGTTGTGTGTGTGGGAAACTTTGAACATGTCCATGTTATGTTCTAATTCAGAGCTCCAGATATTGGGCGTTTTTGCCTGTTCTAAAATCCTTATTTGATCCTTTAAAGTGACTGAAATCCAGATGACACAAGAAAAAAAAAACAAGAAAAAAAAAAATTCGAATTCGCCCTAAATGTTATTCTTTATGTTATCCAAGTAAAAACAGGGTAGAAAATGTATCGTTTTTTATCAATAAAGTGAACTTGAGTCGTTTTCAATTGTCCCGATGAAGGGGTTTCCTAAAAAATACTTACCCCGTTACTGACAGGGTAGAATTTGCGATGGAAAAAGTATCGAAAACAAGAAAATCTCACCGATTATAGCGGTTAGTAATATGTCAGTCATATTTTAGTGCCCCAAATACAAAAATAACACTTATTTTCTTAAAATTGGATTTTTGTATCTGGAGTTCAGTCGCTTTAACCCTTTACCTCATACGACAATTCTGCAGCAGACGACTTTGAACATATTTTGTCAAAAATTGGAAAATCTCTATAATTGAATGGACGTGGAAAATATTGTGTCAAAAGGAGAAATTGCTTGTTTTGAGCAATTTCTTCTTTTGTCACTATGTTTTCAAAAAGCCGTCTGCTGCAGAGGCGTCAGAAAGCGTCTATATGAGGGAAAGGGTTAACCCTATGTTGTTTGGATAATAAGAGAGATATTGTGGGGGAAAGAGCTGTATTACCCTCCTTATCTAGACCTCCATGTTATATTATGGAAACTATAGACATGATAGTTACAAGGATACCATTTCTCTTCATTGTAACTTCAACACATCTTGAATAGATATGATTAGAGCAGCAATGTTTTCTGCATATTTGCTATTTCTTAGTTTCTCAGAATTCTTTATTCTCGTTTGAAAAATTGTTCTTCTATTAGACTTTCTTTTGATTTCTCGTCTTCTAATTGTTCAAATTTTGAGGGTGGGGAAAAAACCTTTGACACAGGAAACCACCATTGTTACCAGTGTAGATCCAGGTCGTGGAATGAGCCATGGCTCAAGCTAAACCTGATGAAAATTGGCACTATTCCTTATCAATGCAATGGACCATTTTCTAGTAGAGATTCAGATCTCTGATTAGACTGTTTTTAGTAACTCTTTATCTGTTATGACATTTAAGACTTGTCTGCTGTGAATACTTGGTAGTTTGTATTTTGATACAAAGAGGAAAATATTGTTGGATAGATAGAAGTTGCTTGTTTTTTAGCAGTTTATTCTTGTTTGACTCATTATATTTAAAAGAAATGTTTGATGTATACAAGAGGTTTTAATGCCATTTTGTTTACAATGAGGCTCAACTTGTTTTTGTATTTTTTAATCAGCATCAACACCCAGGGGTCATCCAACAGATGCAACAACCTCATCATCCGCCCCCTCCCCTGACGCCCCACCCCCCTCAGTCCATCACCCCACTCCCTCCCCCTTTAACCCCTCACCCACCACATACACCATTACCACCACACGCACATCTATCACCACTGCACATGACTCCACATAACCACATGGTGCAGTCGCCCATGACCCCTCATGGTCACATGGTACAGTCACCTTTGACCCCTCAGCACCCCCATACGCCCATGACGCCCCACAGTCACATGCCACATACGCCCGGTCCACAGACTATTGGACAGGCCCATGGTGTAAGTATCAAAGCATGGTCAATAATAGATTAGTGCTTACATGTATTTTGCTTTAACCTGTGCACTGCTACAGAACTTTAAATAAGGTGTGTATTTTGTGTCCTAATATTCTTGTTTGATCCTGACACCAATTCCCACATTGCAACAGATGACCCTGAAAACATCTTAAGCAAAATGTTGAAAATCTCTTAAATTTAAAGTGTAATTAATGAATAGAGTTGAAAACATTGTGACAAAAGGAGAAATTGCTCATCATGAGCAATTCCCCTTTTGTCACAATGTTTTCAAAAGTTGTCTTCCAGTGGGAAAGGGCTCAATTCTGTGGTGTCTCACAGAGACCATTCTTTTGAGTAACATATCATAGGGTTTGGTTGGATAATAAGGGAGTTAAGGAGATAATGGGACAGCAATTTACTCCCCCTTATCTAGGCCATTGCTTGTTGCGTGATAATGCATGCATTAGGAGTACAATTTATACATAAAGTAGAGTTATCGTAACAAGCCCAAGCTTACAATAATTTTTTAAGGTTTTCCTTATGCCTTTTTACTCTACAACTGACTTGTTAGGTTTAAACTTATTAATTTTTGCATCGATTGCGAAATAAACTTTCAGCTTATATTATCCCTTTCCCACATACAGACGCTTTCTTATATCTCTACAGCAGACATATTTTGAAAACATTGTGACAAATGAGAAATTGCTCCAAACAAGTAATTTCTCCTTTTGCCACAATGTTTTCAACTCTTATTAAATCATTATACTTTCATTTATAAAATTGTTTTTATAGTTTTGCCTAGATGTTTTCAAAGTGGTCTGCTGATGATTGGTTGTATGTGGGAACGGGATAATCACGCTCGATGTCTCCTCCCTGGAGACTTAACCCTTTCCCACATACAACTAATTTGCAGCAGACGACTTTGAACACATTTTTGTCAAAAAATGGAAAATCTCTATAATTGAATGGATAACCTATGACTATAAGTGGAAAACATTGTGGGCAAAGGTGAAATTGCTCATCATGAGCAATTTCACCTTTGCCCACAATGTTTTAAAAAGTCGTCTGCTGCTATTGCGTTAAGATGCGTCTGCAGGTGGGAAAGGGTTAACTGAGTTGTTTGATTCCATATTTAGTGGTACAAGTATCTGTGACCAAAATAGATGATGATACAAAATTACAAACTTATCATAATTATTATTTATCCCTTTCCCACATATAGACGTATTCTAACGCCTCTGCAGCTGACCACTTTTGAAAACATTGTGGCCAAAGGAGAAATTGCTCATAATGAGCAATTTCTCCTTTTGCCACAATGTTTTCATCTTTATCAATGATTGGTCATTCATTTATAGAGAGTTTCCCTATTGTTATCAGGATATTTTCAAAGTTGTCTGCTGCAGATTTACTGTATGAGGGAAAGGGTTATGTTTAATATTGAGGTCTTTACTGTATAATAACCGTATAGTACCAACCTTTCTAACTCAAATGACCTTGAAATTAACGTCATCAAGTATTGTTAGTCTTTTGTGTATGTATGATAATTAGCATAATGTTTTTGATGGATTCTTTTCATATTTACCCTTTCCCATATGCAGGTACATTTTGTTGCATCTGCAGCAGAAACCTTTTCAAAATATTGTGATAAAATGGGAAACCACAATTTAATTTTTATTAAATTCTATTTAATAATTACACTTTATTTTATAAAGATTTCCATTCTTTTTAAGATATATTTTCAACGTTGTCTGCTGCTGAATTATAGTATGTGGGAAAGGGTTAAGCTATTAGTTTTGTTTACATCTTTAAACTTTAACATCATCTAACTATTATTTCCACGTAGCTCAAGGTTAAACAAGTCTAGTGTTGTCCTATTAATTCTATATACTTTACATATCTTCTGTGCAATCATTGTGTTTTTTTTTCTTTATTTGTTTTTGTAGAACAAAAAGGCTTCAGTATGATCAAACATTTATAATATTATTATTGTGTGTATATATCATGTATTTTATTTTGTCTTTGCTTGCACTTCTTTTTTTCATTATTTTTAATATTGTTACTACTGCTGTCTACCATTTTCACCTATTTAGGCAGGAAAGTTTCTAGCTAACTTTATTTACCCGGAGACAGACACTTTGTAACAGATGATTTCAGAAAGCAGTGTATTGTGGGAAGAGAGAAATGTCTATGTAAATGAGTTGGTCACAGATTTTTTTCAAAGTTTTCTGCTTCAGATTTGTTTAACCCTTTCCCACCTATAGACACTTGTTGACCCATCTGCAGCAGACTGCTTTGGAAAATAACATGTTATAAATTTATTCATTAGTTGTTTTTGCATTTATAGAGATTTTTGATATTTTTATCTCAATCTTTTCAAAGTCATCTGCTGCAGATTTGTTGTATGTGGGAAAGGGTTAAAGCAGGAAAGGGTAAAACTTGATGAAAATGCATTTTTATCATAATGAGATATGATGAACCACTACATTTTAAAAGGGGTCGAGCAGAGATAGCTCTCAGTTGGTAAATGACAATGTCTGCAATCCAGGGGTAGCGAGTTCAAACCCCAAGCATTAATTTTAAGTGGGAAGGTAGCCATTGCCTTGGGAACAGGTTGTGTGGAATACTGGTGCGAGAAAGCCAGGATTAACACATGCAAGTTGAACTGGTCAATGTGATATAACTGAAATACCGTTAAAAACAGCGTTAATCTCTTAACCCTTTCCCTCATATAAGCGCTTTTGGACGCCCCTGCAGCAGACAGCTTTTTGAAAACATAGTGACAAAAGAAGAAATTGCACAAAACGTGCAATATCTCCTTTTGCCACAATGTTTTCCACTTTTTGTCATAGGTTATCCATTCAATTATGGAGATTTTCTATGTTTAGACAAAATACGTTCAAAGTCGTCTGCTGTTGAATGGATAACCTATGACAAAATGTGGAAAACATTGTGGCAAAAGGAGAAATTGCACGTTTTGTGCAATTTCTTCTTTTGTCACTATGTTTTCAAAACGCCGTCTGCTGCAGAGGCTGCAGAAAGCGTCTATATGAGGGAAAGGGTTAAATCAGACTGCAGATGCATAAGTCAATCTAAATCTGCACTATTCAAAAAACCTAATTTGTACCTTTTTTTCAAAGAACGGGCTCATATATATTGTTGATTTTCTCAGGTACATGTTGTAGTTTTCGTCACAAGTTGTCAGTATTTGGGAAAGAGATGATAGAGTATTAAACACTCTTTCCCACTTGCAGACACAATTTAGCACATCTGCAGCAGATGATTTTTGAAAAAGATTGTGACAAAAGAAGAAATTTATCATATTGAGTGATATCCCCTTTTGCCACAATGTTTTCAACTCTCAAATAATATCACTTTTGTTCTGAAAGTCATATTCTAAAGATTTCTTGTATGTGGTAAAGGTTGAAGATAGCTCTGTAGAAAATCCCTATAAATGAGGGTATATTTACTGAAAAAAGTTTGAAAACATTGTGGCAAAAGGAGAAACTTCTCGTTTTGAGCAATTTTTAGCTCTACTGGCCAAAGGCCAGAAGGGCTTATGTCGTGGCGATGTGTCCGTCGTGCGTGCGTCCGTCCGTCCGTCCGTAAACAATTTCTTGTTAACACGATACAGTCTTCAACCAAACTTATACAGTAGTTAGATATCCATGAGAGCTCGGTTCCTTTCGAAAACCAGCCAGATCCGCCCATGCATGACTGGATTATGGCCCTTGAAATGGTCAAAATTGCTATAAAAGAGCTTGTTAACACGATACAGTCTTCACGTTTGATTGTATCTCAACCAAACTTATACAGTAGTTAGATATTCATGAGAGCTCGGTTCCTTTCGAAAACCAGCCAGATCCGCCCATGCATGACTGGATTATGGCCCTTGAAATGGTCAAAATTGCTATAAAAGAGCTTGTTAACACGATACAGTCTTCACTTTTGATTGTATCTCAACCAAACTTATACAGTAGTTAGATATTCATGAGAGCTCGGTTCCTTTCGAAAACCAGCCAGATCCGCCCATGCAAGACTGGATTATGGCCCTTGAAATGGTCAAAATTGCTATAAAAGAGCTTGTTAACACGATACAGTCTTCACGTTTGATTGTATCTCAACCAAACTTATACAGTAGTTAGATATCTATGAGAGCTCGGTTCCTTTTGAAAACCAGCCAGATCCGCCCATGCAAGACTGGATTATGGCCCATGAAATTGTAAAAATTGCTATAATACAGCTTGTGAACACAAAAGAGCCTCCATTTACTATCCGATCTTCACCATACATACATGCTCTGGATTGAAAATGACCAAAGAACCATACCAGTAGAGCATAGGCCCTCATGGGCCTCTTGTTTCTTTTGTCGCCATGTTTTCACAAAGCCGTCTGCTGCAGAGGCATCAGAAAGCGCCTGTATTAGGGAAAGGATCAAGATAGCTCTGTGCCATTAATATGGTCCTGTTTAAAGTTAATGTTCTCCCTTTCTCCATTTCAGTCAGACTACAGTCAACAGGGATATTAAAAGTTCATTCCAAAAGGATTAGAGAACAAGGTTAATAGCGCTACATGGTTTTTATTTTTTATTGCAATATCTCCTTTATTCTTCAACTAAACCCTATGTTGTTGTACTCGTTAGACTCATCTCAACATGTACCCACAACAAAGGATTAAGAGCAAAAATAAAGATTATAGCATTAAAAAAAAACTGTCCGCTATTTAAGAGCTGATTTCTGAATTGATGGATACAAAAAAAATTAAATGTGTGTTTTGTTGAATCATGAAATATTATTCATTATGATTAAACATTGTTGTAATGTGATGAAACTTTTTATTATTATTTTTATGACAAATATATGAAATGAAAGTGTCAGGAAGCTTGCAAAGATGATCATTGTAGTAAAGGATTGGTCATGGACACTTTAACATGTTAACCCTTTACCTCATATAGACACTTTCTGATGCCTCTGCAGCAGACAGCTTTTTGAAAACATAGTGACAAAAGAAGAAATTGCCACAATGTTTTCCACTTTTAGTCAAGGTTATCCATTCAATTATAGAGATTTTCTATTTTTGACAAAATATGTTCAAAGTAGTCTGCTGCAGAATTGCAGTCAAAATAGGTTTATTATGGTTCTCTTGCTATTGGCTGTATGAGTCTTCAGAAGTAAGCTGTTTATCTGTTGTAAGTGAAGAGAGATTATAATCCTTTCCCACTTGCAGATGCATCTGCATCCGCATTGGATGACTCTTTTACACTTTCCCACATACAACACTTCTTCAGCAGACGACATTGAAAATATTCAGGCAAAATATATGGGAAAGTTCTACAAATGAAAGTGTTATGATCAAATAGAGTTTAAATCATTGTGGCAAATGGCGCAATTGTTTATAATGAGCAATTTCTCCTCTTGCAACAATGTTTTAAAAAGTTGTTTGCTGTAGAGGCATCAGAAAGCGTGTGTATGTGGGAAAAGCGTTAAAGAGAAAGTCACAAAATATTTTTAACTCTATTTAATTTTTCTACATTAATTTATAGAGATTCTTCATCATTTTGCCTGGATGTTTAACTAACCCTTTCCCTCATAAAGACACTTTCCGCAGAAGACGACTTTTTGAAAACATGGTGACATGGTGACAAAAGAAGAAATTGCTCAAAACAAGCAAATTCTCCTTTTGTCACCATGTTTTCAACTCTATTCAATTGATGTACTTTCATTTAAAAGGAGTTTCCAAACAATTTCAGGTATGTTTTCAAAGTCGTCTGCTGCAAATTTGCTGTATGTAGGAAAGGGTTAATAAGTCATCTGCTGCAGATCAGATTATGTTGGAAAGGATTAATGCAGAAAGTTGTACAGATAGGAACAACTTCTGATCGTTAGAGCTGAACTATCCATTTTCTAATGTAGTCATCCCTGTAATTTATTTACCCCATAGATAGCTGACATCTGGGTATCAGTGGTAATTGCTATTTAACCCTTTCCCATATATAGACGTTTTCTGAAGCCTCAAGAGCAGACGTCATGATGAGCAATTTCTCCTTTTTCCACAATGTTTTCAACTTTATTCTATGGTTTAATCATCATTTTTTAGAGATTTTATACATTTTTGCCTGTATGTTTTCAAAGTTGTCTGCTGCATTGTTGCTGTATGTGGGAAAGTCTTAAGTCTTTTGTTTGACCTGACCGGAAATTGAACCCTAGTCTCCATCCTAGTCTCTCGCTCTCGAGTCAAACGCTCTAATGACTTCACCACCGAGGCGGTTCACATAAATAGATGTGAAATATTTATATATTCAACAAGCATTTTACCTTTGTCCTAATATGACTTTTTTAAACTCCTCTGCAGCAGAGGGCTTTTGAAAACCTTGTGGAAAAAGGAAATACTGACCTATGATGGGCTTTTTTAATCTGTGTAAGATTTATACATTTTTTTCTACAGAATGGCCCTGCTAACGACAAAGTGACAGCCTTATGGCTAATGACTGTCTTAACCTTTTCCCACTTGAATTTCGATGCATTTGCAGTAGATAACTTTGGAAAACATTGTGGCAAAACAAAAAAGAATACTCATAATTAACAATTTCTTCTTTTATCACAATGTTTGCAACTGTATTCTTTCACAACACTTTTATTTACAAAGACTTTCCATATTTCTGAACTGATGTTTTCAAAGTCTCCTGCTGCAGATGTGTTGAATGACAGAAAGGGTAAAGATATAAATATTGTATATTTTATTAAGTGGGGATTTAATGCTTTTTCAACAGTATTTTGTTCTATTTGGGAAATAGTCAATGAAATTATTCTCTTAAGTGTCCAACACAAAGAAGTCACTGTGGAAGACTGGTAGAGCTTAGGCTGCTCGTAGCCATAGGTTCCAGGTTCGAATCCCTCTGGAAACTTTCTACTCAAACGGTTGGAGACAGGAAGCAGACATCGATAGTGGTTAATATCAGCGAAAAGCATGTTTCGCAATTGATGTAAAATAAATAAATTTAAACTAAGAAGTCACTGGATAGTTATCATGTTGTAGAATGCGTTAAACCTTTCCCTCATACCACAATTCTGCAGCAGATGACTGAAGATATGTTGTCAAAAATTAGAGAATCTTTTTGATTGAATGGATAACCTATGACTAAAAGTGGAAAAAATTGTGGCAAAAGGAGAAATTGCTTGTTTTGAGCAATTTCTTCTTTTGTCACTATGTTTTCAAAAAAGCTGTCTGCTGCAGAGAGATTGGCAAGTGTCTATATGAGGGAATGGGCCAATTGACAATCCCCAATATTCTCTTTTGATTTTAACCCTTTTCTTTATACAACAATTCTTCAGCAGAAGCCTTGGAAAACACCTCTAAAAATACATGTAACCCTTACCCACATACAGACCCTTTCCCACGCTTGCAGCAGACAACTTTTGGAAACATTGTGTCAGAATTAGAAATAGATCATAATGAGCAGTTTCTCCTTTGCGCAATGTTTTCTACTCTATTCAATTAGCCCTCTGCTGCGGATTTGTTATATACGAGAAAGGGTTTAAAGTATTATTATTGAAAAGAGTTGACATTGTGTCCGAATTAGAAATAGATCATAATGAGCAGTTTCTCCTTTTGCCGCAATGTGTTCTACTCTATTCAATTAGCCCTCTGCTGCGGATTTGTTATATACGAGAAAGGGTTAAAGTATTATTATTGAAAAGAGTTGACATTGTGTCAGAATTAGAAATAGATCATAATGAGCAGTTTCTCCTTTTGCCGCAATGTGTTCTACTCTATTCAATTAGCCCTCTGCTGCGGATTTGTTATATACGAGAAAGGGTTAAAGTATTATTATTGAAAAGAGTTGACATTGTGTCAGAATTAGAAATAGATCATAATGAGCAGTTTCTCCTTTTGCCGCAATGTGTTCTACTCTATTCAATTAGCCCTCTGCTGCGGATTTGTTATATACGAGAAAGGGTTAAAGTATTATTATTGAAAAGAGTTGACATTGTGTCAAAAGGAGAAATTGCTCATTATGGTCATTTCCTCGTTTTGCAACAATATATTTAAAGGTCTTCATGATTAGGTTGAACCCCATTGTGTATCTTCTTGTTTTAACCCTTTCCCACATACAACAAATCTGCAGCAGACGAATTTGAAAACATGGTGTCAAAAACCTGAAAAATCTCCATAAAAGATAGCTTAATTGTTAAATTAAGTTGAAAACATTACGGCCAAAGGAGAAATTGCTCATCATGAGCAATTTCACCTTTGGCCACAATGTTTTCAAAAGTCGTCTGCTGCTATTGCGTCAAAATGAGTCTACAGGTGGGAAAGGGTTAAAATAAGGAGAGCATATCGCTGTTGACAACGTTTATTTATAGACTAAGCATAGGATATAACATAAAGGAGTCATCAGTCAACTTAGACATTAGTGATAAAGTACCCCTGTGTAGGACTTCTCCAAGTCTTTTTACCGCCTCGGTGATGTATTTGTAGAGCGTCCACCTCGGGTGCGGTGTGATATAGGTTATTTCCCCGGTCGGCTCATACCAAAGACTTTAAAAATGATAGTAATGACTGACTAGCTGGTGTCAGAATAAACGGACCAGTAGTACTGGTAACTTATCGAGGAAACGCAGTGATATAACTGAAAAAAAATAATGTTAAAGGGGCGTAAAACACGCACAAAATAATCAATCAACCAAATCTTTGTTGGCGAAAAGTTAGTCTGCACTATTTATGAAATATGTTTGAGAAAAGTGTAATGTCTTGTCCATAAATATTTATTTTTTGTTTATAAATGTTGATGGTGTTGTTCGAAAAAGTTGTGGTTCTTTATTTATTAAATAGAATTTTTCATTTAGATCAAAATGATTGTTTTTTTTGTGATTTACTGTTTCCCATATAATCGTGCACTTGACATTTCAACCTCATTGGAAAAGCGTGTAGAAGGCTCTTAATCCACGAGTTATGAGTTGAAGCCCCAATTCAAAAAAAAATCAGACCTTTGGCAGAAATGACGACTTTCGAAAACATTGTGGCAAAAGGAGATATTGCTCATAAAGGTCAATTTACCCTTATGCCGCTATCTTCTCAACTGTATTCAATGATTACACTTTCATTTGAAGATATTTTCTATTCTTTAGCCGAGATGTTTTCAAAGTCGTCTTCTGCACATTTGTAGTAATTGGGAAAGGGTTAACCAGTAATTGTCATAGTTGTCTACTTTGAATACATATTGGGGTGGGGGAACAACATAAAGAAAAAGTGCAATCAAACCTGTGCTAAAGACCACCTTTGTATAGCAATTCCCTGTCTATAGCAACCACACTTTTAGTTTCCCAATTACTCCTTTTCTGCATAAATGACCCTGCAATAAAAGGCCACCTGTGAACAAAGACCAAAATGTAGCATTCCCTTGGATGGTCTTTATACACAGGTTACACTGTATATACTGAGTAAAGACTTTGTCCATGAGTTTTTCTTTTCTAAAAATGTTTTCAATAATTATTCACTGACGAGTCGTCTGTCTGTAGTAATAGGATATTGCTTGCTTTGACCATTGCTCTTTTTCCCACCAGGTTTTAAAAGTTCTCCGCATAATGGCAGTGTAACCGTATAATTAGATTGAATAGATAACATTCAATAAAACTACCGGTAGATGTCATAAGTGCATACTCTCTATTTTAATGTTATGTACATTATATGATGAACTTTTTCTCCTTTTTCTTCACGTTTTCAAACATCTATTAACCCTTCCCCATATGCAACAAACCTGCAGCAGACAGTTTTTAAATAAAGTTTATAATATTGTGGCAAAATGAGTCATTGCTCAATATGTGGAATATCTCCTTTTGTCATAACGTTTTCAAATGTCTGATGCGGATGCCTCTGCAGGTGGGAAAGGGTTAACATTTCTATAGATTAAGATATTATTTTTCACTGTTATGTTATTTATATATTTGACTTTTTCTCAAAGTTTGCAAATGTCATCTATTAACCCCTTCCCACAAACAACAAATCTTCAGCTGACAAATTTGATTTTTTTTTTTTTAGTCAAACATAGAAGAAACTCTCTATAAATGAAAAAACACTTATTTAATAAAGTTGAAAATATTTTTGCAAAAGCAATATCTCCTTTTGCCACAATGTTTTCAAAGGTATTCTACATCAGAAAGGGTTACATGAGGGCGTCAATAGAATAATGACTGGTGAATATGTTGTAAAATTTGAATGGGCCGTACTTTAAAACGTTTCAATAGAGCGAGGTATTTATATACGTATGCTGTATTTAACGCTCATTTACTTTGTATGAACTATTTATTTTTCTCATAGGCAAAGTTGAATTCTTCAATATTATTTGTGACTGTTTACTTCATAATAACTCATGGTAAGTTTAGAGTGGTCTGCTTAGGCAATGTAATTATCCCTTTGTGACTGTTTACTTCATAATAACTCATGGTAAGTTTAGAGTGGTCTGCTTAGGCAATGTAATTATCCCTTTGTGACTGTTTACTTCATAATAACTCATGGTAAGTTTAGAGTGGTCTGCTTAGGCAATGTAATTATCCCTTTGTGACTGTTTACTTCATAATAACTCATGGTAAGTTTAGAGTGGTCTGCTTAGGCAATGTAATTATCCCTTTGTGACTGTTTACTTCATAATAACTCATGGTAAGTTTAGAGTGGTCTGCTTAGGCAATGTAATTATCCCTTTGTGACTGTTTACTTCATAATAACTCATGGTAAGTTTAGAGTGGTCTGCTTAGGCAATGTAATTATCCCTTTGTGACTGTTTACTTCATAATAACTCATGGTAAGTTTAGAGTGGTCTGCTTAGGCAATGTAATTATCCCTTTGTGACTGTTTACTTCATAATAACTCATGGTAAGTTTAGAGTGGTCTGCTTAGGCAATGTAAGTATCCCTTTCCCACATAGAACACGTCTTCAGCGGACCACTTTGAAAACATGAAGGCATAAACTATGGAAAATGTCAATAAATGTATATTTAACCCTTTCCCTCATACCAATTATGCAGCAGACGACTTTAAACGTATTTTGTCAAAAAATAGAAAATCTCCACAATTGAATGGATAACCTATGACAAAAAGTGGAAAACATTGTGGCAAAAGGAGAAATTGCACGTTTTGTGCAATTTCTTCTTTTGTCACTATGTTTTCAAAAAGCCGTCTGCTGCAGAGACGTCAGAAAGCGTCTATATGAGGGAAAGGGCTAATCAACAGTGTGGCAAAAAGGTTTTCACAAGTCGTCTGCTACAGATGCGTTAGATAGGTCTGTATGTTGGAAAGGGGTGAGCATATATCGTCTCATGGTTGCAAAACTAGAATAACTTCCTACTGACCATATATTGAGTTACTTAGATTAGCACTCATGGGAACGATATCTGAAAATGCACACATTTTTAACTGAAATGTGTGCATATAAATAATCTGTAAATAAAAGTATGATTATTGAAAAGGGTTAAGAACATTGTTGCATATATAGATGAATTTCTCCTTCTTTCACAATGTTTTCGAAAGTCATCTGCTGCAGAGGCATCTTTATGTGCGAAAGGGTTAACCGAGTCATCTTCTGACAATATGCTAGGTTTTAGCAGGGACACTATAATATAGTGTCCCTGGTTTTAGGAAACAAAAGCCCCAAGCTCTACTGGTTTTTTTGGTGTTTTTTTTAAGTTTATAAACTCCGAAAAAATGTGAAAAGGATAAAAATGTATTTCTTGCCCAGTCTGTACAGCGTTGTTTCCTTATAATGTAAATAATGCTTCCTTTACGACGGTTGACGAACTTGACGTTGTTAAACCCTTTCCCACACACATCAATATTACTGCAGACTACATTTAAATCATCATCTAGGCAAATGAATACTACTATCTTTTCAAAATGCGTCTGCTGCAGAGGCGTCGCAAAGCGTCTATATACGGGAAAGGGTTAAGATGTTACATATCTATCTCATAAATATATGCATCGAACCTTGCTAATAAAAACAATCTTTAATAGTAGCTATTTTGGAACCGTTGTGAGAGAACAACATGCATATCACTTGTTCTCACAAGTAGAAAACTGTTGCAAAAATAATACTCTTATATGTCCAAATTTCCTTATATTTTTCTTGAAGATCAAACATGCTCAAAGGAAGGAAGAAATAGACACAGTTGTAACACATGTCATCAATTAATGCATGTAATACGGCTGTAACTACAGCTTGTGACAACATGTAGTTACAACCGTATTGCACGACGCCCTCGACATATACCTATACGAGCAAAGAGTTTAATAGAGATGTTTGAAAAGTTTGATCAATAACAATTATTCAGCCATTCAAACTTTCCCATTTCAATTTTCTTTATTGATATAAATAGAAGCTTCATCCGATAAAAAGGGATCTTCTAACATCGGCAAACCTGTAAAAACTCGGACGAGCTTGTACATGCATACGAACAAGTCTGTTGTATGCATTTAATACTGTGGTACAAATAGGATCCATAGAATAAAATGTTGACCAAAAAGGTAAATCCGTTATCATACAGGATTGTCGCCCATACAACTTCATGTGTCCTTTTCGATATGCAATAAGACCTACTTTCTCCTGACCAAGCTCATATATATATATATATATATTAAAATCAATTCAGGTAAATTACATTTATATACTTACTTTAGATAAGTCCCGTGTGTGATTTAAACAGATATAAATGGCGGAATCAATTTCTGTTAAAAATTCAGAAGGGCAGTTGACATGCAGCGTGTGTCAGAGTCGCTTCAATGAAATGGTGTTATCGTCTTGCTTCCATAGTTTCTGCTCGGACTGTTTAAAAATTCAAGTTAACAAATCTGGGAACGCGAAAACGTATGCGTGTCCTTTATGCAATGCTATGGTTACCCTTCCGGGTGATTTTCATGGAAACGACAAGCATCAATATGACAACTGGAATAGTTTTTCGGAGTTAAATGTTGCCGATGAATTTTGTGAGATATGTGTCGATAGGAAGATCGCTGTCAATCGATGCTTGCAATGTGAAGAAAGCTTCTGCGAGGATTGTACGAATGCTCATCTCAGGATGAAATCTTCCCGTTACCATGGGCAACGAGTTGTTCCAATCAGAGGTCACGGTCAGGAAGAAAAGTATACGGACACGACAGAAGGAACACGTTTTTGTCCACGTCACAGAAACGAAGAAATAATTGTTGTCTGCAAACAGTGTGGAGTGCTTCTTTGTATCGTCTGCAAGCTTATGGAACACCAGAACCACGTGACTAAACACATAACAGAGGATGCTGGGAATATACGCCAAAAGCTTTCCAATCTGCTGCAAAATCAAATCGGATATTCAGAAAATCTGCAGATGCAAATACGCTTGCTGGAGAACAAGAAAACACTGTATCCTAAGGAACTTGACCAGGAACTAAGCAAAGTCCGTCTACAAGCTACAAAACTTCATAACGCAATAGAAAGAGAAACAAGTGATACCGAGAAAGAGCTTGTATCGCATTATGGCGAATACACAATAAAGTCATCCAGAATGGGTGAATATTTTAAACAAGATTACGAAAAGTATGTCAATCTTGCAAGAGAAGCACAACAATTACTTGACTGTGAAAACGATGCATACGTTTCTAAAAATGGCGAGTTAGTTTATGAGAGGCTTAAAAGAATGGAAAGTGAGAACTCCACGATGTCTGATATGGATCAGGGTAAGCCAGAAAAAAAGTTTCTCGCGGGCGATATCAATGAAAGACAAATGTCTAATTTGATAGGAAGAATCAGTCTCGATGACAAAGGGAAGGTTGCGAGAATTTGGTCTTCAAACAGCTCCGTATCCGACCACCAACGACATCAGAGAATTTCCCCAGCTGCTGATAGTCGAAGTGCCTCTGCTTCCACTGTGTCATCTACCCGAGACAGAGAAAATCCAGGTCTTCAATTACTGAATCAAATCTGGTTACCGTTTTCCGACAGTTTAGGTTATGTATGTGGTATAGCTTCTGCGGGTAACCAGCAGGTATGGGTGACATTGCTTGACCACAAGTACATCCTACTGGTGGACCAACATGGAATAGTGAAGATGAGGGTCGAGATTGGTGAAGCCTGCGAGGGCGTGGCAAGCGACGGGGAGGGCGGGTGCTTTGTCACATGTCCGCAGAATAAATCCATCAAACGAGTGCAAAGGAGTGGAGAAGTAACGACCGTCATTGATGACTTGTTGCAGGATCCGCATGGCGTGGCGTCGCTCGTTCACTACGATCCACGTCAATTCACAATGTTACAGGAACTTTACGTCTGCCTCACGGAGCCAAAAGGGTTGGGTATGATGAGCTTTGAGATGAATAGCCAATCAAATCACGGCTGTGTATGCGCCTTTTCGTTTTCCGGTTCCGATCTTGGGATTTTCCCAGTACGGTCACCAGTTCGCGTGGCTGTAAGTCCAGATACAATGACGATCGGTGTCGTTGATCATGCTAATGGCTGTGTAATGGTAACGGACAGAACTGGCCAGTCGGTTCAAGCTTTATATAGTGGTCCGGAAAACGGCAGTGACTTTCAGCCTCTAGGGGTGTGTTTTGATGGCAGTGGGCGTGCTATATTTGCCGACTGGCAGGCTGGTAAAATATGTCAAATGACACCTGATGCAAGCCATGTAAATGATCTGATTGTTAACTTAGATGGGCCCCAATCGGTTGCTGTAAGTGACGGCAATGTGCTCTGGGTCGGGACTAAACTGGGTAAGATACATGTGTATAAACTGGGTTAGTCTGGATTGCCTTCCCCTATTACTATGTTATTCAGTAATATCAGAACGCGAGGGACCAGACTAAAACTTGGTTAGAAAACACATTCTAGGGACGTAGCTCCCTGTAGGCACGTGCCTACACATTTTTTCTCAAAAATGCAGCTGCGGCGATAGACATCTGCGTAATGTATCTACCAGATCAGCATGCGCAGACTGATCCGGCCGATACATTCCGTTTTAGGGGGATATATGTATAGAGTAGTGATTCCTGAAACAAAATCCACAGGAGGCGAAAAGTGTCTATCCGGGTAGGCCTGTGTGGCATGCTTAGGCTGATCCGGGTCGATACTTTAACGCAGAGTCCAAAATGTTGATTTTATCACGAGACGGCCTACACACATCCTCGGAACCCAGGCTATTCATAACATATATGATACCCTGGGCAAATTGGCTAGCGAAACTTCGTAAAGCGTGCACCTCGATTTTCTCCGTAACTACGAGGGGTGTTCGGAAAGTTTCGGGACAAGTGCCGTAACATTCTTTTTTTAAATATGTGTACACAATTCTTTCAACATACATAGCTCTTTATAACTAGCGTCTTATTTTTAATTTTGTAATTTTGCTTTTGAAAATGAATAAATGGTATATAAAGCTATGTATGTTTAAAGAATTGTGTACAATTATTAAAAAATAAGAATTTTAAGGCACTTGTCCCGATACTTTCCGAACACCCCTCGTACACTGTTATTACTGTACATCGCGTAAAATTTGTAGCATGCAACCAATCAAGCAGCTGGATTTCACCTCATGAATTATTCATGACTACGAAGTTTTGCTAGCCAATTTGCCCAGGGTATCATATATATGTTATGAATAGCCTGGGTACCGAGGATGGCCTACACATTGATGATTGCAAAGCTACGCCCCTGAATACTCCATGGATTGTTTGAGTTGGCTTGGCGGGTTTATACGTAGACGATCGATAACTCGTAACACATTGAGCCAGTGCATGGGAAAAGGTACAACTTTGCTTTTGTGAACGGTATAAACCAGATAGTATGTACACGGTTTAGATCTTGATGAGACTGAAGATGCACAGTCTGATCGGGATGTACTCTGTGTCAAAACAGCCAACTTATTCATGTTATCATGCACTGGCTCAGTTGTGATTTTGATTACGAACAATAAAGTACCAATGACGTTGCATACTTACCAATCGACGTGTAGAGCTCCTTATCGAGCCCAACCCTGCAATGTCAGACTATCTCTGCTGTAACAGACCACAAATACGCAGCAGACGGCTTTGAATAGAGATCAACACATTGTGTAACAAAAGGTTAAATTGCTCATTATGAGAAATTTCCCCTTTCTCACAATGTTTTGTTTTCAAAAGCCGCCTGATGCAAATGCACCAAAACTCGTCTACGGATGGGAAAGGCTCAACCATTGTAAAAGAGGTTAATAAGAGCGACATCTTAGTCAGAACAACCTTTGATCAGATGTGCAATGGTAGAGCGTCGATGCAGACATCAAACATCGATAGCGGTTCATATAAGGTGAATCAGGGTAAAATAAACTAAGTTATAAACCTTCATATGTTTGAAAAAAGGAAAATTGCAATCAAACTGGATGGTCGTTTTTCTGGTCACACCATTTCTCCGGACGCTTCTAGGTAGGAATTATCGGACACCCTACCTGTACACATTTACCATTGTAACCAGATCGATTCTTCGCCCAAATTTTAAATGTTATTTTAAATCTCTGTCAAGATCATATATCTATCTTTAGCTTGTTAGAAGCTTCTATTAACACTTTACGTCATACGGCAATTCTGCAGCAGACGACTTTGAACGTATTTTGTCAACAAATTGAATGGATAACCTATGACAAAAAGTGGAAAACATTGTGTCAAAAGGAGAAATTGCACGTGTTGTGCAATTTCTTCTTTTGTCACTATGTTTTCAAAAAGCCGTCTGCTGCAGAGGCGTCAGAAAGCGTCTATATGAGGGAAAGGGTTAACCCGTGTAGATTCAGATAATAGACAGGCTGATCTGAACCCACACTTTTCCCAAATGCTAACGTGTACAATTTCGCATGGAAGAGGCCATTTGTACATAGTACTTACATTTAGAAGTATGTAAACAACGTAACCCTTTCCCACATACAACACATTTGCAATAAACGACTTTGAAAACACATCTAGATAAATTTATGGAAAATCTCAATGAAAGTTTAATTATTAAATAGAGTTGAAAATATTGTGCCAACTAGAGAATTTGTTCATCATGAGCGATTTCCCTTTTTGCTAGAACGTTATCAAAAGTCATTTGCTGCAGATGCATCAAAAAGCGTTTGTATACATGTGTGAAAACCTATTGCTGGTTATTGAATAGCGCGTATTTCTTTTTCGGTGATAGCTGACTAACGTGGGTTTTGACCTAGATGTTAAACTGATCTAGATTGTAGACCAATCAAATGTTGTATTTAATGAATAATATCGAAGAAATAAAGGAAATGAAACGTTTTGATTGGTTCATAGTTAAGTTGGCGATCCTACGAGAGGCACCAATGAGGTGAAAAATTAAAATGAAATGTTCTGCATACTAACCTTTAATTGTTTTCCTTAAGAAATAAATTTCAGTGAAAAAAAATCAGTGAAAACGTATGAAGTATAATATTTAAGAGCAAAATATTAATTATTTCTAAAACGTGATAAGTATTCAGTTATGTATTGTCAATTGAAACTTATACTTTGTTATATAATACACCTCTTGTGGGCCTCGCGTAATCTCCAGATTAATAAATGTGATAAATACTCGGCATTGAACGGTATCAAAGTCATGTCGCGCTAGTGTAATGGATGTTGACTTGGATTGTCAAGTGAAAGGTCTGTGGTTCGCTTCCCGGCAAAGGCAAGTTTGTTTTCCTATCTCATTTATATCAAAACCAAATATAAACCAAATATTACATATTTAACGTTATTGTTTTCTGTCATTCTATTAAGTAAGATAAAATATCAAATAATATGCGCATGTTCCATTTATTAGTGTTTTCTCATATTGACCGCCGTTTATCTTTTTTAAAGAGATTTCTTGTTTCAAATGAAGAAAGTGCTATTTATTAAATGGACATGCACATTAATTGGATGTTTTCGTTTTGGAATATCAAGATAAAAAATTGTTCTCGTTGAGCTGCCAACAATATAGAAATGGCACGGATGTGACTGCTGACCGAGGGTCCAATTCCACCAACCTTAAGTATCGCCAAGTAATACTTAAATGCACATTTCATACCTTTTGTTTCCATAATAAAAATGGCAAATGATTTCGTTTCTTAACAAGTATTATTTTTGTGCAAATAATTATTTATTTCAACCAAGGCATTTGCTTTAAATACATTCCACCATTCATGTTCTACAAACTATTAGGGAAACAAAAATGACGAAATATGCTGGTAAGTGTTTAGAAACTATTTCAACCATGATCCGAAAACAGAAACCGTTAATACCGTTTCCCATATACAGATGCCTTTGGAAGCAAATTTTAAAACATTGAACAGCATAGTCTCCTTTCGCCACAATGTTTGACTCATTTCAATAAAAACGTTTTCGTTTATAGATATTTTCCGTTTGTGTTTTCAGTCTGCTGTAGATTTTTGGATATGGGTAAAAAATAGTAAGTTACATAGGTCCTGAACTCCTGTTCTAAATCAATACTAATCTAGTGCTCGAAAAAAGTATGTGTGTGCCGCTCATACATATTTCAGTAAGTACCAAGGACTGATAAGTTATCTCTACGAGTCTCCCTGCCAAGACAGTTTGTTTTATCTGGGTTTTACACCGTTTTCAACAATATTTCAGTATATGTAACGGCGACTTATTCCCGATCCCTGGGTATACTATTCAGTACTAGGCTAGGAAAAGAGCCTTGCACCATGACCACCGCGCCTGGGGATCGAACCGGGACGCCCGGTTTCAAAATCCCCGCCGCTAACCACTCGGCCACGGTGGATTCCTGTTTGCAGATGAAACCGCTAGTCAAAAGTTACTTCCGACAATCATTGGAAATAATGAATGGCCGAACAGGGGTTCTAACTCGCGATCCCTGGATTGATAGCCCTCGTCGTTACCGCGCACTCCTTCCTGACTCTGCGATGCTTCCGGTGTATTGGTAAAATTATGTGTAAGATCATCCATTTCAGCTAGCAATATGTAACAAGAGGGTCATAGTGGCCCTGGATCGCTCACCTGGGTTATGCCAACCACATAGTCGATCACAATAACTTATGTTGTGGTCAGGTAAACTATTACTAGTGTTAACAAGATTTTCCTTCAATTTGGTCTTGTGACCTAGTTTTTATACCGGACTAGAAAAATTACAATCTGACAGTTTCAACATGCTCGAATTAACACTGAATATGGCCTGCCGAGTGTTAACAAATTGTCCTAGTGAGCTAGATTTTGAGCCATATTCGAACCTGGCCTGTCATCAAGACAAACATTCTGACAAAGTTTCAAGATGCTGAAGCAAAAAAGGGAGTCGTTAGAGTGTATACAAGATTTTAATTAAATTTGGCAGTGACCTAGTTTTTGACCGGAGATGACCTATTTTCATACTTTAGCCTAGATATAAACAAGACAAACATTCTGAAAGTTTCAATATGCTAAAGATACCAAGAATTGTCTCACCGCAGAAGGGTACTAGATGTATCTTTGATCCAAATTTGAAAGCCCGAAGACTAGCAGGGGCGTCGCTTTGCAATAATCAATGTGTAGGCCGTCCCGCGAGAAAATCAACATTGTGGACTCTGCGTAAAGTATCGATCCGGATCAGCCTAAGCATGCCACACAGGCCTACCCGGATAGACACGTTTCGCCTCATGTGGATTTTCTGTTTCAGTCATATCTACTCTATACATCTATCCCCCTAAGACGGAATGTGTCGGCCGGATCAGTCTGCGCAGTCAGCGCAGGCTGATTTGGTCGATACATTACGCAGATGTCTATCGCCGCAATTGCATTTTGGGGTAATTTTGAGAAAAAATGTGTAGGCATGTGCCTACAGTGCCTAAAGGGAGCTACGCCCCTGACTAGTACTTATTGAGAAAAGTAAATAAAAACTAAACTTTAACGTTGATGTATGACGCAAATCATTAGTCTCGCTTTCGCGATTTCATCGCGGCGAGACAAAATGCGACCACCAGAGTGTTAAAAAGATTTTCCTTCAATTTGGCCTAATGACACTTATATATCATCAAGACAATCGTTTCGAACTTGGCCAAGATTTGATAAAGAAGCATGTTCTGATACACTTTTGTCTGCTGCAAAGTTGTCGTAAATGGGAAAGGGTTAACTATTTGAAGCATAGAATAAGCACAAGGAAGACAATATTCCGTTCATGTTTCGTGCACAGGTGAGCTAATAAGAAGGTCTATTGATCGATTGTTTGGTGTTTTACGCCACTTTAAACAATTATTCAGTTATATCACGGCGTTTCCTGGGTAAGTTACCAGTACTACTGGTCCATTTTTCATGATCCCCAGCCAGTCAGTCGTAATGCTAACCCGGCAAACCTGAGCGCCAAGGCGGGCAGCCATTACTACCATTTTTCAAATCTTTGGTATGACCCATCCAGGGATCGAACCCGCTACATCCCACATCCGAGTCGATCATAAAGAGGGCAGAGCGTTCAAGGCTTCTCAGAAAGTATGTAGCCGCTGACAAATACTATCACCCTATCTTGGTAAAGTGTGGATGCAGTGCACTTATGATAGAAGTGACTCATAAGAAAAAAAGTTTGGCCGAGCCAGGTTTCTAACTCGCGACCCTGCCCACTTCGTGACAGAATGAGATGAGTGGAAGGCAAAATGTTCTTTGTTTATTAACACCGACTCCTCTGCAACAGACGACCTTTGAACACATTGTGGAAATTTATTCATTTGCCACAATGTGTTTAACTTCATTCATTCTTAGCTCTACTGGCCAAAAGACCAGAAGAGCTTATGCCGTGGCGTGGTGTCCGTAAACAATTGCTTGTGAACGCGATAGTCTTCAGTTTTGATTGTATCTCAATCAAACTTATACAGTAGTAAGATATCCACGAGAGCTCGGTTCCTTTCGCAAACCAGCCAGATCGGCCCTTGAAGTTGTCAAAATTGCTATAATAGAAGATCCATTTACTATTTAATCTTCACCAAACTTAGATAGTAGTTAAATATTGATGAGAGCTCAGTTCCTTTCGAAAACCAGCCAGATGTGCCCTTGCATGACTGGATTATGGCCCTTGAAATTGTTAAAATTGCTATAATACAGCTTGTGAACGCGATAAAGTCTTCATTTTTTTTTTGTATCTCCATCAGACTTATACAGTAGTTAGATATTCATGAGAGCTCGGTTCCTTTCGCAAACCAGAGGCTCCATTTACGATCTGATCTTCACCAAACTTGGATAGTAGTTGAATATTGATGAGAGCTCGGTTCATTTCGAAAACCAGCCAGATGTGCCCTTGCACGACTGGATAATGGCCCTTGAAATTGTCAAAATTGCTATATTAGAGCTTGTGAACACAATAGAGGCTCCATTTACTATCTAATCTTCACCAAACCTAGATAGTAGTTAAATATTGATGAGAACTCGGTTCCTTTCAAAAACCAGCCAGACGAGCCCTTGCATGACTGGTTTATGGCCCTTGGAATTGTCAAAATTGCTATAATACAGCTTGTGAACACAATAGAGCCTCCATTTACTATCCAATTTCCACCATACATACATGCTCCGGATTGAAAATGACCAAAGAACCATCCCAGTAGAGCATAGGCACTCATGGGCCTCTTGTTTATTTTTTTTCTTCATTATTTTTACCTAAATGTTTTCCTTTTCATCTGCTGCAAAGTTGTCGTAAATTAGAAAGCGTTCGTAAATTAGAAAGTGTTAACTATTTGGCAGATGTAGTATTTTAAGTGTATTGTCGCCAGCATAGAATAAGCACACGCAAGACAATATTCATGGGTTGATACCAACTAGGGAAGTGCATCTCCTAGCCTAGTACTGGTTTGTTAACCCAGAGATCATCCATAAGTTATCTGTCGTCAGTATATAATTTAAATAAGGTTGAAAACGACGTTAAGTCCAAATAAAACTTAACTTGTGTGGGAAAAAGAATAATTGCTTGTTATGAATAATATATCCTGTTTCCACAATGTTTTATAGTCGTCTGCATGAGGTTAAGGGTGAAATATTTGGTGAATTGAAAGTAGAGTAGAATTTTCTTAATATAAAAACATTGTGGAAAAAAGGAGGAATTACGCCTCTCTGCAAAGGCCTCAAATGTAGTCTACATCGGGAAGCAGGTTAAACAGGACTAAACACAATCAACACATCTCTTTGAGGGGTCAAAAGACAATTATATTTTTTACTTAATTAGCACATTAAAAACAGCACTGAAAACAAAACTTAAAGAATGTTGAACAAAGAAATCCACTGAAATCATATTTCTTGTTATCAAGTTTATCTTTCCAAAAGTGCAAAATATGTTGAAACATTTACATAGCGGAAAAAGAAGTCAATGTTTCAGTATATTCTGTACTTAAGAGTGTACGGAATAGTCTATCTATGCATTTTGTTCAATTCTTTCAAAAGATTCATGAAAATTTCCCTTGTAGTATTCACTCAGGTATACTCTGCAACAGACGATTTTTGATAAAAATGACCTAATGACATTTTTTTTGAAAACTGATTTCTCTTCTTCTCCTGTAGTCTTTATTTTTGAAGAATATAAAAATAGCTGACAAGTATTCCAGGCAACACAGATTAGGGCTGTAACGAAGTACCAGATATTTTTAACCCTTTCCCTCATATAGACGCTTTCTGACGCCTCTGCAGCAGACGGCTTTTTGAAAACATAGTGACAAAAGAAGAAATTGCTCAAAACGAGCAATTTCTTCTTTTGCCACAATGTTTTCCACTTTAAGTCATAGGTTATCCATTCAATTATAGAGATATTCTATTTTTTGACAAAATATGTTCAAAATACTTCTGCTGCAGAACTGTCGTATGAGGGAAAGGGTTAACCTTGAAATGTGACCTTGACCTTCAAACAAAAATAAAAATGTAATGACATGCATAATCTGAATGAATGAATGAATGTATATTGTTTTATGACGCATCAACAGCATAATCTGATAATTGCCTAGTTTCTATTCATTCTTGAACCAATCACTTATACCTTTTGAATTATCATTATAAATCTAGGTTTATTTAACCTTTTCCCTCATACGACAATTCTGCAGCAGACGACTTTGAACATATTTTGTCAAAAAACAGAAAATCTCTATAATTGAATGGATAACCTATGACTAAAAGTGGAAAACATTGTGACAAAAGAAGAAATTGCTCGTTTTGAGCAATTTCTTCTTTTGTCACTATGTTTTCAACAATCCGTCTGCTGCAGAGGCATCAGAAAGCGTCTATATGAGGGAAAGGGTTAACCGACAGATTAAATTTATTCATATCACGTTTACAGAACACATATTCATGATCCCTGGGTAAACAAACCAGTACTTGGCTGGGAAATGAACCTTACTCGAGTGTACTCCACCATGACCGCTGCAACCGGGGATTGAATATGAGATGCCCAGTTTCAAATCCCCCCATGCTAACGCCTTTGACAGACAGTGGATAAACCAAAAATCCCCTCGGGTGAAACCAGTAGGGAACTAAAATGCATAGCAGGAAATGTGGTTGGCATTCCTGATCTAAAACCAGGTATAACCCTTTCCCACATACAACAAATCTGCAGCAGACGACTTTGAAAACATCTAGGCAAAAACATGGAAAACCCTAATAAAGAAGGCATTATTACTGAAAAAAGTTGAAAACATTGTGGCAAAAGGAGAAATTGCTCGATTTGAGCAATTTCTTCTTTTGTCACATTGTTTTTCAAAAGTCGTCTGCTGCATTGGCTTCAGAAAGCATCTATATGTGGGAAAGAGATAAATATCACAAAATGTGTGGAGATAAGACTTTCAATTTGAAATAAATTTGTTCACATAAAATGATGATATCATCATAAATGTTGTAATGACATCATCATTTTCAGTGCACTATCACAATATTCATCATCAGTCAGCTATGCTTGTTATTATTATGTGCATTGTGTTTGGAATGCTGAATTAAAGTTTTTTCAAATTGTTCTAACTGTTTAACTAGCACTTTCTTCTTAAACCGTGAAGCTTCATGTATAATGTCCACAATGAAGGCACGTTTGGTTTTGTAGCTGCCCTGAATTTTGTTCATGTGGGAAAATAAATCGTCATATCCTGAAAATAAAGAAATACATCAATTAAAAGATGGAAACACTTCTCGTCTGGCAAATAATATTCTCCTTTTATATTTTACAGATACCTAGTTAACCCTTTCCCTCATACGACAATTCTGCAGCAGACGACTTTGAACATATTTTGTCAAAAAATGGAAAATCTCTGTAATTGAATGGATAACCTATGACAAAAAGTGGAAAACATTGTGGCAAAAGGAGAAATTGCAAGTTTTGTGCAATTTCTTCTTTTGACACTATGTTTTCAAAAAGCCATCTGCCGCAGAGGCGTCAGAAAGCGTCTATATGAGGGAAAGGGTTAAGGTGGAGTATACTGACCTTCGCTCGTTAAAATCTCATTTTACCCCTGCCCACTAACAGGCGCTTTTGCAGCAGACTACTTTTTTTAAAAGGAGAAATTTGGTCATAATAAGCAGTTTCTCCTTTTGCCAATATGTTTTCAACTTTATTTTATAATTGTTCTTCCTTGCATTGAATTTCCATATATTTAATTAAATGATACAACAAATCTGCAGCAGACGACTTTGAAAACATTTAGACAAAAACATCGAAAATCTCGTTAAGTGAACATATTGTTATTGAATAGTTATAAAGATTGTTGCAAATTTTTCTCTCAGTTTGTCACTTTGTCTTAAAAAGTCACCTGCTGCATAAAGCCATGTGCATCTTAATCACATGGGGAAAACATTTATTCATCGTAATTTTGATGTTAAAGAAGTAGGCTCAGTCTGTATCAATGGGGGCTGTCAATCCAGGGGTTGTGAGTTGGAACACTAGCTCAGCCAACATTCTTTCCGAGGATGATTTTAAATGTCTTAGGCTGAAGGTATATCAAAATGAGTCGGCAAGGGCGAAAGGGATAATATAAAACAATTAATTTCAACTTACGTTTTCCCGGCTTTCTAATTTCTTTGACGATCAACTGCCGCAACTTCACATTATGGTTAAACACTCTAAGTTCTTTGATTGGATCTATTGTTTCTGATGGAGCACTATTCATTGTAGGTGATTCACTGTGTTCACGTTTTGGGCTGATCCGCCCATTTTTAGTTTCTGTGACATGATTGGTCCATTGTTCGTCACTTTCTTGAACATTATTCACTTCAATTGGTTCTTCTTTTATCACAAGTTCTTGCATTTCTGTAGGATAAAATGTTTTTAGCTTACAGAGAACTAGATCAAGAGGAGTTAACCCTCCCCACATACAACAATTCTGCAGCAGACGACTTTGAACATATTTTGTCAAAAAATAGAAAATCTCTTAAATTGAATGGATAACCTATGACTAAAAGTGGAAAACATTGTGTCATAAGGAGAAATTGCTCGTTAACATCTTGTTCTTTTAGAAGGTTTAAATTTTTATTTATCTTACATCAATTTTGAAACAAGCTTTCACTTTATATACCGTAAATCCAACTCCATGCCTGCTTCCTGGAGACATAACCAGTACCATCACCATTTGTGTGGAAAAATCCCAAATTCATCACAGAAAACAAACCTGGACCCTTTGGTAAGAGATCAGTAGAGGGTCACCCCAGAAACATTTGTGTAAATATTTTGAAATTCACCCAGTCCTATCAGGAGGGAATTTTCAGCCTAGAACCATGGTGGCCATGTTGTCTAAGAATCAAGATGGCTTAACCCTATCCCTCATACGACAATTCTTCAGCAGACGACTTTGAACATATTTAGTCAAAAAATAGAAAATCTCTATAATTGAATGGATAACCTATGACTTAAAGTGGAAAACATTGTGGCAAAAGGAGAAATTGCTTGTTTTGAGCAATTTCTTCTTTTGTCACTATGTTTTCAAAAAGCCGTCTGCTGCAGAGGCGTCATAAAGCGTCTTTATGAGGGAAAGGGTTAATGATGTCAAATTAACATATGATCAAATGATAATAGAAGTATATTATGCATATAGATTTAACCCTTTACCACATACAACAAAATCTGCAACAGACAACATTGAAATTATTTTGAGAAAAACATGGAAAATCATTTTGTATAAAAGTTAAGTTTTAGAATTGAGTTGAAAACATTCTGGCAGAGGAGAAATAGATCATAATGAAGAATTCACCTTTTGTCACAGTGTTTTCAAAAGTCCGAGTTGAAAACATTGTTGCAAAAGGAGAAATTGCTCGTTATGAGCAATTTCTTCTTTTGTTACAATGTTTTCAACAGATGTCCGATGCAAAAGGCTTCAGAAAGTGTCTATATGTTGGAAAAGGGATAACAACATTAATCCAATTCAGACCTTCATGCGCAGACATAAAACATATATTGTAATAACATACAGGTATTTAAATTTAATCCTCTCGCACATATTACAAATCTGTGACAGTAAAATTTGTACAGTCTTTCCAATACACTTTAACCTTTCAGTGAAAGAAATAAATACAATTTTAGACACATTTGCAGCAGATAACCTGTGAAAATACAATGTTCAATTTATACCTCAATGTTTTCTACTCTATGTTGTTATCAAATTACTAAAACAAGAGGGCCATGATTGCCCTGGATCATCACCTGAGTAATACAATGTGATTTGTCATGCCAATTACAATATCTTTTCTACAAAATTATTTTGAAATTTGCCAGATACTGTTGGTAAAGAAGATTTTTTTTCTTTAACCATATAAGGCAAAACAGTCTCGCCCCCTGGCAGCCATGTTTCTTGAACGATCAACATGGCTTGAAGGAACATTTTCTACAAAGATTGACCCACTGGTTTCAGGAGAAGATGTTAACGGACAATGTACGCCAGACAAATGGCGATCACAATAACTCAACTTGAGCACAAAGTGAGCTTAGAAATGCGACAAAATTCTTTATGAACAAAGATCTGGATGAGGTGATTGATGAGGACTACATACCTTGTTCTGAATCTGACTCCTCCTCTATAGGAGACAGAGGCGGTGTATACGGCTCCATCTCCTCCTTTATCACAACCGGATGGATTATGGGGCGCCGTATAGGGGTGTCTTTAGGTAAAGGACCTACAATAGTAGTACATAGACATTCCATTTACCAATGCAGTTGATATTTTTGAAAACATTGTAAGAAACGGAGTTGTTTAAAATCAGCAAATTTCTCCTTTTCTCACAATCTTGTCAAATCGATAAAATATAATCACTTTTAATTTTCCAGATGGGATAATTGTTCCTTAGATGTTTTCAATGAAGAAAATCAATGTCACTGTAAATCAAAGCATCCACTCACAATGTAAATTTGTCTGTTGACCTGTGCTGCCAGTGCATTTGATCATGAAAGTCAAGAGGGCACATTTTCATATCATGGGGTACAAGTATGCCAAGTTTGACTATCCCCAGAGGTTTGATTTTCTCTAAATCTTCCACACTACAACATACAGATGCACGACAGAGGATGCTATATCCATTACAGGTGATTGATAACTGCATTAAAAACTTGAGTGATTTTAAAAACCAACCTGGCTTTCTCTTCCGAGGCCCTGGCGAGGATGGCATATTGTCTGAAGGACGTTTTTTCGGTGAATTGTGTCCACCCAACATTGAATCTTCAGCCTCATCTACCATGATATTCTGTGAGAAAAAAATATGTTCGAGTTCAACCTTTTCCCACATACTAATGCTTTCAGATGTCTCTACAGCAGACAACTTTCGAAAAAAATTGTGGCTTATTGAGCAATTTCTCCTTTTGCCACGACGTTTTCAATTCTAGTCAATAGTTCTACTTTCATTTACATACATGTATATATATTTTCTCCTCATATTTATCTAGATGTTTTCGAAGAAGTCTGCTTCAGATTTGTTGTTGTGGGAAAGGTTTAATACTCTTTTTAATTTGAAAGAATAATTGTAATTGTGTACGACATGCCGGTATATTCACCAAATTTTTTATTTATGCAACAACAAACAAGAGCACCAAATGTCACAAAATAGGCCCGTCCTGTTTTTTTGAGACCAAGTATAGTGATAATTGGTTGTAGATCAGCCAAACTTAGAGAGGGTAGACTGTTAGTACAGTTTTGGCCATTTCGAGGGACATAATTGTGTAGTGACTAAGATAACGCTGTTATCAAACCTGACCAAGATATTCTGCCTATCAACATATTGTCTAAATTTGGTGATGATCGGATAAAGGCGTCACAAGTTATTTAGCTGACAAGACCAATTTAAGGTAATTTCTATAATTAAAGGGCAATAACTCTCTATCGACTGGAGCAATATGGCTAGTTCTAGAACTTGTCCGAGATATTGGTGATGATTGGAAAAGGGCTCCTCAAGTTATTGAGCTGACAAGACCAATTTTAGGTAATTACTATAATCAAAGAGCGATAACTCTCGATTGACTACAGCTATATGGCTAATTATCAAACTTGTCAGAGATATTATGGCAATACACATTCTGATCAAATTTAGTGATGATTGGACAAAGGCTTCTAAAGTTATTGACCTGACAAGACCAATTTTGGGTAATTTCTATAATTAAAGGGTGATAACTCTTGATTGACTAAAGCGATATGTCTAGTTATCGAACTTGTCCGAGATATTATCCCAATACACATTCTGATTAAATTTGGTGATGATTGGACAAAGTTTTCTGAAGTAATTGGGCTGATAACATACTGGACGCCGCCCGCCCGCACGTACGCCGCAGGTAAAACTATAATACGATCTGTTTTTTCAAAACGGGCGTATAAAAAAGGGGGAGATAGATAAACAACAAACAGTTAAAAAAAAAATTCCTACTTGCAGGAGGCACTTTGAACGTGTAATTATCGAGTTGAAAACATTGTGGAAACAGAAGAAACTGCTCATAGTGAACCACTATGTTTTCTAGTCTTCTTAATTTATAGATTTTTTTATATTTATTGTCTGAATGTGTCAAGTCATGATCTAATGGGTTTTTTATTTTATTGTTGAAGAGAGACGAAAACACAGTTAAGTCAAGTCATAATACATCTTGTGAAAATTAATTGACCCTGGATAACTGTAAACAGTTTTTGGACCAGTGCCATCGAAAACAGCTAGATAAAGATTACTGCATGTGATAAAAGTATGTGAATGTTCATGTAGAATTTTGGAAGCCTGTCTACTTGATTTATTTGGTTGGGTTAACCCCGTTTTCAACAATTTTTCAGTCATATCAAGGCAGCCAGTTTACCTACTCATGTGTTTCCAGGCTTTCTAACACCAGTACTCCACACTACATACTTTCCAAGCAACTGGCTGCTTTTCAAAATATGTTAGCCCATTGGTGGAAGACGAATGGATGGAAAGAATGTTGGCCGAGCTGGGGTTTGAACTCGCAACTCCTGGATTGAAAGACCGCTTTGCTACATACTGATCTATCGGGTCTCAGAAGTCTAGCTAAGGAGAGTAAACTAGTCTTTATCTAACAATATCACAACATAGGGGCATGGGTTTACCCTTTCTCACATACAAAAAATTTGCAGCAGACAGCTTTGAAATTTCTAGGCAAATATATGGAAAATTTCTACAAATGAAATAGTTATTATTTAACAGAGATGAGAACATTGTGGCAAAAGGAGAAATTGCTCATCTTGAGAAATTTACCTTTTGGCCACAACATTTTCAAAAGTCATCTGCTGCAGGTGTTAGAAAGCGACTGTATGTGAGAAAGGGGGTGGGGTTTGGGGTTAACTGGTAAAGCAGAAGGATAATAACTCTACTTACTTTGTTGACTTTAAATGGATTTCCAAACATATGTATTCGTACAGGCTGGTTCTCCAATTCTCGTAATGGAGCAGGCTGCTTCTTAAGGTATTCCTGATAATTACCCATCTGACCCACTGGGACGCTGTGTAACTCATCTATAAAATACATTTGATTGATTGATTGTATGGTGTTTAACGCCACTATAAACAATTTTTCAGTCATATCCAGAGTAAATTACTAGTACTACTTGTCCAATATCAAGAGCGCCATGTAGAGAAAGTCAATACCAACTAATTATAAATAATTTATTGAACCTTCAACTTCATGCACTCATGGTGGACACTCTACCACTACACCAAAGAGATGGTCTTATAAAACAGATTAATACTCAAGGGCACTGATCTTTTCCAAACTCTGCTGTAATCACATACTAATTGAACCTCCCTGCTGCAGGTGCATTAAAATTTGTCTGAGTGTTAGCAAGTGTTAAACCTTTCCCACATACAACAAATCTGCAGCAGATGACTGAAAACACCCTAAGCAGAAATATGGAAAAATATCTATAAATGAAAGTTTTGTTATTAACTAAAGTTGAAAAAATAGTTGCAAATAGGGAAATTGCTCAAAATATTTGTGAGATGTAAATTCGTAAAATAGCTTTCCCACATACAACAAATCTGCAGCAAATGACATTGAAAACACCTAGGCTGAAATATGTAAATTATCTATAAATGCAAGAATAACAAGAAATATGTGAGCTACTGCTCACTAGTGATACCCCCGCTCATGTTTTGAAAGACATATGTGATGGTGGGGTAAAGGGCCATAACTCCGTGAAAAATCATCCAACCGGAACGCAAACACGATATGCGCATCTACACTTGGTGGTGATCCTTCCTATGAAGTTTCATAAAATTCCAAAAAGCGGTTGCAGAGAAATAGCCCGGAAATGAATTTAGTCATACATAGCCTGATGGTGGAGTAAAGGGCCATAACTCCGTGAAAAATAATCCAACCGGAACGCAAACACGATATGCGCATCTACACTTGGTGGTGATCCTTCCTATGAAGTTTCATAAAATTCCAAAAAGCGGTTGCAGAGAAATAGCCCGGAAATGAATTTAGTCATACATTGGGGTAAAGGGCCATAACTCCGTGAAAAATAATCCAACCGGAACGCAAACACGATATGCGCATCTACACTTGGTGGTGATCCTTCCTATGAAGTTTCATAAAATTCCAAACAGCGGTTGCAGAGAAATAGCCCGGAAATGAATTTAGTCATACATAGGGGTAAAGGGCCATAACTCCGTGAAAAATAATCCAACCGGAACGCAAACACGATATGCGCATCTACACTTGGTGGTGATCCTTCCTATGAAGTTTCATCAAATTCCAAAAAGCGGTTGCAGAGAAATAGCCCGGAAATGAATTTAGTCATACATAGGGGTAAAGGGCCATAACTCCGTGAAAAATAATCCAACCGGAACGCAAACACGATATGCGCATCTACACTTGGTGGTGATCCTTCCTATCAAGTTTCATCAAATTCCAAAAAGCGGTTGCAGAGAAATAGCCCGGAAACGAAAGTGTTACGGACGGATGGACGGACGGAAGGACGGACATGGGTAAAACAGTATACCCCCCCTTTCCTTCGGAACCGGGGGTATAATAATTTATTATAATTATAATTCTCAACATTAGTGTAGTTATATCACGGGATTTCCTTGGAATTTAACCAGTACTACATGTTTACACCAATTAATCAGTCGTAATGCTATCCCGCACCCCTGAGCACCAAGGAGGGAAGCCATTACTCAATATCATAAGTCTATGACTCGACCAGGATTTAAATCCTGTCTCCAGCTCCCAATTGCAGACGCATTAATCACTGTCTGCATGTCGGAAAGGGTAAAGTTCTTACCTGTGTCTGATAATTTAGTGGTACTGTATGATGATTGTAGAAAATTGGTTCTCATTCTAGCGATTTGATCTAATAAGCTCTTTCTTGGAATATCAAATGGATTTCTGTAAAGTAAAGTAAAAAGCCTTTCAATAAAATTTGATAGTCCCTTTTTTCTTGAACAGATTATTTCCCCTTTACTCCAGAATAGATTACTTCCCTATTTCCCTTGAACAGATTACTTTTGAAGTATGTGCATCAGAGCCAGACAAACTTTTTGGGAAACAATTGTTTTCCACGGAACACATGTGTCGCCCACAGGAAGTTGGATAATAAGTGATAAAATGGTTGGACAAAAAACCCAGACAATTATAGTGGGAAACACCCAAAAATATGCCTGCTAGATTTATGGTTCTTGTGCAATGCACAAAAGATGTTTGAAGTAGTTGACACACTGGAAAATATGTGAGAAAATAACTGATTGTGAAAGAAATAAAATGAAAACAAGAGTGACATGATTGTCTTATTTCAATCACCTGGTTAAATTGAACTTCAATAGTGTTCAAAGTCTTTACTCTATACACATATATAACTTATAAGGAAAACAAGGAATGCTATACAGAAAATATCTTCAAATAAAGTAAAATAATTGAGCAATTTCTGTTTTCAAAAGATGTCTGCTTCAGACTCTTTAAAGTTTGTCTGCATGTAGGAAATGGTGAATGGATGAATTTTACCTGAAGCACTGAGGTTTGATTTCCTTGTCCGGTACGGCTACAGTAAACGTATTGTAGTCTGTTAACTCCTGTTTGAGACTGGAGAGGTTTCCCCCCACATTCTTCAACAACTGACTGAAGTCTTTTCGTTGTAAAACCGACGTCTTTGTTCTGAATAATAAAAACAAACAGTATAGAAATATGTTAAATCTTTCAGATAGGAATCTGCCGTTGCCGAGTTGTTAGTGTCCTGGGTTTGTACCTTAGTTGTGGCAGTCATGGAAGTGTGCCTTTGGGCAAAGCACATTTCCTAGCATAGTACTGGTTTGTTTACCCAGGCAGCATGAATAAGTGAACTGTCAGTGATATCAATGTAATAATGTTGGAAACACGGTTAAACCCTAATACAACTTATCCTTCAGATGTCCAGAAAAGGGAGGGTAAGCAGCTGTTTCCCCACATTATCTCTCTTGTTATCTTATTATACCAAACTGTATGTACAGGGTACTCAAAAGAATTGACTCAGTGGGGTTGTTTGGTCAAAAAAGGAATCTAGAACACTAAGAACACACCCTAACCCATCTGTAGATGTGTATTGACCAGGTATAAGGTTAAATCCCTGATATTGATATAAATTAAATAGGATTGTTTGAGTTAATTACACCCAACCATGTGTTTCCTTGCTTTCTCGGGCCAGTACTCCGCACAACCGATGGCTGCTTATTAACATAAACTATAAGCCCATTGATGGAAGACAAATGACGCTTATCACTTTGACTCACTCACTCAGCTTGGGTTCAAACTAACAACACATGAATTGACAGCCTGCGTAGCTACCAACTGAGCTACAGGCGCTTATCAAATAAAGTGGGACACCAAACATACCTAGAACTAACTTTGATTCCCTCGTGTGGAGGTATCTTTGACCCCACCGATGCTACCAATCTATCCATCTCCATTTTGGCCTGCAAATAAAAGTATCTACAAATAATGATCACCTTTCAAGAGTAAGCTACTATCCCATTTTTTTTAATCCTTTCCCACAAACTACAAAACTGCAGCAGACAACTTTGAGAGCATCGACGTGAAAATATGGAAAGTCTCTATAAGGAAAAGTTTAATAATTAAAAGAGTTAAAAACTTTGCAACAAAAGAAGCATTATGAGCAATCTGCCTTTTGTGACGCTGTTTTAAAAATTCATCTGCTGCAGATGCGTTAAAAAGCCTCTATGTGTGGGAAAGAGCAAAACACAAGCGTTTGAAGAAACGGACGACACCTCTGCCATATGTCAGTGAGCAAAAGAAAGCCAGATGAAGAAGAAGTGATCCCTATGTGCCTACTTGCTAACCAAAACAAACCAAAGTATAAATATATCTAAAATTTTTGTTCTTTGCAAAGCATAACCCTTTCCTACATACAGATTCTTTCTGAGGCCTCTTATAATGAGCAATTTCTCCATTTGCCACAATGTTTTTAACCCTTCCCAATAGTTAAATTTAGGTTAATACATATTTTCCATAATTTTTGCCTAGATGTTTTCAAAGTTGTCTACTGCAGACTTGACACCAGTACAACCACATACAACAAACCTGCAGCAGATGACTTTGAAAACATTTTGGCAAAACAACCGGAAACATTACTATCAGTGGAAGTATAATTATTGAATAGAGTTCAAAACATTGTGGCAAAAGGAGAAATTGACCATAATGAGCAATTTCTTCGTTTGCCACAATGTTTCAAATGTAGTCTGCTGCGGAGGCATAATAATAGTTCTGCAGGTGGGAAAGGTTTATATTCTTCATAAATTGGGGCCTTAAAACCCTCTATTGTGGGCACTCAAAAGACTCGACTCAATGACAGGATTCTTTTAAGCACACATAGGATAGGTCAGAGATGATGGACAGTATGATTTATTAATGGAGTTGGGTTAAATGCCGTTTTTAGTGGTATTTCAGTCATGACACGGCTGGCCAGTTCACTTGATGCCGTTTTTCCTGACTTTTTCACATTACTTCCTACAACACCCTTCCCAGGCAACTGGCTACCTTCCAACATAGACTTTTTAGCGCGGGTGGAAGTATGACAAGACTTTTATCAATCATCGGAAAGAATGAAGAGTCAAGTCGAGATTTAAACCTAAATCTCTTGACGGGCAGTGCGAAAGAGGTTGTTTGAAAAGATCAGTGTACTCCTCCAAATTTAGTATTCTACAGTTGAATGGCAGAAAGGATTAATGATCCCATCCGATCAAAACTTACCATATTTTTTAACTTTTTGAGGTAGGTGATCACACTATAACTCAAGACATTTTCCGTATTATCTGGAACTAAATTCTGTATTCCCATTCGACCCAAGGCTCTCTTCAATGGCTGAAAATAAAAAATATATATTGATCGTCTTGGCGCCACTTTTAACAATTTTTTAGTTATATCATGGTGTTTCCTTGGTGAGTTACCAGTACTATACACTAGTCAGTCAGTTGAAATGTTTAACTGCAACCCAGAGCGCCAAGGAGGGCAGCCATTACTACCATTTTTAAAGTGTTTGGTATGACCCAGAGTGGATCAAACCTAGGCTATGACCTCCCACACTATAGGATGACGATCTACCATAACACCACCGAGTGGGTGAAAGTGAGGAAAATCAAACATCATTAAGGACATGAATGAATTCAACTATAGTGACATACCTGTGCATAGTATCCGGGCATAGTTTTGATATAACTGTCAAATCTCTGTCTCCATTGTTGAGTAGGTTTCAATTTGTGAACTTTGAATAACTCATCTGAAAAGGAAACAGTAATTCTATTGTATCATTATCAGTCATAAAGTAATTTATTTATTTTATTTATTTATTGGGGTTTTACGCCGGTTTCAGTTATATCACGGCGACAGTTCACTTATTCATGATCCCTGGGTAAACAAACCAGTACTAGGCTAGAAAATGTGCCTTGCCCAAGGGCACTCCACCATGACCGTAGTGCCGCGACTGGGGATCGAACCCGGGACACTCGGTTTCGAAATCCCCGACGTTAACCACTCGACCACAGCGGATTCCTTAAGTAATTTATAGAATGTCTCCTGAATTTCAGTCTAAAACTACTTGAGTAATTGATTAGTTAACCCTTTCCCACCTACAGACGCATTTTGACACAATAGCAGCAGACGACTTTTGAAAACAATGTGGCCAAAGGTGAAATTGCTCATGATGAGCAATTTCTCCTTTGGCCACAATGTTTTCAACTTTATTTAACAATTAATATATCTTTTATGGAGATTTTTCAGGTTTTTATCACTATGTTTTCGAAGTCATATGCTGCAGATTTGTTGTACGTGGTAAAGGGTTAAAAAAGGGATTATATTTGCAACACTTGATGTTTCAATACGAAAATATATATCCACATATTTTGAACCAATGTATTAACCCTTACCCGCATACAGATGCTTGCTGATGCCCTCCGCAGCAGACAACTTTTGAAATCACTGTGAAAAAAGAAGAAATTGCTCATAATGAGCAATTTCTCCTTTTTGCCACAATGTTTTCAACTTATTTCAATTATTTGTTCATTCATCTATATTGATGACTAAATATTTTCAAATTCTGATTCAGATTTGATGTATATGGGAAAGGGTTAATAATTCTAATCTATACAAATATCACTACGGTAGAATAAAACAAGAGCGCCAAATGTCACAAAATGCCCCCATCCTATTTTTTTGAGACCAAGTATAGTGATAATTGGTTGTACGTCAGGCAAATTTAGAGAGCGGACACTGTTGATATAGTTTTGACCATTTCGAGGGATATACGTGTGGAGTGACTAAGATAACGTGGTTGGTTAACGAACCTGACCAAGATATTCTGCCCATCAACATATTGTCTAAATTGGTGATGATCAAATACAATGAATCAAGCGATATAGCTGATTATAGCACTTGTCCGAGATATTATGCCCATACACATTCTGACTAAATTTGGTGATGATTGGATAAAAGCTTCAAAAGTTATTGATGTGACAAGACCAATTAGAGGTAATTTCTATAATTAAAGGGCAATAACTCTCCAGTGAATGAAGTGATATGGCTGGTAATCGAGCTTGTCCGAGATATTTTGCCAATTTACACATTCTGACTAAATTTAGTGGTGACAGGACAAAGGATTTTAAAGAAATGCATCATATTGTCTAAATTGGTGATGATCAAATACAATGACTCAAGCGATATGGCTGGTTGTAGAACTTGTTCGAGATACTATGTCCATTCACATTCTGACTAAATTTGGTGATGATTGGATAAAGGCTTCTAAAGTTATTGAGCAGACAAGATCAATTTTAGGTAATTTCTATAATTAAAGGGCAATAACTCTAGAGTGACTATAGCAATATGGCTAGTTATCAAACTTGTCCGAGATATTATGCCAATTAACATTTTAACAAAATTTGGTGATGATTGGACAGTCTTCTTAAGTTATTGGGCTGACAAGACCAATTTTAGGTAACTTCTATAATTAAAGGGCGATAACTCTCCATTGACTAGAGCGATATGGCTAGTTATCGAACCTGTCCAAAATATTATGCCAATACACATTCTGAATAAATTTGGCGATGATGTGACAAAGGCACCTCAAGTTATTGGGCTGACAAGACCAATTTTAGGTAACTTCTATAACTAAAAGGCGATAACTCTCGATTGACTAGAGCGATATGGCTAGTTATCGAACTTAATCGCGTTAAATTTCCCAAAATGAAAGGCTAAGGCCTCTTCCACATTTCTGGAAAAAAGGCCCTGTTATGCCAATACACATTCTGACCAAATTTGGTGATGATGGGTTGATTGATTGGGGTTTAACGCCGTTTTTAACAATTTCTCAGTCATATCACGGCGGCCAGTTCACCTACTCATGTGTTTCCTGGTTTTTCTCACACCAGTACTCCACATAACAATCTTCCCAAGCAACTGGCTGCTTTTCCACATAGAATTAGCCCATTGGTCTTCCACAAATGACGCATTTCGCAATGACATTTGTCAAACGTGGTGATGATGGGACAAAGGCTTCTAAAGTATTTAGCTTACAAGACCAATTTTAGGTAATTTCTATAATTAAAGAGTGATAACTCCTGATTGACTGAACTCATACTCCACATAACAATCTTCCCAAGCAACTGGCTGCTTTTCCACATAGAATTAGCCCATTGGTCTTCCACGAATGACGCATGTCGCAATGACATTTGTCAAACGTGGTGATGATGGGACAAAGGCTTCTAAAGTATTTAGCTTACAAGACCAATTTTAGGTAATTTCTATAATTAAAGAGTGATAACTCCTGATTGACTGAAGTGATATGGCTAGTTATCAAACTTGTCCAAAATATTATGACAATACACATTCTCTACCACTACTCCACGAGGTGGTTAAGAGGAAAGGAACAGTGAACTACTGCTAAACAGGCGGATATTATAACCCCTAAACCACAGGGAAGGACAAACACATCGGGACATGCTTGTTTCATGTAATTTTTCGTTTTCCTGCAAGGCTTATTAGGACAGCAAGACAATCATTCAGCTCATTGTCTTTTCCAATCTGCTAAATTAGCAGTGGTCCTGTGATCCCTGGCCAGTAACTTTTGGTTCGGACCAGTGAAAATTTTCCTTTGGCCAATTTTCAGATTTCAGATTAGTGATTTCTAAAAGTTAATTTCAATGACTGCTTTTCTATTTTTCAAATCACTTTCACTTATTACTAGAGATTTTTGTATACCATTGTCTCAATGCTATTAAACTCTAAAGACAACTGCTGCAGATTTTCTGCAAGTTAGGAAAGGATAAGAAGGATTGATTGATTGTTTGATGTTTTACGCAACGTCGACAATTCTTCAGTTATATCACAGTGTTTCCTGAATAAGTACTACTGGTCAATTTATCCTGACAACAGCCAGTCAGTTGTAATGCAAACCCAGCATCCCTGAGAGCAAAGGATGGCAGCTATTACTACCATTTTCTTAAGTCTTTGGTATGACTCTGCAGGTGACCTCCCACACTCGAGGGGGACACACTACCACTACACTACCATGCAGTTAAATAAGAAGGAAAAGTTTGATGTAAACTTACCTAGAAGGGGCAGTAATACTGGGTAATTATATGGCATCACAAATAAATTAACAGACGTCAAAGTGCTGCTAGCTTTTATATATCCAAACGGATGTCCAATTTCACTATATTTAGCACTGTTACTTATGAACACTTGCCAACACACATTCGGCTGCCGCCTTTCGAGAATATATTGAGTCAATGGCGACGGTTCCAGCTCATATTTATCAAAAGGTAAATTGTCAATCACCATTGGTTCACACGGCGTACAGGAGAATTGAATATTCGGATGGGCCGATCTTGCTGGCTGTGTAATAAATTCAGAATAAATTAACACTTTTCAACATATAGGCACAATCTGACGTCTCTGCAGCAGACAATTTTTGAAATCATTCTTGCAAAACATGGAAATTGCTCATAATCAATTTCTCTATTTGCAACAATTATTTCAATTCCATTCAATTATCAGACATACCATAATCTATTGAGATCATCTATAATTTGGGATTCCTAATTTTAGCCGCTGATTTATTGTATGTGGGAAATTGTTATTATAATATAAAATATTTTTTAAATATATTGTGAAGATTTATAGAAATATTTAGAGATGAGAAAAAATAACAATATTTCCTAGTGAGAAAAATGTAATGTCTGTTAGGGCTATTCCAGTAAAACATATGTCCCACCCCAGGAAGGCACTTTCAAAATTGACCAACCCCCTTCAGAAGTTTATTTGACTAGAAAAGAACCCCCTTTAGAATATTTTCTGAGCAAATTCGGACCCCCTTCAGAAGTTTATATTTTTTGTTGCAAATTTCAACCCTCAATAGCAGTTTTGTCGGACTTCTGATTAGGACTTACTATAAGTGTATTCATGGTCCAACAGTAAGTTTCTGCTCTTGCATCGTAAGTAAAGATGTTGATTCTGACAGGAATTAAAATACACATGAATTTGTATTGAGGTTTAAGACTGATTTTCAACATCTTTGGCCATTTAAAGGCGGTCAGTTATCCATACCCTCTGTTCCTGGAAGACCCAGTACTAAGCCAAACCCAAACAACTGACAGTTTCCTCATATAAATCAGAGGCGGAGGCCTCGAACTCGGAACCTTCAGGTTACTAACCTAGCATATTACCAACCACGCCACAAAGGCCTTCATTAAGATATTTCAAATTAAATTTGAACAGGAAAATGTGTCCATGGAACACAGATGCCCCAGTCGACAGTCAGATGAACAAATGTAGGGTCACAAATAGCTTTATTCAACAATTAAACAAAATAACTTTTTTCCGATTTTCAGTACCATACCGTTTTGATCGTATCTCGAAAATTTGTCTTCAAACGAATTCTGTACACTACGTTTGAGAAATATATTATGTGGTTAAAACAAAGCGGTTTTTCTTCATCGGGCAGTCTGTCTGTCACAGTGATTCAGATTGCAACTCGGTCTTTTAAGACAGCTGTCCTAAATGTAAAAAAAAAACCAGGCCATTTTGTCCTAAACTTAAACAAGAGGGCCATGATGGCCCTGGATCGCTCACCAGATTTTTCTTTTCACTATAGCAATATAAGCCCTGCCCCCTGGTAGTTTCCTACCTTGGCTTGGCTTGAAAAAATCGTAAGAGGGTCACCCTAGGAACATTTCTAGTAAATCTTTTGAAAATAGATCAGACACTTTCGGAGGAGAAGATTTGTTAAGGTCCACTATATCCATATAAGGCAAAATAGCTCCGCTCCCTGGAGGCCATTTTTTTATGACCAATCAAAATGGCTTCAAGATATCTGATGGAGGGTCACCCAAGGAACATTTCTACAAAATTATTAAACAAGAGTACCGCGGTACATAATACGCCTGTCAGGAACTTCTTTACAAATATTCTAAGTCCAAAAAGGGGCATAACTCATTCAAAAATTGACGAAATCCCAGGAAATATGAACTTGATCTGTGACACATCACTACAAAGCCTTATACAAAATTTCAGCTCAATAGCTCAAAGTATGTAGGAAAAAAGTGTGGTAAACCCGAACGGACGGAGGGACGGAGGGAGGGACATGTATGACCATACCATAATACGTACCGTTTTTAAGAAACGGTCGTATAAAAATCGGCCTGACACCTTTGGAGGAGAAGATTTTTAAAGTTTTCACTATAGCCATATAAGTCAAATTAGAGTTAAATGATAGAGGGTCACCCAAGGAACATTTCTACAAAATTATTTGAAAATCGGCCAGACATTTTTGGAGAAGAAGATTTTTTAAGTTTTCACCTTAGTCATATAAGTCAAAATAGCCCCGCCCCCCTGGCGGCCATGTTTTTTGACCAATCAACACAGCTTCAAGGAATCTGATAGAGGGTCACCCAAGGAACATTTCTAAACAAGATGTGTTTGTGAAACACTGATGCCCCCCAATGGCAACATCTAGGTCAAAGGTCAAGGTCGCAAGGTATACACATGTGAAATATGGTAGCCTTACCTGTTATTGTTCAAAAGTAGTGGGGAAGGTTAAAAAAAAAATTGAGAATGGCAACATCTAGGTCAAAGGTCAAGGTCGCAAGGTCAAAAATGTTGGTACTGACAGAAAGGTCATGTCACAAGGAATACACATGTGAAATATGGTAGCCGTATCTGTTATGGTTCAAAAGTAATGGCCAAGGTTAAAGTTTTTTTCGAGAATGGCAACATCTAGGTCAAAGGTCAAGGTCGCAAGGTCAAAATTGTTGGTACTGACAGAAAGGTCATGTCACAAGGAATACACATGTGAAATATGGTAGCCGTACCTGTTATGGTTCAAAAGAAGTGGTCAAGGTTAAAGTTTTTTTCGAGAATGGCAACATCTAGGTCAAAGGTCAAGGTCGCAAGGTCAAAAATGTTGGTACTGACATGTGAAATATGGTAGCCATACCTGTTATGGTTCAAAAGTAATGGCCAAGGTTAAAGTTTTTTTCGAGAATGGCAACATATAGGTCAAGGTCAAGGTCGCAAGGTACTGACAGAAAGGTCATGTCACAAGGAATACACATGTGAAATATGGTAGCCATACCTGTTATGGTTCAAAAGAAATGGCCGAGGTTAATTTTTTTTTCGAGAATGGCAACATCTAGGTCAAGGTCAAGGTCGCAAGGTGAAAAATGTTGGTACTGACAGAAAGGTCATGTCACAAGGAATACACATGTGAAATATGGTAGCCGTATCTGTTATGGTTCAAAAGTAATGGCCAAGGTTAAAGTTTTTTTCGAGAATGGCAACATCTAGGTCAAAGGTCAAGGTCGCAAGGTCAAAAATGTTGGTACTGACAGAAAGGTCATGTCACAAGGAATACACATGTGAAATATGGTAGCCGTAGCCGTACCTGTTATGGTTCAAAAGAAATGGCCAAGGTTAAAGTTTGTTTTGAGTATGGCAACATCTAGGTCAAAGGTCAAGGTCGCAAGGTCAAAAATGTTGGTACTGACAGAAAGGTCATGTCACAAGGAATACACATGTGAAATATGGTAGCCGTATCTGTTATGGTTCAAAAGTAATGGCCAAGGTTAAAGTTTTTTTCGAGAATGGCAACATCTAGGTCAAAGGTCAAGGTCGCAAGGTCAAAAATGTTGGTACTGACAGAAAGGTCATGTCACAAGGAATACACATGTGAAATATGGTAGCTGTACCTGTTATGGTTCAAAAGTAATGGCCAAGGTTAAAGTTTTTTTCGAGAATGGCAACATCTAGGTCAAAGGTCAAGGTCGCAAGGTCTAAAATGTTGGTACTGACAGAAAGGTCATGTCACAAGGAATACACATGTGAAATATGGTAGCCGTACCTGTTATGGTTCAAAAGTAGTGGTCAAGGTTAAAGTTTTTTTTGTGCAGACAGACAGACAGACCAACAGACCAACCAACCAACAGACAGGCCAAAAACTATATGCCCACCGAATCGGAGATTCCGGGGGCATAAAAATGATTTGAAAATCTGTCAACCAGTTTGGCAGAAGAAGAATTTTGAAGTTTTTTTCATTTCGTTGCCATGGAAACCAGAATTCTGCATGGATCCCAAAAATTTGAAGGAATTCTGGTGAGGCCATTGGGAGGATGCTTTCTGTGAAGTTTCAGCCCAATTGACCCACTGGTTACTGAGGAGAAAAAGTTGCCGGACAAAAGGCGATCACAATAACTCGCCTTGAGCAAAGCTCAGGTGAGCTAAAAATTCAAACCCAGAAAGGCCACTTTTAGATGCGCTTTCCAAACTTACACTTACTGATGAACACCTATTAAAAATCTGCAGCAATATTGAAAACCTTTTAGAATTACAGTTAATATACTAACAGGTTAAGAAAACATTGTGGCAAAAGGAGAAATGAGCAATTTATTCTTTTCCACAATGTTTTCAAAAGTCTTCTTCAGGTGACTGTCTAGCTTGTATTTTAAACTTATTTAGTGTTAAGCTGGAGTAAATTATTGTAATTTTCTCTTTAAACTAAATTTAAACATAAGTAAAGAGGGAAGAGAAAAAGTCATCTAATTGACTGTGGTTTCAGAGGAAAATGAAGCATTTCCACTATGTGACAGGTGATATACCTGGACAGTCTAAAATGTTTAAAAATTCAATTAGGCTTGTATATTTATGATGTGGGGGATTTTGAGTGTCTTGTAAATTATGGCCTTTTCATTTTCGCTGCTGGCCTTTATCACAACTTGTTCAAAGTTTGGCAGCAGATTTGCACAAATCACAGAGGCCTTATGGTTTTTGCTGTCTGCGTGCCTCTTTAATGTACTGGTCCGAAAATAGGAAGTCCCGTCAGTCAATGCATTTTTTATATGTTGTGTGCACAAATTGTAGCCGTTTTTCTGCATTGAAATATGCTCAGCCAGACATTTTGAAACGCTCTAGACGATTTGACAGGCAAATCAGGTACAGTACTTATTGAGGAGTTGGGCATTTGTTCTTAATCGGCTGAATTTTGATTATTTTTTCCGTTTTAATGCTTGTCGACGCGTTATCTTTCCGAAAAAAAAAGCGATTGTCGAAAATGTTTTCGTTCCGACATTTTGAAAGGGTTTAATCCGGGTTCTTAAAAGAGGCCCTACGATTGGCTGATATTTAATAAGCCAGCCAATGAAATCAAGTTTTACATCAATGATCATTAGACGCTTTACATGTAGTATACTTTAATGCATTGTAACTGCTATGAAGCGCGTACGTAACTCGACAAAACGCTTTTTGTTTATTATGAATCAAAATGCGTCTACTGCACATGATATTTTTCAGTTGGCTTCGCGGAGATTAACTCTAGCGATGTCATATTTCCGATGCCCGACGCCAATCTGATTCTGAATCTCTGCAGTCAATATAAATGAGCAGATACGGACAGAGGCAAAAAAGAAAATGATGCCCCCCTTTAGAAGCGAAATTGGACTTTTCACCACCCCCTACAGTAGCAAATTAAGAAAAAGACCTTCCCCCTACAGAATTTTTTTATTTTGCCGTCCTGGGGTGGGACATATGTTCAACTGGAATAGCCCTTATGAAAAATGACATGGGAATATTCATTTGTAATACTGTAAAACGTTAAATAAGAGTTCCCTGCGCTTTTACCTGCTAACTTATGCAAAAGTTCATTGTTTGCTACACACGCGTAAAAATCACCCAGGATAGCTTTCCCAGAGATTTTTTTGGGCCATTTTTATAGCTGGTAATCGGTCATGTTCCCAATGGTAAAACATGTTTTCCCCCAATTTTTTGAATAAAAATTCCCAAGCAGAAGTACAAAATAAATTCGAGAAAAAAAAAGAAACAAAGAAGAAAATATAAACAAAATTGTTATATCCCTTACATAATATAGAAGCATATCATTTATGAAATAGATTATAAATACCAAATTTGCCAAAAAATACGCAAACATTCCTGATTCCATAAGTATGTCATATTCCCCAAATTACCCCCCAAAAAAACCGATTCCGCTATCAAATGTTAATCCTTTCGAACATACACCAAATCTGCACCAGGCGACTTTAAAAACATATTGGCAAAAATGTGAAATATCTCCATAAATGAGTTTAATCATTAAATAAAGTGGAAAACATTTTGGCAAAAGGGAAAAATTTCTCCTTTTGCCACAATGTTTTAAAAAGTCATATGCTACAAACGCATCGTAATGTGTCTGCAAGTGGGAAAGGGATTAACAGTAATTTAGGCGACAGGCGCACATTGATTTATTCTGCTATTTGATAGGTCAAAAAGGCAACCTAATACGAGAAATAGATTCCATTTATCATTAATATAGAGCTATACTATGTGAAATGGTTTAGACTTTTTGTTTTTAATACAGGTGTTTAATTAAAAAAAATCCATAATTGGAAGTTTAATAACTGAACCAAGTTCAAAACATTATATTATGTCAAGGAAATATTTTGAACTATGTGCAATTTTTCTTTTTACAGCAATGTTTTTGACAGGCGTCTGCTGAATATGCGGCACCCTAGAAAGTGTTGGTGTCGAGATAAAAACATTTCAAAGAAGGGTAAGTATTGTAAGGCCAGAAAGAAGTGTTTAGATAACAAGAGCACCGTGTATGGCACAGACGCTCGACTGATAGAGCACAGAAAACAAGCTGAGCTGAACAAAAATTTTAACCGGACATCCATGCCGCCGCCACCGCCATGACGATAGCTGTCGTTTTTTCAAAAGTCGAGCTAAAAACGGAAAGAGTGTTTAGATAAAAACATACCAAAGATGGTTGAGTATTGTCAGGACAGAAAGCTGTGCCGAGATAAAAAGGGAAAGAAATGTTGAGATCAAAACATACCAAAGAAGGTTGAGCATTGACAGGCCAGAAAGCAGTGCCGGGATAAAAAGGGAAAGAATTGTTGAGATTAAAACATACCAAAGAAGGTTGAGTATTGTCAGGCCAGAAAGCTTCTGGGATAGGCCAATGTCCGACTGAGTATCCTTTTTGAGCTGATCTTGGGACAAGAATAAGTCTTCTCAGATTGTGCCAGCTTGTGTTGCTAGGCAACTGGGAAGGTGGGGGCGGCAGTATGACCTTGATATCTTCCTCTTCCGATTTAATGTGTCCGTTGATATGGTTTTCTGTAAAAAGAACCAGATAAAGACATCATTCCAACACTATGAATTATTGTAAGATGTAGCAGTGTTATAGATAAAGAGAGCTTCTTAAATGCTACAATATTTATTTCTGCACACAACGTCATGTTGTGGGTACTCCGCATGACAGTTAAATAACAGAGATGCTGTTGGGAATAAAACCCTTCACACCCATGTTGCTGGATTTTGAGCAATTTCTCCTTTCTCCCATAGTCATCTGCTATGGAAACATCAAACAAGGGTTTTAAAAACAAAGATTGACATCACAGCAAATATATGACCAAGTCTTGCAGAAATACGGCTTTTTTTAACATGGCGACAAAAGAAGTAATTGCACAAAACGTGCAATTTCTCCTTTTGCCACAATGTTTTCCACGTTTAGTCATAGGTTATCCATTCAGTTGTGGAGATTTTGTTTTTTGACAAAATACGTTCAGTCGTCTGCTGCAGAATTGTCGTATGAGGGAGAGGGTTAATATACATTGTTTGAGGGCATACCCAGTAAATTGTCCAGTCATGCACAGAGCTCTAGATAAGGGGCGTATCTCGAATGTGTGTAAAACATGAGGGCCATGATGGCTACCATATCACTCACATGAGGAAATACTTTCCATCCCTGCGAGCCTCAGTTTAGAAAGATAGTCTTCATTTTAGCTATTTTGTTGGAGGGTCACCAAATGATTATGTGTACCATTAAACTTGAATTCTGGCAGTTGATTGAATAGGAGGAGATTGTTAGTTTGTATCAAGTCTATATAAGGAAACTCTACCCCTTCCCATTGGGGCCTCATTTTTTGAAGGACAGGCTTCATTTTAACTTTGTTGATGGAGGGTCACTAGATGATCACCAGATGATCATTTGTACTAAATTCCTTAGAATTCTGACATCCAGTTTTTGATTTTTGAGGAGAACCATTTCTGCACTGATATCCATTACTTAAGCTATTTTGGAAGAGAGGATCATGTCAGGCTCATTTATGCAGAAGTTAAATGGAATTGACCAGGTGGTATAGGAGATGTCTTTTGTATAAATGTTGGTGGGTGACAGACTGGCGATGAGCGATCAGAAGAGGTAACATTGAAGGGAGCACTATGTGCTCATGTGAGTTAAAAATCTTCATTTTATCTCTAAATGTATATGTTGTGGGAATTTCAAAGAATTTTCACAGGGAGATGATTCTAGTAAATACCAACAACATACCAATAGGGGTCAGAGAGATGTTGCCTGTTTCCCAATGCCTCTGCAGCAGATTACTTGTGAAAACATTGTGATAAAAGGAGAATTTGATCAGCATGAACAAGTTTTCCTTTTGCCACAATATTTTAAACACAATTCAATAATTATACTTTGATTTATAGATTTTCTAAAGTTTCAACTGAGATGCTTTCGAAGTCATCTGCTGCAGACTTACTGTACGGGGATAAGGGTAAAGGGTAAAGGGACAACGATTGGGTTCACTCCCCCTTATCTAGACCCCTGTCATATACAGGCAATCAAGAGATTTATACCCATGACTACTGTGAGCAATGCCAACCCAACTTTCTATTCTGTCAAGACTCATGAGTAGAGGTCTGGACAAGTCTGGCTGGGCTCACAGAGTTCTTTCACTGGAAAATAGGCAAACAGCTAAATTGTAGGTACAGTCAACAGCAGAGCTCTAGATAGGAAGAGTATTTCATATCCCCAAATCCTTATTTGAACCTCAAACCCTATGTTGTGGGTACCCACAACATAGGGTTTAGTGGAGTCATAAGAGAGATATGGATGGGAAAAGAATAGTTCACTCCTCCTTATCTAGTCCTCTGCAGTGAGTCAAATCCATTTCAAAGGGCAACTTGTATTTAGAAGTCAAATGTACCACTCAACCTATTGTAATAAATCACCAATATACAGCAGTTACCTGCATTAAACAAGCATTAACTTGTATTAACACTGTCCCACCTGTAGCAGATGACTTTTGAAAACATCCTGGCAAAAAGGAGACAATGCTCGTGATGAGTAGTGTTTCTCCTGTTGCCACAATATTTTCATCTCCATTCAATAAATATGCCTTCTTTTATCTAGATATTTTCCCTATTTTTTGCTTAGATATTTTCAAGGTCATCTGCTGCAGATTTGTATGTTTGTGAGAACGGGTTAGAAAGCCACTTATACAAAAGTATAAAGCGGAAGAATGCAAGAATCAACCTTTTCATGTTCACAAACCCATAACTTCTAATACAATAATAATATTACCTTAGTTAAACAGTTGACCTCTTTTAGCCCTTACACACATACATCAAATCTGCAGCAGACAACTTCAAAAATATCACAGCAAAAATGCGGGAAAATCACCATATACAGGTACAATTATTGAATTAAGTTGAAAAATATTGTAGCAAAATGAGAAATTGCTCAGCTCACCTTAAAATTTCTCCACAATGTTTTCAAAAGTCGTCAGATACGTTAAAATAATTCTGCATGTTGGAAGGGGTAAGATTTCACTTTTGTTTTGTTCCCTTGAGCGCTGCTTAACCCTTTCCCTCATATAGACGCTTTCTGAAGCCTCTGCAGCAGATGGCTTTTTGAAAACATAGTGACAAAAGAAGAAATTGCTCAAAACGAGCAACTTCTCCTTTTGCCACCATGTTTTCCACTTTTAGTCATAGGTTATCCATTCAATTATAGAGGTTTTCTATTAATTGACAAAATATGTTCAAAGTTGTCTGCTGCAGAATTCTTGTATGAGGGAAAGGGTTAACCCTTTCCCACATCCTCTGCATCAGGCAACTTTTGAATACTGTGTGGTAAAAGAAGAAATTAATCAGCATGAGGAGCAATTTCTCTTTAAGCCACAAGCTTTCACCTCTATTTAATAATTAAACATTTTTTCCCAAGATATGTTCAAGGCCTTCTGCTGCAGAAATGTTGGATGTGGGAATGGGTTTAGATGAATTTGACTGTACTGCAAAGACCACTGAACACCTTACAATATTATCACAGAAGAGCATTCTTCTTGTTTATGATATAGCACCGCAAAGAAAAGTCTGCAAGCAGCTTTTTTACCATGTCAACGTACAACAAGCATGATATATAGTTAAATAGCCTAACTATGTGTTTTTTCTCCTGCATAATTCCTTTGCAAGAGTTTACTTTGCTCCATAACCAATGCAACAAGTTAAACAATGTTCATGATGCTTGCCATCTCTGTCAACATTATATTATTATCAAATTCATACCTCCTTTTTTCCAAAGTTAATATTTTATCCTCACAATTTTCAAAGCAGGGAAGAAAATGAGGTAGAATATGCGATAATCTTAAGGATAATGGGTTAAACATATTAACCAGGTTTGATTAATTGAATGGATTTAAATGTCATTTTCATGACCAGGTGGGAAATTTGTTCCATAGTTATGACAAATTATTCAAGTACATCAGGAGTGAGGCAAATTTTAAGACGTTTGAACAAATTCCTTTACCTCCTAACTCCGATTCCAATTTTGGTAAATCATTCTGTAGAATTGGTGGATCCAACCCAATCTTTTCGAACTGTATCACTACTCCATTCTGTACCTTTGACACAAGACTTTCTATGGCAGCATTTAACATTTTTTGATTAAAGACTGAATAGGATCTTCCTGAAATTGCAAAAAAAGACACCATAGTCTATTGTTCAAAATCTTGATCATCATTCAATCGTCTAGAACAAAATTAAGGCCAAAACAGACGTTACAACATTCAGAAATTGACACAAGATTAAGGTTGATTGATTGGGGTTTAACGCCGTTTTTAACAATTTCTCAGTTATATCACTGCGGCCAGTTCATCTACTCATGCATTTCCTTGTTTTCGTACATCAGTACACCACACAACAATCTTCCCAAGCAACTGGCTGCTTTTCCACATAGACACAAGATTAAGGCCAAAACAGATGTTACAACATTCAGAAACTGACACAACACAAGAGTCACACTGTTGGTCCGAACACATTACAAACTCTTATCAGACCTTTTCAGTTTCAAATTGGGACATGTCAGAAAGTCTAAAATAATATAACACTTATTCAGAGGAGTAGATAAGGGGGGTAGTCTTTTCCCCACAATTTCTCTCTTATTACTCAACCAAACCCTATTTTGTATTTACTCAAAAAAATCATATCAGTGAGACGATTCTTTTGAGTACTCACAACATAATGTTTGAAGTCAAATAAAAGTTTTTAAGAACGTGAACAATGCCCCTTATCTGGAGCGCTGCTTATTGTTCCATTATTATCCCAGAATTGCTTAGCTATGACACTATTCTGTTTGAATGACAGTTTGTTTGTTTGAGTGGTGTTTACATCACTTTCAACAATATCTCAGTTATATCTAGTAACATCAAGGCATTTCCTTGATCATTTGTCCCAACCAAATCCAGTTAGTCGAAATGACAGTTTGTTTGTTTGAATGTTGTTTGCTTCACTTTCAACAATATCTCAGTTATATCTAGTAACATCAAGGCATTTCCTTGATAATTTGTCCCAACCAAATCCAGTTGGTCGAAATGACAGTTTGTTTGTTTGAATGTTGTTTGCTTCACTTTCAACAATATTTCAGTTATATCAAGGCAGAAACTCTAACCACTACACCATGGAGACAGATTCGAAACAAACCATCTTTATTGACCCTTTTCCACATACAGACAACATTTGAAAACATTATGACAAAGGGAGAAATTGCAGATTATGAGCTATTCATACATTTGCCATATTGTTTTCAACTCTTTTCAATAATTAAACTTCCATTTATATGGACGGAATATATTTTTGTCTCGATCTTTTCAACTTCAACAATGGCAGATTGGATGTATGTGGGAAAGGGTTTGAGCCCTGTCCAAGTAACCGATATATCTAATGTCTCTACAGCAAACAACTTTTGATATTATTACAGGAGGATAATTGTTAATCATGATTCTAATTTCTTATCAAGTTTATAACTGGGTATCAAAAAACAAATTGAAAAACTTTTTCAATATCTCATGTATAAATCATCGGTACATTTCAAAGGCTTAATTTGTAATCAACCTTCAAACCCTACGTTGTGAGTACTTAAAAAGTCTCTATGAGGTTAGGTAGCAAAAAAGCTATTTTGGGCGTAAAAAAGACCCTCATATTTAGACCCTCTGATTTCTCACCTCCAGTGACCTCACACATGGCATCTACAGGGTGATTTTCTGCAGCAGGGATGTACATATTACTATTCAGATCGATCGGCACACTGCCCGAGAGTCGCATCACGAGGCCAAATATTCTCTGATCCCATCGGAACGGCTCTTTCGTCAGCTCATGTCCAGGTACACATGAATTGTTCATAGGGATGTTTAACTGGAAAATAATGTATCACACCATGTTTACATTACATGCAGTATTACTTGACAAAATTGACCCGATCCTTTAATAGTGACTTTTATGCAAACATTTGATTTAACCCTTTCCCACATGTAGATGCTTTCTGATGCCTCTGCAGCAGACGACCTTTGAAATCATTGTGTCAAAAAGAGAAATTGCTCAGTGACTCGATAATTTCAAAGTCGTCTGCTGCAGATTATTGTATGTGGCACAGGATTATTATGACATCCATGTCTTGTAAGCATTACCCCAGATATTACATATCTGCAGCAGACGACTGTTACAACATTTATTCAGAAATATGGAAACTCTCTATATTATTGAATAAAGTTGAAAACATTAAGTTATATAGACACCCTAGTACACATTCCCATGGTCCCTGTAAGCTTAACCAGTACTTTAACACTGGGCTAAGAAATGTGCCAAGATTGTCACAAACAAGTCTACAGGCAAACTTGAGATCATGTCTCAGCCACTGGCTCATTTAATAAGAGCCCTTACAGAAACAACAGCACTTTCTGGACTGAATGCTCCAGCCCATCCTTTTTATATTGATGAGAAAAGGGAGATAACTCAAACTGAAAGCTAGTATTACTATGACTTATCCTTCTTATATTTATAGAGTACTTGAAAGGGAGATAACTCAAATTGAAGCTAGATTATGATTGATACTTCTTAACCCTTTCCCTTATACGACAATTCTGCAGCAGACGACTTTGAACATATTTTGTCAACATTTAGAAAATCTCTATAATCAAATGGATAACCTATGGCTAAAAGGGAAAACATAGTGGAAAAAGGAGAAATTGCATGTTTTGTGCAATTTCTTCTTTTGTCACTATGTTTTCAAAAAGCCGTCTGCTGCAGAGGCGTCAATCTGAGGAAAAGGGTTAAGACTGTGCGGTTTTTATTTGACCATTTTAGTAATTTGGACTGGTTTGAAACCAATTAAACCTTTTCCCACATCTTCTGCAGGTAATTTTCGGTTAAGCCATTTGCAAGCAGTTATTGAAAAAAAATTAAACAAGTAATTATTTTTTGTAAATTTGAAAGCATTCAGGAAATATGAGCAAATGCTCATTTAAATTTATGACAAATTTTCCTTTTGCCACATGTTGACAAGTTTGAAAACATTATGAGAAAAGGAGAACTGCTCAACTGTTTTTAATCATTTTACTTTCTTTCAAAGAGATGTTTTTGTCCAGATGTGTTCTTTATTGTCCGCTACAGATTTATTGTATGTGGGAAAAGGTTTCTGTAGGATAATGATATAGGGAGATGCGACTCTACCTCAACGTGCACACCGTTTGGAGACGTCAATTTCCCACCATCAGTCAACACTATTATCACAGCTGGCTCAAGGTAATGGGGACACCGACCCTGCAAATGTACCCAAGTATATTTAGAATAAATAAATAATTGAGCTGTTCCACAAGTAAACTAACATTTTGGATGCTGTGTAAAGTATCGAACTGGATCAGCCTAAGCATTTTTTCTCCTCCTGTGGATTTTAGAAATCATTAGTCTATACCTCTATCTCCCGAGACGAAATGTGTCGGCATGGATTAGCCTGTGTGAACTGTGCAGGCCGATCTGGATCGATACATTACGCAGAGTCCATACTGTTGGCTTTCTCATGGAATGGCTCATATTTATTTCATTTCATCTAAAACATGTTCAGGCAAACCTGTACTAAAAGACCACCTTTGTATACCCATTCCCTGTCTATAGCAACCGCAATTTTAATTTCTCAATTACTCCTTTTCTGCAAACATGAACCTGCAATTAAAGACCATCTGCAAACAAAGACCATATTGTTCTCTTTCAATTAGTGGTCCCTTTCCCTCATATGACAATTCTGAAGCAGATTACTTTGAACATATTTTGTCAAACGAGAGGCCCAGTATCGCTCCACGGCTATAAGGCAAAAATCAAATCTCCAAACAGCCCTGCCCCCCTGGTGGCCATGTTTTTAACCAACCACCATGGCTTAAAGGAATCTTGTAGAGTCTCACCCAAGGAATGTTTCTGCAAAATTATTTGAAAATCGGCCTGACACTTTCGGAGGAGAGGATATTTTAAGTTTTCACTATAGCCATATAAGGCAAAATAGCCCCACCCCCTGGCGGCCATATTTTTCAACCAATCAACATGGCTTGAAGGAATCTGATAGAGAGCCTAGGAACATTTCTACATAATTATTTGAATATCAGCCGGACACTTTTGTCGGAGAAGATTTTTTAAATTTTCTCTTTAGCCATATAAGGCAAAATAGCCCCGCCCTCTGGCGGCCATGGTTTTTTACCAATCAACATGGCTTGAAGGAACATTTCTACAAAATTATTTGAAAATCTGTTCAACACTTTTGGAAAAGAAGATTTTTTAAGTTTTCACTATGGTCATATAAGGCAAAATAGCCCCGCCCTCTGGCGGCCATGTTTTTCAACCAATCAACAAGGCTTGAAGGAATCTGATAGAGGGTCACCCAATGAACCTTTCTTCAAAATTATTTGAAAATCGGGAGAACACTTTCGGAGAAGAAGATTTTTTAAGTTTTCACTATAGCCATATAAGGCAAAATAACCCCGCCCTCTGGCGGCCATGTTTTTCAACCAATAAAAAATGGCTTGAAGGAATCTGATAGAGGGTCACCCAAGGAACATTTCTACAAAATTATTTGAAAATCTGCTCAACACTTTTGGAGAAGAAGATTTTTTTTAAGTTTTCAGTATGGTCATATAAGGCAAAATAGCCCGCCCTCTGGTGGCCATGTTTTTCGACCAATCAACATGGCTTGAAGGAATCTGATAGAGGGTCACCCAATGAACATTTCTACAAAATTATTTGAAAATCGGCTGAACACTTTCGGAGAAGAAGATTTATTAAGTTTTCACTATAGCTATATAAGGCAAAGTAGCTTGAAGGAATCTAATAAAGGGTCACCAAAGGAACATTTCTACAAAATTATTTGAAAATCAGCCAGACACTTTCAGAAAAGAAGATTTTTTAAGTATTCACTATTTTATGGATGGATCAAACAAATTTGAAGGAATTTAAGAGAGGACATTGAGAGGAAGCTTCCTATGAAGTTTCAACAAAATTGGCCAAGTGGTTAGGGAGAAGAAGTCGTTTAAAGGAAAAAGTTAACGCACGCACGACGGACAATTCGCCATGACATAAGCTTGACTGGTGGAGCTAAAAATAGAAAATCTCTATAATCGAATGGATAACTAAAAGTGGAAAATATTGTGGTAAAAGGAGAAATTGCTCGTTTTGACCAATTTCTTCTTTTGGCACTATGTTTTCAAAAAGCTGTCTGCTGCAGAGGAGTCAGAAAACGTCTATATGAGGGAAAGGGTTAAACACAGGTTGAGCTTCATAATAATTACGGTCAATAAGTTTTTCAATTTTCAAAATGTTGCACAACCTTTTTAAGACAATCTATCGTATCCATTTTGAAAACATCTAGGTAAAAAATCTGGAAAATCTGTATAAATGAAGGTATAATTATTGAAAACAAAAGGCCCAGTATCCTTCTACTGCAAAAGAGCAAAATGAACCAATACACTTTGAGCATAAAAAAATGATCTACCAGATCCAATTAAATAATAATATCAAAATTGGGTCAGTGGTTTCTGAGAAGATTTTCAAAGTTTGCACTATACAATGGCCATTTGAAACCAAAATGTTCCACTAACTGGCAACCTTGTTTTTTGAAAAATCAAGACGAGTTAAAAGGAATTTGATAGTTGAGACACGTCGCCCAGGGAAAAAACCCTGTAGGGTTATTACTTCTATCAAAATTGGGCGAGTGGTTTTGTAGTAGGAATCTTTTGAAGTTCTTTAAAAAAAAACTTGTTCATGATGCGGCAACAGTTTGGGACATGTATATAAAAAGGATCTGAAGGAATATTGTCAAGGCAACATTAAGAGGATGCTTGAAGTGAAGTTTCTAAGTATTGATAAAACTTTTGTTGTTTAACCCTTTCCCTCATACGACAATTCTGCAGCAGACGACTTTGAACGTATTTTGTCAAAAAACAGAATATCTCCATAATTGAACGGATAACCGATGACAAAAAGTGGAAAACATTGTGGCAAAATGAGAAATTGCACATTTTGTGCAATTTCTTCTTTTGTCACTATGTTTTCAAAAAGCCGTCTGCTGCAGAGGCGTCAGAAAGCGTCTACATGAGGGAAAGGGATAGTGTGACAGTTTCACTTTCACATTCCCTTTCATTTTAACCCTTTTCCCTCATATAGACGATGATGCCTCTGCAGCAGACGGCTTTTTGAAAACATAGTGACTAAAGAAGAAATTGTGGAAGACTGGTGCAGAGGTAGAGCGTCGGCCTCTCACATCAAAGGTCCCTGGTTCGAGTCCCGTGATGAGCGGGTCCTGACTTTGGGATTTTTCCACACAATCGGCGCGAGTACTGGTTAAGTATCCAGGAAGCAGACATCGAGCGTGATTAATATAAGCTTAAAGCTTGTTTCGCAATCAATTTAAAATAAATAAGTTTAAACTAAGAAAAAAATTGCTCAAAGCGAGCAATTTCCCTTTTGCCACAATGTTTTTTTTGACAAAATATGTTCAAAGTCGTCGGCTACAGAATTGTGGTATGAGGGAAAGGGTTAACCATTAATCTTTTTTCATATGCAAACCATTTTGATTTATCTGCAGCAAAGAACTTTTGAAATTATTGTAGCAAAAGAAGAAATTGCTGGTTATGAATATTGTATTTTGCCATAATGTTTTCAATAATTATATCTTAATATTCAGCATCAATCGTGAGAAAGCCAGTCAAGTTTTGTCGGATGTAATGTCTGTTATGGATGGGTTGGTCTGCATAAACTCTTTACTTCAAACGACTTTGTCTCAAAGTAAAAGGATCAATACTAAGACACTGCAGTTATGATAAAAAAAATCCAAAATATTAGGAAACTTGATTGTAAAGCCGATTTATATAAATCCTCTGCAGGTCTGTCGTAGTATGATGTGGGTCATATCTGTACCTGTCCATATGTGTCAATCCCTGATTGCATTCTGTTGACATTCAGCAAATCAAAGCAGCTTTTTAAAGCGTGTCCAAGGGATGTAACTCCAGTAGCTGTTAGGTTCTTTAACTCTTGCGTAAAGGTTGCATGACTCTCCTTCCATCCAGCCTAAAAGAGAGTTCATAGTTGAATTACTTTCATATTATATATTAATAACTTAGAAGTCTAGTTTAGATTAAAACTGACCCTTTTTCTCCCATGCCAACTTATCTTGACACATTTAAAGAAGACAACATTGTCGGAAAAGGAGAAATAGCTCATAATGAACTGTTTTCTTCTCTATTCTTAAATTTTAGTTTCACATACATGTAGATTCCAACAGCTTCTTTCTCTAGAGATTTGTTCAATGTCTGCCGAGTGCTGAGAGTGAGAGATGGAAGGATAAACCCTTTCCATAGCATATGCATTTTAAAAACTTCTTGTCATAAGTAGGTCTAAGAAAATGTCTTGCTTGCATAATTTCCTCGAGTTTACAGATTTATTTTAAAAATGCTTTAAATATGTGATTTATACCAAAATGGCACTTTGGGAACAGCTTATTTACCCCCATTAAGTCTTGTTGACAACCTTAGTACTGATTCAAAGGTGTTGTACTCCACTTTCAGTTATATCAGGATGTTTAGTTGGAAAATTATGAATGTATATTGTTTTATGGCGCATCGACAGCTAAGGTCATTTAGCGCGCAATTAAATTTAATTATTTATGATCCCTGGGTAAACAAACCAGTACTAGGCTAGAAAATGTGCCTTGCCCAAGGGCACTCCAGGAAAATTATGAGTAGTTCAGCGATATCATTATTTGTAAATAAAACACATAAGCAAACAGGAAGAAAGTCTCCTTTAGCACCAATTATTTGAACTTGTTTCAATAATATGCATTCTTTAATTTATTGAGATTGTTTATAATATTTTTGCTTTCATATTATGAATGTCGTCTGCACATGGGGAAACTCCAAGGGTTAATAGGTCAAATATTGACCAATATTAAATCCCACATGTAATAATGTCGTCATCAAGTGAAACAAGCTATAAATAGCAACGACATTTAGTATGATTTACCTCACTTGTATATATAACAACATTTAAATCATTAAACCTCATTTCTTTGTTTTTTGTCTTTTGAAAATGATTTGTTGTTAATCTTTCGTAAAAAAATGTCGATTGACAACAACAAATCAGTGAATGTAACTGATAATTGGCCGATTGTTCACTTAGCAATACACAAATTGACCCAATTATGTATGGAAATTAGCCGAGGTCAACGTAGATTGACCCGAAAGTTTACCCACAATGCACCATAGCAGGGAGAAAATGAATGGAGAATGGATATACACGCTGCATCGCTCCGTGTTTTGTCAACAAATTCCGATGGTTCTAGCGAGTGTTTGCATTCGTTTTTTGCCGGATTTTATCTATGAACGTTTTTCACACAAGTTTGCAGCGATAAAGATCGGATCATACCTCTGTTAAGGACTTTTTACCTTAATGTTAGCAGGTGGATCCTCCAAAGTCAAAAGCATGTATCTATCCCAGCGACTGTTTGGATCGCGAGCTCGAATCTGAAATTAAAGAATCAATAAAATTATGTCCCCGAAATGAATAGTTTGTGTTATTAACATCCCAAACAACGAAAACAAGACAGAAACCCACTGTTTACCTTCATAAAACTCTCGACCGAAGCCTTAGCTGTGTCGATCAAGGCTGTCCCTAGATAACTTCGTTGATTCATCGAAGCGCTTGTATCGACAAGAAAAAGTATGATTGTCATGTTCGATACGAATCATTTAAGTTCACTTTCAGCACACTTCCGGAAGCCTCAACGGCTTAAATTCCACACAAAACGCGACAGTCCCTCCTGCCTCATTCAATGGCGCAGACTGAATTGGCTGCCGAAATCAGCAGCTAGCACGCCACGAAGAGAGATCACGTGACCACTTCGCCATTATTGTTTGATTGGCTGATATTTTCCTCTTAGGGTAGACTTAAAAATAAACTGTTTTTGTTACAAAATTTGCGCGGTGAATTTGTCTTTGTCTCAAATTAAGATACTCAAATGTGACTAGAAATATATATATAGATATAATATAAGTCTGAATAACAATAAAATGCCAGTGTTTCTAAAATTTCGTTTAATTAATTAAGGTAGGTTGAACCGGTCCCTCGTGTACATAGGTCACTGAACTGCTACAAACAACATTCACAAAGCGTAAAGAAAATTACGTTTGAGGCTGATCTTTGATCTGATAAACACGAATTTTGACATTCTTACAGGAGCAGTTTTTCGAAAACAGCATAGGAAAGGGAGAAAAAGCGCGAAACGAACACTTTCTCGATTTCACTTGAGACATAAATTAATTAAATAAATGTATTTATATGCTCTGATTTCATTACATATATATATTGTGTTTTCATCTTTATCAATTTAATATTATTTGTATATCTAATTCATTTTTTTTGGATGTCTTAATTTGTTTCTCAGAATACTTTAAAGCAGATGACTTTTTACCCTTTTCCTCAGCAAATGACTTTGAAATCATTTTGATAAATTTGTTTTCAATTCTATTCAATAATGATTTTTCATTTTTCAAATCTTTGCCTAGAAGTTTCCCCCAGTTATCTCCTGTAGTTTTGCATGTTGAAAAGGGTTAAATATCACATTAAGTAAACAGTTTACTTTTATGTAATAGTGTTACTTAATGTAAAATAATCAGATATAAGATAAGTAGGCCTACAGGAAAGTGAGATATAAATATAACACTGACTTGGTTTGTAATGTACTTTACGCCGATTTCAACACTTTTTGTATATCACGGTGTTTCCTGAATAAGTTATTAGTACAACTGTTCCATTGATACTGACACCAGCGAGTCATTCGTTATGCTAACCCCACCGTCCTGAGCGCAAATGAGGGAAAGGGAAAGTCAGTTCTACAATTGTTAGAGTCTTTGTTATGCCCTGGGGATCGAACCCATGACCTCCCTAACCGAGGCGACCCGATAGTGAGAAACACATGGTATTGAAGAAATTAACCGCTGGAAATGGATTAAATTACATAATAACGACTTTAACAGTGCATAAACTAAAACAGGAAGAAATGTTAATCTTGGGAAGCGATGCAAATCTTCTTCCTTAAAGTAGGCCCAACCGTTTCCGACATGCACACGCCTCTGCAACAGAAGACTTGAACACATTGTGACAAAAGGAGAAACTGTAACAGTGTTCACATACAACTAATTAACTTTCATTTAAAGTTACTTTTTTTTACGATTCATTTTCAAAATCGCCTGCTGTAGAATTTTTGTTTGTGGAAAAAGTAGGATATGAGCCGTTCCACGAGAAAACCAACATTATGGCCTCTGCGTAATGTATCGAGATCAGCCTGCGCAGACTGATCCGGGGCGACACATTCCGTCTGAGGGAGGTAGAGGTATAGAGTAATGATTCCTGAAACATAAAATCCACAGGAGGCGAACATTGTCTATCCGGGTAAGCCTGCGCGGCATGCTTAGGCTGATCCGGGTGAATACTTTAGCAGAGTCCACAATGTTGGTTTTCTCGCGGGACGGCTCATATTGATAGAAAAAAGAAGAAGAAGAAGAAGAATTTGGCTGTGTCTGGCGATAGGGTGGTCTTGAACATATTGCATCTCCGCGTTAACCCTTTCCCTCATATGACAATTCTGCAGCAGACGACTTTGAACGTATTTTGTCAAAACATAGAAAATCTCCATAATTGAATGGATAACCTATGACAAAAAGTGGAAAACATTGTGGCAAAAGGAGAAATTGCACGTTTTGTGCAATTTCTTCTTTTGTTACTATGTTTTCAAAAATTCGTCTGCTGCAGAGGCGTCAGAAAGCGTCTATATGAGGGAAAGGGTTAAGTAACATTGGCGTATATTTTGTGTGGACTGCATTTCTAGAGGATGTTTTTAAACAGGAAGATGAATTGAGGTTCCTATTAAAGTCAGATGCAACATTACGCCCTTATCGCGAGATGCGCCCGCATAGGCATATAGGGCAAAAGAAAAAAAGAAAACACAACAGCTTTTGTTCTCTGGACCGAAATTGCCACACGAAGGTATTATTTCGTCTCTCTAAGCGTTGCTTTAGTCAGGAACTGACATCAGATCCAAGATCCTTCAATACCGACATTTTCCCAGTTAATAGATAAAGAAGCAGACAAAGAGATGTCTCTGGCGGAGCCAAGAGTTGGCAAACAATGGCTTAACCCTTTTCAACATTCAACATACGATACATTGACATTCTCAAGACAAAATGTGAACAATCTCGACATCTATGGGGTCGCCTAAGTTCGTGATCATAAGCTTTAGCATAAACAACATTGTCCAGTACTAAATGAATATTTAGACATCAGAATAAAGACTCGCACTTCTCACTTGACTGCTAATACAAGGTCATGAGGGGAAAAAAATGAACACAAATAATGACGTCAGGAACTAAGTAGATCACAATTTCCTGACATCTTTAGTACCATTGTCTTCGTATGTGACTGTGAATTAAGACAGTCAAATTTAATTTTAACCCTTTCCTATACACACGGCTGTTACAAAATCTCCGAAACAGACGACTTTAACCCTTTCACTGCGAATTCCTCAAAGTCGACTCTTTCATGTTGAAAATTGGACCACTCTATTTTTCGTCCAGCAGGTCATTTGGTAAAATGTATGTCTACGTGGCAATCAATGCAGATTTCAGGAGAGACAGCCCGTTACAAGCTGTCTGACCCGAATCTGCGTCGTTTTCAAAAGCCTTAAAACGCCTTTGGCAGCGAAAGGGTTCAAATAGCGAAAACTACAATGGGAAATTGCCGAACTCGAGGATATCCATTTGGATCCTTATCATGTATTTTTTCAACACGTGCAATAATTACGTTACTCAAGGTTGGTGTTTCGTAAAGGAACGCATTTTCCACGTGTGATGAGTGTACATGTTTAGTCAACACCTCCTGATCGGGGTCCAACAATATAAAACACGCAAAACGTTCTCTGTGCTCAGAACTTAACTCTATGCTCCAAATAAGACTTCTGATTGATCAATTTGGAAAACGAAATTGCTTCTAACCAATTAAATACTTGAACACAGTGACACATTCTGAACACAGATTACACGTTTATAGTTTTGGAACCAGGATGCCCGATTTCGAATATTAATCGGGTCATACAAAACACTTTGCACAGTGGTTTCCCTACTTGATACGTGTGTCGGGAGGATAAACACACAGACAATACTAGTCATGTATCCAGGCAACGCCGTGATATGACGACAATACTTTGGAAAGCGGCTCGAAGCACAATTCATTCCCGGCCTAAAGACGGACAGAGTCGCTTTTAATATCCAGGAAACACTAAAAACAAACTTTCAATGTTCCTAGGACCATGCTGGTAGAATAAATGGTTGTCTGATTGATTGGAATTTAACGCGGTTTCCAACAATTTTTCAGTCATCTAGACGGCCTGATCACCTTCTCATGGCTTTCGCACACCAGTACTCCACATAACAGTCTTTGCAAGCAACTGCTTGATTTTCGCCATAGACTTTTAGCCCATTGGTGGAAGTCGAATGACGTTTGTCACAGTGACATGCGTAAACGTCGGAAAAAAATGTTTGCAAAGATGGGGATTTTCCTATTTTACGCCTTTTGTCTGCAACCCTTTTCAAGCGCAGATACGAAATAGGTTTGTTCTTTTCACATCTTTTTTTTCAATCATATCAATATTATTCAGCCAGTGGTGATCGGGAAACAAAACGGACCCCTAAATATTATGGACAGTGGCCGAGCCCCGGTAGCTCATTTGGTAGAGCGCGGGCTATCAATCAATGGGTTGTGAGCTCTAGAGGCTTTTATTTTTTTTAAATGGATATTGAATAGGCGGAAATCTGCTTAAATGGATATGGATTGGGCGGAAATCTACTTAAATGGATATGGAATAGGCGGAAATCTACTTAAATGGATATGGAATGGGCGGAAATATATACCTAAATGGATATGGAATAGGCTGAAATCTACTTAAATGGATATGGAATAGACGGAAATATACCTAAATGGATATGGAATAGGCGAACATTAATTAAATGGGTATGGAATAGGCGCAAATCTACTTAAATGAATATGAAATAGGCGGAATTCTACTTAAATGGATATGAAATAGACGGAATTCTACTTAAATGGATATGGAATAGGCGGAAACTTAAATGAATATGGAATAGGCGGTAATCGACTTAAATGGATATGGAATAGGCGGAAATCTACTAAAACGAATATGGAATAGGCGGAAATCTACTTAAATGAATATGGAATAGGCGCAAATCTACTTAAATGGATAATGGAATAGGCGCAAATCTACTTAAATGGATATGGAATAGGCGCAAATCTACTTAAATGGATATGGAATAGGCGCAAATCTACTAAAATGGATACGGAATAGGCGGAAATCTACTTAAATGGATAAGGAATAGACGGAAATCTACTTAAATGGATAGCGAATTTCCTAAATGGACGAAAATAACGAGAAGTTCTAAACAACTCACACTCAAGGAGGGCGCCTGTTATTAGTTGTATCTCTCAAGGCAGTGTCTTAGAACGGATTGTGTTTACTATCTACATAAACGACCTCCCGGATGTGGTATGAAACGTAGCTAAACTATTTGCCGACGACACACGGATATACTCGGTAGTCAATAATATCAATGATAAAGAAAACCTTCACAAATTGTTTAATGAACTAATAGAATGCTACTTAAATTCAATAACAATAAATGTAAACACCTACATCTAGGACAAAAAACCGACTGCACCTATCGCATGAGCGGTAAAATGATAACAACAATTACAGAAGAAAAATACCTAGATATCATAGTTGACAATAAATTAAAATTCAATCAACACATAAGTGATAAGTGATAAGTAAAAAAAGCAAACCAAATACTAGGCATTATTATAGACGATCATTTTCACAAAGAATTGCTACTAATCCTTTACAAAATCCTAGTGAGGCCATCATGGAACAATCTGCCAGAAGACGTCATAAATGCATAAAGTGTAAATACTTTTAAAAATGTGTTAAATATATAAGTGCTGGAAAGATTCAGTTTTTAAATTTGTGCCATATTATGGAGGACTGGATGCGGCACATGTAATACAAAATCAAAATGGACCCGAGAGGCGGAAGCCTATAATGGTCTCGACGACAAGGTACACAAGGTACACAAGGAAGGTAAAAAAGGTAAACTACGAAGGAGATATCTCAATATATAACGCGGTTCAGTTATACAATTTACGCTTTCCCACATACAGACGCTTTCTGACCCCTCTGTGGCAGACGACTTTCCAAAACATTTTGTAAAGGGAAAAATTGCACATAATGAGCAATATCTCCATTTTCCACACTGTTTTCAAAATGTTGAGTCAAACGTTCGATTGCATGTGGGGAAGGGTTAATGTGATACGGTGACTCAGAGATGGAGCGCATGCGCCTTGATCCAAGGATTTCGGGGTGCCCCAAAAATGAATGATAAGCGGGTTTAATTAACTCTTTCAGCGCCAAAGGCAATATCGACGTTTTTGCAAACAATACAGATTCAGGCGAGTCAGCTCGTGACGAGCTGCCTCACCTGAAATCAGCATTGTTTGCCTTTTAGTTAACAAAATATTCCAAAACTCGTATTAAATAAGAAATGGAGTCGCCTAATTTTGAACATGGAACAGTCTACTTTAAACAATTTGGCGCTGAAAGAGTTAACGTATTTTTCCCCCTCCCACCCTCCCACACGACTTTGATAGAGTCGAGTTTAACGCCGTTTTTAACGGTGTTTCTGTTATACCACGTTACATAGTTCGACTAGTGTGTGTACTGGCGTTCTCGAGTCTGTACTCCGTCCACAACATTCATGCTAGACAACTGACTACCCTTCCCACGTAGAGTATCTAGCGCGTTGGTGAGATACAAACTGACACTTATCTCATCGACTCGTGTCAATCATCGGCAGGAATAAATGGCTGAGCCAGGGTTTAAAGCTTACGACCTCTAGATGGATGGCCCTCGCTGTTACTGACTGAGCTTTCACGGTTCCACTGTGACTTGAAAAGCTTACGACCTCTATTATGATAGCCCTCGCCGTTACCGACTGAGCTTTCACGGTTCTACTGTGACTTGAAAAGCTTACGACCACTAGAATGATAGCCCTCGTCGTTACCGACTGAGCTTTCACGGCTCTACTGTGACTAGAAAAACTTACGACCACTAGATGGATGGCCCTCGCTGTTACCGACTGAGCTTTCACGGTTCTACTGTGACTTGAAAAGCTTACGACCTCTAGACTGATAGCCCTCGCCGTTATCGACTGAGCTTTCACTGCTCTACTGTGACTAGAAAAACTTACGACCACTAGATGGATGGCCCTCGCTGTTACCGACCGAGCTTTCGCGGTTCTACTGTGACTTGAGAAGATAACAACCTCTAGACTGATAGCCCTCATCATTACCGGCTGAGCTCACGGTTCTACTGTGACTTGAAAAACTTACGACTTCTAGACTGATAGCCCTCGCCGTTACCGACTGAGCTTTTACGGCTCTAGCTAGCTACTGTGACTTGAAAAACTTACGACTTCTAGACTGATAGCCCTCGCCGTTACCGACTGAGCTTTTACGGCTCTACTGTGACTTGAAAAACTTACGACCTCTAGACTGATAGCCATCGCCATTACCGACTGAGCTATCACAGCTCCACCGTGACGTGAACAGCTTACAACCTCTAGATTGATAGCCGTTACCGACTGAGCTTTTTACGGCTCTACTGTGACGTGAAAAGCTTACGACCCCTAGATTTATGGCCCTTGCCGTTTCCGACTGAGCTTTTTACGGCTCTACTGTGACGTGAAAAGTTTACGACCTCTAGATTGATGGCCCTCGCCATTACTAAGCTATCACGGTTCTATTGTAATGTGAAAAGCGTATGACCTCTTTATTGATAGCCGTTACCGACTACATGAGCTGTGACGGCTCGAGCTTACGACCTCTAGATTGATGGCTTTCGCCGTTACCGACTGAGCTTTCACGACTCTAATGTGACATGAAAAGGTTACGTCATTTACATTGATGGCTCTGTCCGACTTTTTTCAGCTGGGTTAAATTTCTATTAATGAAAGAATAATTCATTGTTGAAAACATTGTGGTATAAGAGAAATTTAATAATAAAATTGCAGCAGACGACTTTGGCAAAAGGAGAAACTGCTCAAAAAGAGGCAATTTCTCATTTTGTCAAAATGTTTTCAACTCTAATCATTGATTGATTGTACGTTAAATTAAAGAGGTTCCATATTCTGGCCTAAATATTTTCAAAGATTTGATGTACGTGGGAATGGGTTAAATATTTCCAAGACGTTTTCGAAAGGGTTATACATAGGCAACAGACCCCTGAAAGTATAAAATGAGGAAAAGGAAATTGGTAGAATACATTTTCAACAAATTGAAGGAGTAATGTGAATTTTTACATTCCTCATTTTCCCTCAATATTTTGAAAAGTCGTCATTATCTGGGAACTATCAAAGGGAACAAAGTCATGCATATATTTCTTATATCAAGAGTTATTTCCCTTACATAACAAACTCAACCGGAAGCGCATGGTGCATGTAAACAAGATATTGGAAAAAAAGTTGCTGTGCTGTCATTTAATATTTTGAAGAAGGTTTCTAAGCGCGTTATTAAGGTTAGTTAGGAATTTTTCAGTATTTCCTTGCGATCTACAAATATGATTTATTTTACGCGATAACTGCAGTTCTGTCAACAATGCAGTAGAGACTCCAAAATGCAAATTGCAAAAATGAAGAATAATCAGAGATTTTATAATAGACTACAAACATTGTGAAAAATGGACTGGTCTTATCGGTATTCAATCTATGATAGCTATCTTATCACTCATATTTAACCGAAGATCATGTATTTGTAGAACCAACTGCTCTCATAGAGCATATACTTTTATATTTCAGCTTTCTTCAGTTAATTTTGATACCAATTTGGACACTTTATAGCAAAGTGCAAGGGGCAAGCATCTGACGGGTGGAATAAATTTAAAGAGACCCAAGTCATATACAAGTGGAACTTTCAAAAGAATAGTACTTAATGGCTACCCTCCTAGGTGCTCGGGTCCATACAAAAGACCTAATGGTTATGCTCCTTGGCGTTGAGGGGTAACTTAAATTCCCAGGAAACACTGTGATATAACTGAACAAATATTGATAGCAGTGTAAAACGCCAAACAATCAGATACAAGTGAGTTGTTGATTGGGCTGAACACCGGTTTCAACAATTTTTTTGTCATATCACGGCGGCCAGTTCACCTACTCATGTGTTTCCTAGCTTTCTCACACCAGTACTCCACACAACATACTTTCCAAGCAATTGGCTGCTCTTCCACATAGACTGTTAGCCCATTTGTGAAAGACAAATTATGACGCTTGTCACTGACTTTTGTCAAATGTCGGGAAAAATGTGTGCAGAGCTCAGCTGCTGGGATTTGAACTCACAACCCCTGGATTGACAACCCGCGTCGCTACCGACTGAGATACCAAGGCTCAAGTGAGAGCTTGTGTGATACCCTTGGAACTTTTAGTTCAATGTAAGGAATTGAAACACACGCCATTATGATGCCTTTTCTCCTCGGAAAGAACGAGTACCCTCTGCTGCAGTATGGTACTCACAAATAATAATAATAATAATAATAATAAAGAATTTATTTATAGAAGCAGCACATTTGGGTTTACCCAGTCTTCCATGTGGGCCTTAATCTTCTCATTATTATTGAGAACTCGTCAAGAAAGTTTTTCATTTACACCATATGAGTCGTCCCGCGAGAAAACGAACAATGTGGCCTCTGCGTAAAGTATCGACCCGGATCAGCATAAGCATGCCGCGCAGGATTACCCGGATTGACAATTTTCGACTCCTCTATTGCCCCGAGACGGAATGTGTCAGCCCGGATCAGTCTGCACGGTCTGTGCAGGCTGATCTGGGTTGATACATTACGCAGACACCATTATTTTGTTTTTCTAGAGGGAAGGCTCAAATAAAGAATTTTCGTAGACATGTCCACAATGTAGGGTTTGGAGGTTCTTTAACCCCCCTTTCCCGGCCTCATACCACGAATCAGCAGCAGACGACTTTCAAAACGTACTGGAAAACATTTGGGAACTCCCTTTATATGAAAGTACAATAATTGAATAGAGTTGAAAACATGGTGACAAAAGTAGAAATTGCTCGTTTTGAGCAATTTCTTCTTTTGTCGCCATGTTTTCAAAAAGCCATCTGCTGCAGAGGCCCCAGAAAGCGTCTATATGAGTGGAAAGGTAAATGGTTTTAGAAAACGAAATACGCCCCTTATCTTGAGCTCCGTATGTTTTCAGGTTTTGAAAGATGAATCAAGGACCAAGATGGGGTCCGGTGGGTCCAGGCATGGGCAACCAGAATGTCCATGGAAATTTCCCTCCACAACACATGCAGAGATTTCCCGGACCAGGTTCTGGTCACCAGAATGGTTTTCATCCGGCCGGAGGACCTCAAAGTCCGGGATTTGGTCAGAGGGGTCAAAGACAGCAAATGTTCAATAGATCACCTCAACAAAACATGGGTCCTTTTAGACCAAGACATATGGTTGGTATTATTTTTTCTGCCGAGCCCCGGTAGCTCAGTCGGTAGCGACGCGGGCTGTCAATCAAGGGGTTGTGAGTTCAAATCCCGGCTCGGCCAACTTTCTTTCCGACGATTGACAAAAGTCAATGTGACATGCGTCATTCGTCTTCCACCAATGGGCTAAGTCTATGTGGAAAAGCAGCCAGTTGCTTGGGAAGATTGTTGTGTGGAGTACTGGTGTGAGAAAACCAGGAAATACATGAGTAGTTGAACTGGTCGCCATGATATAACTGAGAAATTGTTAAAAACGGCGTTAAACCCCAATCAATCAATTATTTTTTCTCTCGATAAGAGGACTATATTAAAGTCTCATTTCTTTATTGTGTCACCTGCGTAGCATGGTAGGCACTTAGGGATTACTTTTTTTTCGTTCGGCGTCTGTCTGTCGTCAAACTTTAACGTCGGGTTTTCAAATAACTTTTTTTCTACTCAAAGGATTACATTGAAACTTCTGACAAATGTTTATATCAATCTTTGTGATGGGTTCACAGAAGGGGGATAATCCAAATATTTTTATATCAGAGTTATTGCCCCTTTTCTGTCAAAATTAAAATTTTCTGACAATGAATGAATGAATGAAGAGTTTAATGGTAAGACATAAATTGTTTGGCGGTGATGTCGATACGTTAGCCAATTTATGTTATTATTATTTTTAAAACTTAAATTTTGATTAAGCAGAAAACATTGAGACAATAGAAGAAATTGCTTATTATGTTGTCTGCTGCAGATGCATCAAAATGTCTGCATGTGGGAAAAGGTAGAGAAATATATTGTCTACTTTTTAAACAGCGACCCCAAGGACCACCGTCGGAGAACTGTGGAAGATTTCAAACCCCTCCCTTCAATAATCCACATGTACAGAACTTTGGACAGAGACCACCTCTCAACAACAACCACTCTCCAAACAGACCACCTCTCAACAACAACTATCCTCTTCATAGACCACCTCATAATAACAACTCTCCAAACAGACCACCTTTCCACAACAACAGTCCTGTAAACAGACCACATTTCAACAACAACAGTCCTGTAAATAGACCCCCTTTCAACAACAACAGTCCTATAAACAGACCGCCTTTCAACAACAACAGTCCTGGAAACAGACCGCCTTTCAACAACAGTCCTGGAAACAGACCGCCTTTCAACAACAACAGTCCTGGAAACAGACCAAATCACCAACAATCTAATTTCCAAGCACAAGGTTCTAAACAACAAAAGGTAATTATTATACCCCCGGCAAACAAAGTTTTGAGGGGGTATATAGGAATCACCCTGTCTGTCCGTCTGTCTGTCCATATGTCTTGTAAGCGCAACTCCTCATTAACGGCTGGACCGATTCTGATGAAACTTTACACAGTTGCAGTACACAACCTGAGGATGTGAATGAAGTAAAATTATCCCGGTCGGAAAAATATATATATATATTCAAAAATTAGTAACGCACATGTTGTAAATCACACACTGATAGGATGACTGTATAAAAAGTAATACACATGGTTTCAATCGCGCTCTCTGATTAGCTGAATGTTAATCAAGCCCTGCTAGGTCAAATGTATGGCAAACAAATTTTAACATATTCACATCTTGACGGGTACACTTGAATAATTTTTGATATAAAGAAATTACTAGTTTTAGAGCGACCAATTTTACTTATGAATGAGGACCCAGTCTACGGCTCTATATTGGCGTATAATTGTGTCTCGTAGTGGAAAATAGATTTGGTAATAATTTTACTCTAATTTAGATTTATCCCCGATTCCTATAAATTCATTGGACATTATTATTGGTTTATTGAAATACTGGTCGGTTTAATTTCTGATGAGATTACAACAAAATCTGGTACGACTGATCGAACTGAATCTGAACCGTGGTGCAAAATATTGATTTTCTCTAAACTGTAATATACTAGTGTACCGTTAAACTGTTACACCCCTTACATGTATATCACAAATCTGAAGTTCACTTAAACAAACATCTTGTTAAAGATAAGGTGAGCCTTTCAAAAATTAAAGTTTAATCATTGAATAGAGTTGAAAACACTGCGGTAATAGGAGAAATTGCAATTTCTCCTTTTGCAACAATGGTTTCAAGATATGTCTGCCGCAAGGGTGTCAAAAGGCATCTGTATGTGGGAACGAGTTATTGAGGTTGTTACAGAATTTTCTTTTTTATCTTGCATATAAAGCCTAAACTGGACAAAAGGGATCTGGCGGAGAATAACAAATTTTTCTGTGATAGTTGTGATCGCGGTTTCAAATCAGATGAAAAATATCAAGAACACATCGCTGGACATCAAAAGGTAAGGGACCTCTTTTTTACCCTTTCACAAATACAACAGATGACTTTAAAAAAGGAGGAAAATATCTAAAGGAAAGCGTAATAATTGCATTGAGCAGAAAACATTGTTGCGAAAGGAGAACTTTTTATTTTGAGCAATTTCTACTTTTGTCTCAATGTTTTCAAAAGCTGAGTCTTTAGCGAAACCAAGGCACGAGGAAAGCAGATTACCAATAAGCAAAGAAACAGACCTTAAAGTAAGATTTAAGTTCCCAAGGTACAGTTTATTTCATTATCTTCCATTGGGCCTAACCAGTCCATTTGGACTGTAAATACAGAAACAAAATTTAGAAAGACTAATTAATTAAACAAAATACAGTAAATAATATTTATATTTCTTGGACCTTATTCCCACATACAACAAATCTGCAGCAGACGATTTAGAAAACATCCGAATATATCGTAACTCTCTATACAAGAAAGTATAAGAATTAAATAGAGCTTAAAACATTGCTGCAAAAGGAGAAACTGCTCATGATGTGCAATTTCTCTTTCGGCCTCGATGCTTTCAAAATTTGTCTGCTACAGATGTCATGAAGAGATACATTGTGTGTAAAAGAGCAGTTTTCTCGTCTGTATCTTTGCTATTGAAGATAGCATACTACAACATCGGCAAAAATAAATAATCCCTCATACAACAATTCTGCAGCAGATGACTTTGAACATATTTTGTAAAAACGTAGAAAATCTCTATAATTGAACGTATAACCTATGACTAAAAGTGGAAAACATTGTGGCTAAAGGAGAAATTGCTTGTTTTGAGCAATTTCTTCTTTTGTCACTATGTTTTCAAAAAAGCTGTCTGCTGCAGAGGTGTCAAAACGTGTCTATATGAGGGAAAGGGTTAACCCTCTCTCACATAGGACAAATTTGTAGCAAAAGACTTTGAAAACGTCTCGACAAAGATTTATAGAAATCTCTTTAAATGAAAGTTCCCTTATTGAATTGAGTTGAAAACATTTTGGTTAAAAAGGCGAAATTGCTAATACAGTCTGGCAAATAAAGTTTTTTGGGGATAATACTGTATGTATACATGGAATGACTGCAACAGTGGGGCTGGGCTCTCCATGTTGTTGGTTAGTTGGTAGATTTTGGATCTTGTCTGTATTCTATAGTTATCTCCCTTTGAACTTTGTCTTTTCAACCAAACCAATCTGAGAGGGGTATTAAAACACCTTTAGTGTACCTCTTGTCTTTGTGTTTTCTGCCTCAAGGGACCACTTCTCTTTTGTCTGTCCGACTGTCTGCTTAACTTCGTATAAGTTATCCCTCTGTGTCACTATTTTTTTGTTTGGCCATTTTCTCACTTATTATCAAACCTCCTGCACTGATAGCGTGACACACATGTATACCTTGTAACATTCTTGTTTTTCAGTGTAAATTTGATGGATGTACATATGTTGCAGCCCCAAAGTTGGTTCAATTACATATCAACCTTGTAAGTATGAGTAACAGATTAGCTGATTTAATCCTTTACCACATTGAGAACATTGATGGAAAAGGAGGAATTGCTGATTTTGCTCATTATGAGCAAATTGTTCTTTTTCCGCAACTTTTTCAACTTTATTCTAAGATTCATTGTACTTTCATTTAATACAGTATGAAGAACTCCTTCCCACATGGAAAAAATCTTCGGCAGACAAACTTGAAAAAGTGATTAGGGGAGGGGGAAATCTTATGAGCCCCTGTAACTCAGTCAGTTGAGACGCAGTTTTAAGTTTGAACCTAAGTTTTGCCAACATTCTTTCGGACGTTTGACAAAAGACAGCAGTCCATGTGGAAAAGCAGCCAGTTGCATAGAAGGAGTCTGTTGTGAAAAAGCCAGGAAACACATGGCTGTCATGATATGGCTGAATAAGATGTAGAGGCTTGTTTGCTCCTACACTGTACAGAAATGGCACCTTCTAATTTTTGGCACCGATCCCCGGTAGATCAGTCCAGGGGTTGTGATTTTGAATCCCAGCTTGGCTAACTTTTTTTTGTTGGCGTTTGACAAAAGTGACTATGACAAGCTCCATTTATCTTCCACAATGGGCTAACAGTATATGTGTAAAAGCAGCCAGTTGCTTGGAAAGTCTGTTGTGTAGAGTACTGGTGTGAGAAAACCAGGAAACACCCGAGTAGGCGAACTGGCCGCAATGATATGACTGATTTTTTTTTGAAAAAGGCATTAAACCCGTATTACTCAATCAATCAATTCTAACTTTTCTCAAGGACTGACTTGTTTGGGAAATGGATGTTAGAGCTATTATATCTACATGTATTAGATAACTGTATAACATGTGACTACATGATTAGTTTTTGATTTATCCGCCTTGGCGGGGTGACACATAGGGAGGTTATCACTACTCCATCTTCTGTCCATCAAGCTTTAACCCTTTCCCTCATATAGACACTTTCTGACGCCTCTGCAGCAGACGGTTTTTTGAAAACATAGTGACAAAAGAAGAAATTGCTCCTTTTGACACAATGTTTTCCACTTTTAGTTATAGGTTATCCATTCAATTATAGAGATTTTCTAATTTTTTACAAAATATGTTCAAAGTCGTCTGCTGCAGAATTGTCGTATGAGGGAACGGGATAACTTAATTAGCAGGCCGCACATATTTCCCACTCAAACACTCTTTTTAGTTTTTGTTTTATTCGCCTTGGCAGGGTGAGTCATAGGGAGGTTATCACTACTCCATCTTCTGTCCATCAAGCTTTAACCCTTTCCCTCGTACAACATTTCTGCAGCAGACGACTTTGAACGTATTTTGTCAAAACATAGAAAATCTCCATAATTGAATGTATAACCTATGACAAAAAGCGGAAAACATTGTGGCAAAAGGAGAAATTGCATGTTTTGTGCAATTTCTTCTTTTGTCAGTCACTCACTATGTTTTCAAAAAGCCGTCTGCTGCAGAGGCGTCTATATGAGGGAAAGGGTTAACTTAATTGACAGGCCGTACATATTTCCCACTCAAACACTCTTTGTACTAGTCCGAGGTCTAGATGAGGAGGAGTAAATTGGCTTCTTTTCCCAACACTTTAACTTTTATGACTCGTTCAATCTCTTTGTTGTGGGTACTCAAAAGAATCGTCTCAGTGGGACAAGTGTTGTGTAATATCACAGAGGTCCAGATACGGAGGAGTAAACTGGCTTCTTTTCCCAACACTTTCTCTTTTATGACTCATTCAATCTCTTTGTTGTGGGTACTCAAAAGAATCGTCTCAGTGGGACAAGTGTTGTGTAATATCACAGAGGTCCAGATACGGAGGGGTATTAAGCCCTTTTCCCAACACTTTCTCTTTTATGGCTCATTCAATCTCTTTGTTGTGGGTACTCAAAAGAATCGTCTCAGTGGGACAAATGTTGTGTAATATCACAGAGCTCCAAATAAGGAGGGGTATTCAGCTCTTTTCCCCATAATTTCTCTCTTATTATTAAAGCAAACCCTATGTTGTGGGTACTCAAAATAATCGTCTCACTGAGACGATTCTTTTGAGTACCCACAACAAAGGGTTGGAGGGTCAAATAAGGGTTTTAGAACATGCAAAACGCCCCTTATCTACAGCTCGGAATATCAGACATTTCTGTCCTGTCTTTTAGCAACACAAATCTGGTATGGCTAAGAAAATCTGGTCTCTTGAATCGCCAGAAGATATCAAGAAATGGAGAGATGAGAGAAAAAAGTAAGTGTTTTTAATGTTATGAAGTTTAACATATAAGCAAATACATGGATATTTTCATTAACCTTCAAAAAATATCTTGACTAAAATGTGAAAATTCCCCGTAAGTGAAAGTATTATTGAATAAACTTGAAAGCATTGTGACCAAAGGGGGAAATCGTTCAATATGAGCAATTTCTACTTTTGTCACAATGTTCTCAAAAGTTGTCAACTACTGAGGCATCAATATGTGGGAAACAGTTTAATGAAAGTTGAAAACATTGTGAAAACACAATAGACAAGTGTTTGGTTGCCTTCTTTATCTACATTTGTCTCTTAACCCTTTCCCTCATATAGATGCTTACTGACGCTTCTGCAGCAGACAGCTTTTTGAAAACATAGTGACAAAATGAGCAATTTCTCTTTTTGCCACAACGTTTTCCACTTTAAGTAATCCACTTTAAGGTTATCCATTCAATTATAGAGATTTTCCATAATTTGACAAAATATGTTCAAAGTCTTCTACTGCAGAATTGTCGTATGAGGGAAAGGGTTAATGAAACCATAAGTTAACCTTTTCCCACATGTATGCAGACACAATTTAAGGCATCTGCAGCTGACAACTTTTGAAAACATTGTGTCAGAAGTTTTCCATAAGCATTATGGAAATGCGCACAAGACCAAGGCCTATACTTCAAATGTCAAGGTCACACTTAAAGGTCAAAGGTCAAAATGAGTACTGTTTGATAGGACTACCTTGTCTGGCCCATATGTCAACTATGCATCATAGGATTCCCAAGTTACTGGGCACACATGTTCACAGGGCCTGCTCTGGGTTGAATTTTTCTTTCGCCACCACTTTCGCCACATTGAAATAAAGTTCGCCACTTTTAAATTTTAGGAGCCACTTTTAATTTTTAGGAGCCATTCATTTTCGCCAATCTCATCAATGGGTCCAATAATTGTTTGTACTCGCCCATAATTAAATAGATTTTTCCCAATCAAAAATGACAAACTTACATTGTCATTAAATCATGAAAGTCCTACGTTGATCGTCGAAACTTGCTTCAAAAAGCGTGTTGATATATTTAATGCATCTATAATCGCCAATTATTGCCAATTATCATATGTACGGCCTTTAATGTATCAAAATCGCTCAGAGTTGTTGGTCAGTCGGATTAAAAGGCTGAATTAACACTTCACAACAATAACACAAGTGTGAAATACACAAGCTGTCAAAATGATAAAAACGGGTGTCGTAAAAATGTCGTAAAGTGGTCACTGGTTCCCGACATTGAATCAAATGGCAGTGCATTATCTTAGATTAACGGAAACAGTCACTGTATGTCGTAAACTGATATCCAAAATCAGGTAAATGTTGATGATAAAAACCTTTCGCCACTTACATTCGCCACTCATGAAATAACTTCGCAACTTTAAAATAATCTTCGCATTTGGCGAAAGTGGCGAACGACAGCGCGGGCCCTGTGTTCACCATGATGAGGTGACATGTAGCGCACAAGACACAGGCCTGTAACTGGAAGGTCCAGGTCACACTTACAGGTCAAAGGTCGAAAAGAGAAATGTTTGATAGGACTGTATCCAAAATGTATGCAGTGCATTGCTGTTTTTTGTCAACAAATGCACATACAATACACAATGTGCAGTCCTCGTCCGGTAGGGGTCTTTTGTATTGCTTGTTATTGGAGTTATCTTTCTTGTGTCTTTTCTCTTTTTAGGCCATTTTCTCTTTTAATTTCCAATGTATTAGTTTTAAACTCGGCTTGTCGGTCATTTTACACCACCTGCAAGAACACTATCTCTAAGTTTCTAACAAGTTTGACTGTAATTATATTTTAACAAGACTTGTTTTATTGTGGTTGCCATGTTAACCATTTCCCTCATATAGACGCTTTCTGACGCCTATGCAGCAGACGGCTTTTTGAAAACATAGTGACAAAACGTGCAATTTCTCCTTTTGCTACAAGATTTTCCACTTTTTGTCATAGGTTATCCATTCAATTATGGAGATTTTCTATGTTTTGACAAAATACATTCAAAGTCGTCTGCTGCAGAATTGTCGTATGAGGGAAAGGGTTAATGTGAGCAAGCAGTAGTTTGGGAGAATTAACCCTTTCCCACATACAACGCAGCAGATGACTTTGAAAACATCTGGGTAAGATTATGTTATATCTTTATATTGGAGAAAGTTGAATTAAAAGGAGTTGAAAACATTGTGGCAAAAGGAGAAATTGCTTGTTTTGAGCAATTTCTTCTTTTGTCACAATGTTTTCAAAAGTCGTCTGCTGCAGAGGCGTCAGAAAGCGTCTATATGTGGTAAAGAACTAATCAGTTTCAGTGATAGCTCTACTTTTAGATGAATGGAAAACCTAGACAAATGGGAGTCTTGTTTACTCACAGAAAATAAATAAAATTAATGGAAAAGGAGAAACTGCTCATAATGACAAATTTTTCCTTTTGAGTAACAATTTAAAAGAATTGAAACATTGTGGCAATGGAAGTAATTGCTCCTTTTGCCACAATGTTTTCATAAGGCATCATAAAGCTTCTACTTGGGGAATGGAGAAGGAAGTATCTAAAAGTGCCTTTACCCTAGCAGGTTTAACATTACATGTACTTTGATTTCTATTCAGGGCTTTCCCAACTGTAGAAAATATAGAGAAAAAGAAAGCTGCAATGGCAGACAGGATAGCACGAGGAGAGGTGATAGAAGAAAAATATTTTGGGCAAGTATTTTATGTTTTTCTGTTGTTATTGTGATAACTTATTTCTTGTTGTTTTTCTTGTTGGTAATGGTGTTTAGCTCCAACTGTCTCCTATATAAATGATGTTAACCCTTTCCCACGAACAGATCTATTGGATGCCTCTGCAACAGAAAACTTTTGAAAACATTGTGACAGAAGAAATCGTGACCAATTTCCGCTTTCACCACATAGTCTTGTAAAGTTGTCTGCTGCAGATGTGTCAACAATTGAGAAAGGGTTAAATCGAAGAACCCTGAAATGGTTTTGAAATATCTTTAAGGAACAGAGTTAGTGGTTTGAAATTGTTTGCAAATTAATGCAAAAAAAACCCAAAAAATTAACTTGATGAAGTTGCAGAATGATTTTCAAAATGTTTTGGGTGAAAGGAGAAATTGCTCTTTATGAAAAAAAAAAAACTGATTTTAAAGACATAATTTTGGATCATGTCAAACTCTATAGAGTTATCTCTTATTGAATCTTTCAATACTATTGAAGCAGTTTGCAGTAGCATTAAGTCCACTTTTGTGTCAGTTTCTGATTTTTATCTCCCTGTTTTAGAAAGATGAAACAAAGAGGGAATGGTAGAAATGACAGAGGTCGCGGGAGAGGTAGAGGTCAAGGTCGTAGTCAAGGTCAAGAAAGATCAAACACAGAAAATGGCGGAGAAAACAAGAGAGCCTGTGATAGCAATAATGATTCCATGTCAGCAGTTAAAAAACAGAAGGTTGAAGGAAAGGAAGATATTGTCAAAAATGGAGCGGATGGTATTGATCCAAATAAAGATCCCCTGTCTTATTTTTACCATGCCATTGGGTCAGGTGGGTAACTAGTTTGGTTATATGGTATATTTCACTTGAAAACCAACATTAACCCTTTCCCTCATTCGACAATTATGAAGCAAACGACGTTGACCATATTTTGACAAAAAATAGAAAAACCCTATAATTGAATGGATAACCTATGACTAAAAGTGGAAAACATTGTGGCAAAAGGAGAAATTAGTTGTTTTGAGCAATTTCTTCTTTTGTCACTATGTTTTTAAAAAGGTTGTCTGCTGCAAAGGCGTCAGAAAGAGTCTATATGAGGGAAAGCGTTAATGTAATTATTAGTGTGAACAAAGGCCAATCTCATAAAAATCGGACCAAAATACTTTTTTGTACGTTTATTGGATCTGACAACACGGCATAAATGGTCGGTCGGATCAATTTGACCTTAAACACTTAAATTTTCATGAGTAGGGGCTAATTTTTTGTCCAATGAAATCGCATGTTACAACCAACGCTCAGTTCTATACAATCTGATGGGTTACTTCTTCTGTTTTTGACCGCAGCAGTTGATATCGAAAATATCAATGCAAAACAATGGACACTCTTTGTAGATGAAAGTAGAATTATAAGATAAAGTTGGAAACATTGTGGCAAAAGGAGAAATTGCATGAAGTATGAGAAATTTCTTCGTTTGCCACAATGCTTTTAAATGGCGTTTTACGATATCGGCATTGAATTACTTCACATCTGTCTTTCTACATCAGCTCTCCGTTTCTGAACACCATCTCGACTTCATATAGATGCATTGGTGGTTGCAGATCGTACATGATGTCAATGAAAGTGGATGATTTGAGGAATATTTTGTTAAAAATGAAATGACTTGCCAGCTAATACCCATGTTGGTCATCTCGTACCGCCAATAGTTCCTGTCTAAAAATCAAAATGCGGTAACTTGTTGACATATGAAGCCGAAAATTGATTTGATTCGACATCACTAACCCAAAAGAAATAACTCAAAAGAAATTTTATGTTAAAATATATGAATTACATGATTAATAATTAAAATGTATTTCTACGCTTTTAACATACTTGATCGCGCGTAAAGTTCATTGGTAATTCCTAAATATTGTAAATCAAATGGAGTAAAGGCAACTTTTCGATTCCGACTCAAAAACAAATTCAGATAATCGAGTCCCAATGATAACATATATACTCAAACATTCAAATTATTTAAATGATAAGAAAATAAATAGTTGACAAAATATAACATATACGGTAAATGTGCAAGTAAGCCTAGGCGTAGGAATTTCCAAAAATCCTTTCGAATAAAATGTATTTTCAGCGGTAATGTTAATCAGGAATCTAAGTACTAGAGTATTTCATTTTAGATTCCTGCGTAAATACATCAAATTCTCAACCAGAATTACCCTGAACAACCCCAGCAGACGGAATAAGAGTCAAGTCCCAGTTATAAAACAAATGATTTAAATGACATTTGTTTTTTATCAAGATAAAATGCTTCAATACTAAATAATTCGCTAACTCGTGTATTGGTTTATAATTATGTTATAAATCCAATCCTCCGATTAGAAGTGGCTGCTAAACGTAGCGGTTAGCATGTTCGGCCGTGAAGCGGGAGACTAGAGTTCGATTCCCGCTTTGGGCAGATAATTTTTTTTTATAAGAAAAATATAATATTTTTTGTCTTATAAATTGCCGATATCACTGGTGCAATTGTCATTTAACACCGCTGCAATAAACTCTTTTAAAATGTTGGGATTTAAAATGAATTCAAAAGCAATGCATTTAAAACTATTCACCTATGCGTTGTGAAACACTAAGAAATGATTAAATAGTGTACACGTATGATGTTTTACGTCGCTTTTAACAATATTTCAGTCATTGCACGCTGAAGAAAATGTAGATAACACAGGATTTTATTTCTGCTTTGAAAGTAAAATTCTGCTTTGAAAGTAAAATTGGACTCTCAATATAATTATCATTGTTAGGTTATTGTGATTTTGATATGAAATGTATATGTGTTAATTGCATTAAAAAAAACACGGCTAAAAATCCATTGTAAACCAGGAAGTGTGCTAAGCAGAAACTATCCAGATAGCAGATGCGCATGTGTATGCCAACTTTTAGTATATCGATAGACCATCATACTGTGTGTGCAGTATTTTGCTTTACTCCTTTATTATTTAATATATGGATATAAAGTGCTAACTAACAAAGTGCTAGTGTAAAGTGTTCAAGTTAGACTTTTGGGATCGGTAAATCCATGTCCAAATGTTATCTGCAGTTAGCCCCTTGCTGTGAGCACTTTCAGTGCTTTGATTCCAGCTTACTGCTAATTTTTTACTGAAGTTGTTTGTGTCCATATATTTGGGAAAATGCAATCTCATAGGATTTGTTTGAGTCAGAAGAAAAATAAAGTGTGGAAAAGACTCTTTTCTAATCCTCTGCTTCTTCTTTCCCGTCTCCAGATTTTGATTCAAACTCCGATTCGGATGGTGAAACCTCCTCCAAGCCCAAAGAGGTTCAGCTAGATCGATCAAGGGAGATAACTGCGGCAGGCGGTCTGGGAAGTCTGATAACATCATACGCAAAAAGCGGCGGAGAAAGTGAAGACGGGGCGGATAATGGTACAGTATATTAACCTGTTTCCTGATGCATACAACATTGCGACAGCTTTGCAGCAGTGTGCAGACTTTCTGAAAACATTGTAGAAAATGGAGGAAGTTACTCCATAAAAGCAATAACTCTTTTCCTACAACAATTTTAAGTCTGTTTCAGTCACTATTCCCAATTTTTGAGATTCTGCAGCGTTGTTTTCTTGTAGTGTTATCAATGCCTGTAATAATATCATATACGGTCAAGGGTTAAAGATCGATTGGTGGATATATTGGCTCAATGCCATTTTACAAATAAGCCTTTCCCACATAGACGCTTTCTGACGCCTCTGCAGCAGACAACTTTTGAAAACATTGTGTCAAAAGAAGAAATTGCAATTTCTCCTTTTGAAACAATGTTTTCAACTCGATTCAATAAGAATGTCTTAATTCATTTAGTGAGATTTTCCATAATTATGAGTAAAATATGGAAAATATAATCTGTTGATCGAGTTGAAAACATTTTGGCGAAAGGAGAAAATGCTGATCATTATGAGCAATAATTTCTTCTTTTATCACAATGATTTCAAAAGTTGTTTGCTGCAGAGGTGTCAGAAAGTGTCATTATGAAATGTTGGAAGTGTTATAAGACATCTTTTCAGAGCCTTGAAAGATCCTTGGAATTTACAACAATATGCATATAACCATGAAATATCCCTGTAATAATCAACCCGCATCTGCATATGGAAAAGGGTTTAAGATTATCTCTATTTGTCTACAAATTAGTTTGGCATGTAGCCATCATAAATTTAAAGTAAGATGTATTTTTTATTTGTTCTCTGTTAGGTAAAACTAAAGAGAAAGTAGAAGTAGATGATCAGCAGAAAAATAAGCGTAGAAATAGAAACCGAAGTCGGAAGAACAAGAATGAGAAAAATAAAGCCCAACATGGATCTAAAATGGACAGCAAATCCCTTTTGGAGAAAGTAAGTTTGAGTTTCCAGAGTCACATGTCGAGGGCTTGGCGTGAAACAGTTGTAAGTTAAAACCTATTTTGAAAACCCTGGTTTAGGGGCCATTTCGACCCTTTTGTAAACAATGCAAATTTAGGAATGGCACCTAAATTTCCATTGTTTACCAAGAACAATGATTTAACGCTTATAAAGACTTAATGGCGAGGTGATTAACCTTGGTAAAAACATACCAATTTTAGTTACAACCGTTTGACGCCAAGCCCTCTATGTGTTGTCATTTAGGGTTCACCTTTCCATCCTATTTCTGTCTGTCTGTCTGCTCTTCTGAAATGCTTCAAGATTGTTTGTTAGTTACTAGTAGTTGACGAGTGTTCCTTAGAGCAGATACCTGGTTGCTCAGTTGGAAGTGATGCAGGGTTTAAATCCATTGTATCGAGTTCAAACCCAAGCCCGGCCAACATTCTTTCATACATTGGACAAAAGTCAATGGACAAGGATCTAAATTTGTTGAAAATAGTGTTAAACAATGTTGCAATGAAGATGTTTGTTTAAGGTTGAAGGTTAATGCTTTTTTAAAGGATTAACAGTTTAACTTTTATATATAAATGGGCCGCTCCATGAGAAAACCGGTGATAGTGACATCGCATAAGAAATGACGTAATCATCACTCAAAGATTGACGTCATTTGTGTGTTTACGCGGAAGAAAACTCACATACATGTATACACAGAGTTTGATTTGGTTTATTAACATCATGTTCATCGGCAGATGAAATGTAGAGCAACATACTGTTACAAGCCGGTTAATCTGCCCAATTTATTGGAAGAATGTATTCATTATTCAAAATGTCCAATAAACACGAGCGTGTAAGATTTAGTAAACAGATATTATATATTATCACAGTTTTTGATGCGTGTATCATTCTCGAAAGCCGTAAACAATTTTGTTTCAATTTTCGTTGACTTACATTCATGTACATGGATTATGTATAAAGGTAAAATACATACGGTGCAATGCATTAAAAGCAAATTTAACAAACTTTCAGTTTCGATTTTCAATTATATGACCTGATAGAAAAACAACCTTAGTGGCATATCTAACCAGTGTAGATCTAGATCAATCCGCGTATCTCAGTCTGATCTTAATTTATTAGTCACCAACGCTTACGAGAAGTTTACGTTTGAATATAAAGTGATAGTTTAACGAGTGACAGTAGTCATCTTTCGAAAACAAATGTTATGTGATATCTAAATATACAATACTGCTAATTTAGTGGCTATCTAGATTTTGACATGGATTGAGATCATGGATCTTATATCAAAATGGTTTGTATAAGATGACAAGAAGGATCTTGGAATCGCTGTTCATGTTGTTGTCTTCTGATCTCCAGAAGCAACAATGATTCTAGATATTTTTTAAACCATGGGGAAAACGCAGTTTGATGAAGGGTCTTGATCAGTTGTTAGGTTTATGTATGCTGTATGCTGTAATTCTTCTGGTTATACGGTGATAATATGTAGATAATTACTATGAAATATTCCTAGCAGTATTCAAAGCACTATTCATTTTAGGCAACTGACTGTCTGTAAATATATTGGGTAATTTTATTATTGTTCAATACAATGTAATGCCGCCATGCAGCGGTGGTGTATATTATTTGCATGATGCCGACATAATGAAAGATCTGCTTGGCGGTTGTTATCTGTTCTGCATCCAAACAAAGTGATATATGGTACATTACATAGGACATTATAGTAGAGTTATGCTATATAATTATATATATATATGGTAATATCATCTTCATGAATTTGCGACTAATGAAATCCTGATAAGCTTATGCACTTGTTCAGCCTGTTCAGGATTGCCTCTGTCCGTTCAGTTTTACATTCTTCCTGAGAGTAAGTTTGAAAGAAATGTTAAAAGCCAACTTAAGTATGAAATATAAATGAAATTGGCATTGATTTTGTCGTTATCTAGTTATCCCAGCTATCATTAAAGCAGACTGTTGCAGATCTGAATGTTTGATTGGACCAAAATACCCCTGAACATCTTGTTATCTATTTATCCCAACTGCCATGTGTTCCACACTGACGAACCAAGTGTTGTTTTGATTAAAACAAATTAAAGTAGAATATTGCATATCTGAATATAAATAAGAGAAAATGAAACAAATGTCATCATTTGTTGATTTCAATTAACCTATTGTAATTGTATTGTAATATAAGGCCTCCGACCCACAATACATATAAATTACATACAAATTAATGCTTCAGAGCAACTCACAATAAATCAGTGTCCGACAAATCCATTGCCCGGAGCCCACGGGCTACCACAATAATTGCCCGGGCTACTGTCATTTTCAAATGAAAGCCCGGCGGGCTACTGTTTATTCCCGTGTCTGGTAGCCCGGCTTAATTACTTACACACATGTCGTGTATAAACAGTGACTGTATGTTACATGCAAAAACACTCGCTGTGACCATAAACAAATCAATATCAGTAGGCGGAGTTACCAACCTGTCAGATCGAGTGGTTTCAGCCAACCGAATCGCTTCAGTAATAGTCAATTAACGTGATATATATACCCATTACGGCGGTCCAATCATTAGTGACCATTGTTCCCTGGTGTTAATCCATGAATGATTGCGAATAACCAATGAAATTCAAATATTCCCTTAAACGTATTTTGATCCATATTTCTACTTTCGGTATGCGATGTTTGCAAACTGGTGCAGACCGGTTCAGAAAGACGGAGAAGAAAATTGTCACCATGCAGAAGTTAATAAAATAAATTCGATCCAAATATTAAAGACAATACAATGCGACCACTTCTAGATCTTATCTTGTCGTTAATCAAATATGAAACACCTTCATAATCGACATAGTATGCGATATGTCAAAGAAAATGTTTGGGATGAAATATATAATGAATAATAAATGCCCAATCACGGCTTTGTTTACCAAAATTAATTAGCATAACCGGCGGGAAAAAAAATCATATGACTTAATAATTGCGATTTCATTGGAAGAAATGAGAAATTGGGTCAATGACGTTCACGACCCGACGACCCCGATCAAGAGTGGACCCCGATGTTTACATTCAACGCTGTTTACCGATTTCAAATTCTCAGTAGGGAACCATGATTAACATTGCGCAATTATCAAAATGGCGGCTATGTTGTGAATAATACCGTAACACATGAAACAAATTTAACGTGTTACATGTGTTACGGTATTATTCGCGTCATTGTTTTTGACAATATTTTATGATTTAACCCTTTCCCTCATACAACAATTCTGCAGCAGACGACTGAACATATTTTGTCAAAAAATAAAAAATATAATGGATAACCTATGACTAAGTGGAAAACATTGTGGTAAAAGGAGATATTGCTTGTTTTGATCAATTTCTTCTGTTGGCACTATGTTTTCAAAAAGCTGTCTGCTGCAGAGACGTCAGAGAGCGTCTATATGAGGGAACGGGTTAATAACTTCATTGAACCTGATAAATTTGACTTTTGGTTAATAAAATTGAATCTTATTTAATATGTCGTTCTTTGTAAAACTGACACTCGTATCGTATGCCCTGTTTCGGTGAGGGACCTAAATCGGTGACCTCCAATTTGAAGAGTTTATACTACATCATTTGATTTTTTGGTCTCAAGTTTAAACATTTCTGTCACTAGCTTTTAAATCTTTTGTAAATATGGATAAAATACATACATTTTATGCAGAATATTTCAAATAACCTAGTGAAAAGTAATCTTGAAAATCTTTAGTACCAATTTTCTCCTATATGTTAAGCTCTACCAAAAAGTATTTTTTCCAAATTATTTCATTTTTTTTAACTGAATGCTGCACTTCAGGTCTTTTGCAACACAGTCATGTTATTTGAAATGGTCATTACCCTTAAATCATGTACATGGTGTGCTCTTAATATTATGTTTGTACAGAAGTAGAAAACAAAAATAATCATAAAACACTCATTGGCATCCGCGATATTTCGGGCTACCAGCTTCCAAATCTGGTAGCCCAGTGGGCTACCAAACAATTCTGAAATTTGTCGGACACTGCAATATACACAAATTGGACAACAATTCTTAATACGGACTATAAATGTAGATATGTAAATAGTTATTTACCAAGTAGCATACTTTATGAATTATATTAGTGTCATATATATGCACCTATTTCATCCTAATTAATGCAATTTAATATGTTCTATTAAATGATTTGTTCATTTGAAGTATTCTTAAATATCAGTTATTATGTCTCCCCCATTACATGGGGGTGACATATTGTTTTTGCCCGTTCCGTCCGTCCTTCCGTCTGTCACACTTGTTTCCGCTCAATAACTGAAGAACGCTTGGGCGTAGGAACTTCATACTTGGTATGTAGGTTGGTCATGACGAGTAGCTGATCCCTATTGATTTTGATAACAGATGGTCACAGGTCAAGGTCATGGTGACCTTGTGAGGTAAAAAATGGTTTCCGCTCAATAACTGAAGAACGCTTTGGCCGAGGAACTCCATACTTGGTATGCAGGTTGGCCATGCCGAGTAGAAGACCCCTATTGATTTTGAGGTCAGTACGTCTAAAGTCAAGGTCACAGTGACAATGAGCTGAGAAATAGTTTTTGCTTGGGCCCAGGAACTTCATACTTGATGTGCAGGTTGGTCACCACCAGCAAATGACCCCTATTAATTTTAAGGTCACTAGGTCAAAGGTCAAGGTCACAGTGGTCAAGGTCACATCCGTCACACTTGTTTCCGCTCAATAACTGAAGAACGCTTGGGCATAGGATCTTCATACTTGGTATGCAGGTTGGTCATGACCAGTAGATGACTCCTATTGATTTTGATGCCAGAAGGTCAAAGGTCAAGGTCATGGTGACCTTGTGAGCTAAAGAATGGTTTCCGCTCAATAACTGAAGAACGCTTGGGCCGAGGAACTTGAGGTCAAAGTCAAGGTCACAGTGACCTTGAGCTGAAAGGTCATAGTGACAATGAGCTGAAAAATTGTTTTTGCTTAATAACTGGAGAATGCTTTGGCCATGGAAGTTAATACTTGGTGTGCAGGTTGGTCATCACCAGCAGATGATCCCTATTGATTTTGAGGTCACTATGTTTAAGGTCAAGGTCATGGTTACCTTCAGCTGAAAAATGGTTTCCTGCTCAATATCTAAAGAATGCTTATGTCGAGGAACTTCATACCTGGTGTGCAGGTTGGTCCTAACCAGTAGATGACCCTTATTGATTTTTTGTTTGATTTTGAGGTCACAAGGTCAAAGGTCAAGGTCACAGTAACAATGAGCTGAAACATTGTTTTTGCTTCATAACTCTAGAATGCTTTGGCCATGGAAGTTAATACTTGGTGTGCAGGTTGGTCACCACCAGTAGATGACCCCTATTGATTTTGAGGTCACTAGCTTAAAGGTCAAGGTCATGGTAACCTTCAGCTGAAAAATGGTTTCCTCTCAATAACTAAAGAATGCTTATGTTGAGGAACTTCATACCTGGTGTGCAGGTTGGTCCTAACCAGTAAATGACCTTTATTGAATTTGTTTGATTTTGAGGTCACAAGGTAAAATGTCGAAGGTCACGGTAACCTTCAGCTGAAAAATGTGTTTTACTCAATAATTCAAGAACGCTTATGCCCAGGAACTTCATTCTTGGTGTGCAGCTTGGTCCTAACCTGTAGATGACCCCTATTGATTTTGATGTCAAAATGGTTTCCGCTCAATAACTGAAGATTGCTTGGGCCCAGGAACTTCATACTTGGTGTGCAGGTTGGTCACCAGCAGCAAATGACCCCTATTGATTTTGAGGTCACTAGGTCAAAGGCCAAGGTCATGGTAACCTTCAGCTGAAAAACGGTTTCTGCTCAATAACTGAGGATTGTCACTGTTGCTTCATCTCCAGTCCAAAACTACAAAATTCATCTCCATCATTTCTTTTCCTCCCCTACGACCACACAAATGGGGAGACAAGCGCTTTTTCAAAAAAGCAATCTCTTGTTGGAAGTTGTATTCAAATAAGTCTCTTCAAATGCAAATGTCGGATATCTCGAGCCAGGATTTGAATTAAAATTTTGTTTTGACATTGCATTATCCTATTTAACAGATGTTTTGTTGGTAAATTATTATTTCCATTGTGTGGAAAGTGACGTTTTCTTTATTTATCATATAACGGACACACGAATACAAAATGTAAATCGTCTTCAATAATGTAAGTATTTGTATTTAAACAATAAGTACAAACTCTAAAAAAAATCTCAATATTGTCATGGCGTCCTCTTTCTATAGCTAAACTGTGGTTAGAGGACATTAAATGTATGTTCGTCTATATATATATAAGGCATTTCAATCATTAGGTATGTTTCCATGTCCAATAATGATTTGAAATCTTTGTAGTAATACACTTTTAAAGTATTACACATACCTGCGTGCCACTTCTGTATTGAAATATCAATTTATTTTTTGTTTAAATGCTTATATAACAGGGAATACTTCGATTGTGATGCAAGTGTGTTGTTATTTGTTAAAAGTCATTCAACAGTTATACAAAACAGACAGAGTTTCTAGCTCTGTCAACTGAAACAGTAGCTTTCGTAGTTCTATCCAAACAACCAAGAGAATTTAAAGATTGGATTTGACTATTGTCAATTGAGAATTAGTAGTGAACCGACAGGAACTCGGACACTGATCTCAGATATTTATGAGGTCGCTATATAATCACAAACCACACATGTTTTAGTAAATCAGAAATAAGATCTCGTTAAACTGATACTATCAGCAAAGCCAATCTAAATTCATGCAATTTATTTTCCTTCGATATAATTCATTTTCCAGATTTATTCCTTAGTTTGTAAGCAATCGATGCACCCGGTGGCATTCACATAGTCAACTAGATGCGTAAAAATAGTTTTCGTGTAGCAAAGGAAATAAGACTCCAACAATATTTCATACATGTACATGTGTGCGTATTTCAGCACAACCCTGACATCTTGTTCAAAACGCTGTGCTTTGAAATGCACAACCGTTCGAAGTAGTACTGCTTTACAGGTGAAGTTATACGTTGAAAGGCTTAAAGCGTAAGCAAGCCATTTTGAGAAAAGTAAAAATAACGTTGCTGTAAATTTTGTTTGAGTGTCGAGCATAGATTATGAAAATGACGTCGACGTCATTTCAACAATTAGTAACACATGTCTTCTTTTGATGTCCATTACGGCGTCAATATTTGTCATACGAAGTCCACATATATATCAAACAAAACTAGACAATTTGGACTATATGAAAATGTAAAAATCCCAAAATCAAAAATGTTGTCACTATATCACCGGTTTTCTCATGGAGTGGCCCAAATATATATACAGTATATTTTTAGGGTTCATTGACAACCATTGAGAAAAAAGTGCGAGTTTTGTAAAATGGAGGTAGAATATGTATCCAGAGTTAAAAGCATTTTAAAACCCTTTTCTTCTTGTAGACACATTCTGATGCATCTGCAGCAGACGAGTTTTGAAAACATTGTGGCCAAAGGTAAAATTGCTCATGATGAGCAATTTCTCCTTTGGCCACAATGTTTTCAACTTTATTTAACAATTAAGCTATCTTTTATGGAGATTTTTCAGGTTTTTGTCACTATGTTTTCAAAGTCGTCTGCTGCAGATTTGTTGTATGTGGGAAAGGTTTAACCCTTTCCCTCATATAGATACTTTCTGACGCCTCTGCAGCAGATGGCTATTTGAAAACATAGTGACAAAAGATTTCCATTCAATTATAGAGATTTTCTACTTTTTGACAAAACATGTTCAAAGTCGTCTGCTGCAGGTTTGTTGTATGTGGGAAAGGTTTGAATGAATCATCCTGTTCCAATAAAATCCAAGATATATTTGTGTCCCCTGACTTGTCCAAGAGACACAACGATCACTTTCTTCCTTGTCTGTTCATCGCACATTCACTTACTGGAACATGGGCAGGCTACACATGTGTTCTTTCAAAAAACTTTTGAATGTCATAATTGTGGATGTATTAAATCATTGTCTGCAAAGGCAATACAAGTTTCTTTTGCATCAGTAAAATGTGTCATATACTGGTGAAATTTTGTTAAAACATTTTCTTGTTTCTGAAAAATCTGTAGCTAAGTTATTGGTAAACATCTCGGCAAAAATGTGGTATTGATGATTATTATATACAGGTGAAAACAGTATGGCAAATAGAGAATCAAAAATTTGTCATTGTCATTGCATATGTGAAAGGGCTCTTAGTTGTCTGCATGTGGGAAAGGTTTAAAAGCATCTTAAGCAATGGAATTTAACCTATACCCTCGTATGGACGCTTTCTGACACCTCTACAGTAGACAACTTTTGAAAACATTGTGACAAAAGGAGAAATTTCTTAAAACGAGCAATTTCTCCTTTTGCCCTTTTGCCCACGTTTTCAACTCTTTTCAGTAATTGTACCTACATTTTCCAAAAGAATTATAGATGTTTTTCAGTCGTCTGCTGCAGATATGTCATATGTGAGAAAGGTTTACAGTCATCTTCTGCAATGTCATTTAAAGTTGTCCACATCGGAGAAAGCGGTAAAATATTGGTAAATTTTAGGTTAACCCTTTTCCACATGCAACAAATCTGTAGCAGACGACTTTGAAAACATCTTTTCAATAATGTGAAAAATCTCCATCAATGACAGTTAAATTATTAAATAGATTTGAAAACATTGTGGCAAATGGTGAAATTGCTCATTATGAGCAATTTCACCTTTGCCATAGTGTTTTCAAAAGTCGTATGCTGCAGAGGAGTCTGAAAGTGTCTATATTTGGGAAAGGGTTAATCAACTTTTTTGTCTATATGTATGAAGGAGGAAGAAATTAAGTCAAGTTAATCTTTATATATATCTACTGTATCCCTGTTATTTCAGCTTCTTGCCAAAGAAATCAGAAAAGAGAGAAACCAGATTCTTCAGTGTGTGTATCACATAGTGCAACATAACTTCTTCGAGGATTCAAATGAAATGGCAGTTAGTACAGAATCCTAGACGAGATCGAGTGAGCTGGTCTTTGCTCTACAGTATCTCTCTCATTCCAAATTCGAGCTGTTCCACAATAAAACCAACATTATGGTTTCTGCTTAATGTATCGACCGAGATCAGCCTACGCAGGCCGACACAATCCGTCTCAGGGGGATATAGATTTATGATTCCTGAAACAGAACATCCACAGGAGGTGAGAATTGTCTGTCCGGATTAATCTGCTCGGCATGCTTAGGCTGATCCGGATCGAAACTTTACACAGAGTCCACATTGTTGGTTTTCTAGTGGAACGGCTCATTTAACCTTTGCACACATACATCAAATCTGCAGCAGATCACTTTTAAAACATCATGGAAACTTGCTATAAATCGAAGCAAAACTTTAATGAATACACTTTAAAACATTGTGGCAAAAGGAGAAATTGTGTGTTTTTCAAAAGTCGTCTGCTGCAAATGTGTCAGAATGCGTCTGCAAGTGGGAAAGGGTTAACAGTGTAGGGTCAGCTTAGCCTGTACATCTACTGTGTCCTATCAAAATCTACACATGTTGACAGATGCGTCTTACAAGCTTACGTAAGTAATGAGCGAACATTGTAGATGTTGGGTCAGATACTGTTGATGCACAGGCTGATCTGGATCTACACTGTTCACAAACGTCAGCTCGTACCTTTTCGTATGGACATGCTCAAATTTGATATTTTCAAGAGAGATTATTCCACAAGTTAAAAAAAGCACTTTCGGTGTTCACAAATGGAATTTGTATTTTGATCTTACAGCTGTACCAACATGATCATTACAATCTGTTTTATTTCGTGTTTTACTCAAAGGTGGCATGTACTGGTTAGTTGAAGGCATGGCAAACTTTGAAACTTATCACTTCATAAACTCACTGTTTTAAACCTTTCCCTCATATAGACGCTTTCTGACGCCTCTGCAGCAGACAGCTTTTTAAAAACATAGTGACAAAAGAAGAAATTGCACAAAACGTGCAATTTCTCCTTTTGTCACAATATTTTCCACTTTTAGTCATAGGTTATCCATTCAATTATGGAGATTTTCTATGTTTTGACAAAATACGTTCAAAGTCGTCTGCTGCAGCATTGTTGTATGAGGGAAAGGGTTAATCAGTGATTGTATCATCAGAGGACTAAATAAGAAGGAGTAAACTGGTCGTATTCCAACACTATCTCTCTTATGACTACATTTAACCCTATGTTGAGGGTACTCACAACATAGTGTTTGGTTGTCAAATAAGGATTTGAGGATGTGAAATTACTCCTCGTATCTAGAGCTCTGTGTAATCATGATTTAATTTTTCTGTTTTTCTTCAATAATACACAGAAAACGTGTAATAAATGATATTTCATTGTATATTAACATGTATATTACATATTGTGACAAACACTTTTTAATATTCTCAAATTTATGACTATATGGTGCTTAAGTTTAGCCCAGGTGTATATAAACATGTATATTTTAATTTTAAGCTCCATTGGCTGAAAGCCAGTTCTAGCCTATGTCATGGCGAATTGTCCGTTGTGCGTCTGTGTGTGCGTCCTTGCATGCATAAACCTTTTTAGTTTAAACGTATTCTCCTCCGTTACCACTTGGCCAATTGAAATGAAACTTCATATGAAGCATTCTTGCAATCTCCACTCTTAAATTCCCTAATTTTTCTTTTGATCAATGCTAAATTCTGGTTTCCATGGCAACCGAAAGAAAAAAACCTTCCCACTAAAACTGGTTGGCCAATTTTCTAATTATTATTTAGAAATGTTCCTTTGATGATCCTCTAACAGCTACCTTGAAGCCATGTTGATTGGTCTATAAACGTGACCACCAGGGGTGGGCTGTTTTGCCTTAAATAATTGTGTAGACATGTTCCTTGAGTGATCCTCTATCAGATTCCTTCAAGCCACATCAATGGGTCGAAAAACATGGCTATCAGGGCCAGGTACATACTTTTTTATGGCAGTGGAGCTATACTGGTCCTCTTTCGTCTCTTGTATTAGCTTACCTGACTGCATATCACATTGCTTTACTCAGTTGAGCGATTTAGGGCCATCACTGATCATTGCCCTCCTGTTATTTGTTATTGGACATAATTTAGGAGTAAATAATGTACGCGATGTAATATGTACCAATAGCAATATTAAGGTGACCATCTGTCACACCTGAAATCGGCCTTGTTTTCCTTTTGGTTATTAAGCTATTCCAATACCCTTATTCCATGAGAAATGGAGTCGCTCGATTTCGAACATGGAAGAGTCTACTTCAGTAAATTCAGCGCTGAAAGAGTTAAATGTGAGAACTTTCACATCTGTCGTGCTTTTGCAGTTGGTTTTTAGTAAAACAAAAATTAATTAATATATTGGGATTTTACGCAGTTTTCAACATTATTTCAGTTATATCAGGGCGGCGAAAGTTTACTTATTCATGATCCCTGAGTAAACAAACCAGTACTAGGCTAGAAAATGTGCCTTACCCAAGGGCACTCCACTGTGACCGTCGTCCGCGACCAGGGATCTAACCCGGGACGCCCGGTTTTAAATCCCCGACGCTAACCTCTAGACCACGACGGATTCCCGGTTTTTAGTAAAAACGATTTCTTTTTCCAGTTTTATTAGCTCACCTAAGCACGAAGTGCAAGGTGAGCTTTTGTGATCACTCACCGTCCGGCGTCCGTCGTCGTCTGCGTCGTCGTCGTCGGCGTCTGTTAACAATTTCCTACAAATGACTTCTCCTACTAAACAAATGAACAGATTTCAAAATAACTTCACAGGAATGGTCCTTAGGTAGTCCTCTTTCAAAGTTGTTCAAAGAAATTAATTCCAAGTAGAACTTTGGTTGCTGCGGCATCAGAAAAGGGAAAAATTGCCAAATCTTAAAAAATCTTCTTGTCCAAAAGTACTGGCCCGATTTGAAAATTATTTTGCACAAATGTTTCTTGAGGTACCCTCTATCAAGATTGTTCAAATATTTCCAATCCGTTGAAAAACATGGCCGCCAGGGGACGGAGCTTATTGTCCCCCGCTTTTAGCGAAAGCTGGGGACTATTATTTCTCATTCGTCCGTCAGTCCGTCCGTCAGTCACGCTGTCACAAAAACTTTAACCTTGGTCATAACTTCTGAACCGTAATAGGTACTGCTTTCATATTTCACATGTGTATTCCTTGTGACAACTCCTTTCCATCAATACCAATTTTTTTGACCTTGTGACCTTGACCCTGACGAGTTATGGCCCTTTACCCCTATGTATGACTAAATTCATTTCCGGGCTATTTCTCTGCAACCGCTTTTTGGAATTTTATGAAACTTCATAGGAAGGATCACCACCAAGTGTAGATGCGCATATCGTGTTTGCGTTCCGGTTGGATTATTTTGCACGGAGTTATGGCCCTTTACCCCACCATCAGGCTATGTATGACTAAATTCATTTCCGGGCTATTTCTCTGCAACCGCTTTTTGGAATTTTATGAAACTTCATAGGAAGGATCACCACCAAGTGTAGATGCGCATATCGTGTTTGCGTTCCGGTTGGATTATTTTTCACGGAGTTATGGCCCTTTACTCCACCATCAGGCTATGTATGACTAAATTCATTTCCGGGCTATTTCTCTGCAACCGCTTTTTGGAATTTTATGAAACTTCATAGGAAGGATCACCACCAAGTGTAGATGCGCATATCGTGTTTGCGTTCCGGTTGGATTATTTTGCACGGAGTTATGGCCCTTTACCCCACCATCAGGCTATGTATGACTAAATTCATTTCCGGGCTATTTCTCTGCAACCGCTTTTTGGAATTTTATGAAACTTCATAGGAAGGATCACCACCAAGTGTAGATGCGCATATCGTGTTTGCGTTCCGGTTGGATTATTTTTCACGGAGTTATGGCCCTTTACTCCACCATCAGGCTTTCCGGGCTATCTCTCTGCAACAGCTTTTTGGAATTTGATGAAACTTTATAGGAAGGATCACCACCAAGTGTAGATGCGCATATCGTGTTTGCGTTCCGGTTGGATTATTTTTCACGGAGTTATGGCCCTTTACTCCACCATCAGGCTATGTATGACTAAATTCATTTCCGGGCTATTTCTCTGCAACCGCTTTTTGGAATTTTATGAAACTTCATAGGAAGGATCACCACCAAGTGTAGATGCGCATATCATGTTTGCGTTCCGGTTGGATGATTTTTCACGGAGTTATGGCCCTTACTTCTGAACCGTAATAGGTACTGCTTTCATATTTCACATGTGTATTCCTTGTGGCAACCCCTTCCATCAATACCAATTTTGACCCTGGCGGGGGACCATGATTCTCTGCTTGTTTTCCTTATATGTGCATTGTTAAAACTTTAAAAATCTTCTTGTCCAAAAGTACTGGCCCAATTTGAAAATTATTTTGCACAAATGTTCCTTAGGGCACCCTTTACCAAGATTGTTCAAATATTTCCGATCCGTTGAAAAGTATGGCCGCCAGGGGGCGGAGCTAGTTTTCCTTATATGTGCATTGTTAAAACTTTAACAATCTTCTTGTCCAAAAGAACTGGCCCGATTCAAAAATTATTTTGCACAAATGTTCCTTGGGGCACCCTTTACCAAGATTGTACAAATATTTCCAATCCGTTGAAAAATATGGCGGCCAGGGGGCGGAGCTTGTTTTCCTTATATGTGCATTGTTAAAACTTTAAAAATCTTCTTGTCCAAAAGTACTGGCCCGATTTAAAAATTATTTTGCACAAATGTTCCTTGGGGCACCCTCTACCAAGATTGTTTAAATATTTTTGATCCGTTGAAAAACATGGCCGCCAGGGGGCGGAGCTTGTTTTCCTTATATGTGCATTGTTAAAACTTTAAAAATCTTCTTGTCCAAAAGTATTGGCCTAAAAAGAGTAAAAACTTTGAAAACTATTGAAGTTCTATTAAATCAGGTGAGCGATATAGGGCCATCATGGCCCTCTTGTTATAATTCCAGATGTTCAACCTATTACTCACATACAACACATCTGAAGCAGACCACTTTGAAAACTAAAAAGGAAAGTATAATTATTGAGAAAATGTTGAAAACATTGTGTCAAAAGGCGAAATTGCTTCCTCCTTTTGTCACAATGTTTTCAAAAGTCGGAAAAGTCTGTATGTAATGAAATAACATGTAAACTATGTTTCATTTCGTTGTGTCATCGACCGTTAAAATAATTTGTCAAGGGACCTAAATTTCTTAAATTATTAGCATTGTATTTGAGCCGGGGATGGCGTTTTATGGGCCATGTTGCCGTTGCGAACATTTGAAGATTCCGACGAGCGTTTGCGTCCGCACAACCTCAACAGAGGCTTCACTGATTCGCTGTCTGTGAAACACGACTAGAACATTGAAGGTTCCCGGCTAGGCTATGCGTCCGCAGTCTCAACCCTTTCCCTCATACGACAATTCTGCTTTGAACGTATTTTGTCAAAACATAGAAAATCTCCGTAATTGAATGGATAACCTATGACAAAAAGTGGAAAACATTGTGGCAAAAGGAGAAATTGCACGTTTTGTGCAATTTCTTCTTTTGTCACTATGTTTTCAAAAAGCCGTCTGCTGCAGAGGTGGCAGAAAGCGTCTATATGAGGAAAAGGGTTAACAGAGGCTTTACTGAGTCATAGCTGGTCAAAGGGAAGCAATTCGGATTTCTGGGTTATTTCGGCAGTTGGGAAAGAGCCACAGCCCAACAAGCTATAATGGTCGCCTTTGGAAAATGAATTGCTTCCATATGACCAGCTGTAACTTTGTAAAAACAACTAGAACATCGAATATTCCGGCTAGCCTATGCGTCCGCACTGTCTCAACCGCGGCTTCACTTACTGTCGACATACTGAAAGGCCATAGATGTCAATTATTAAAAACAACCCAAACTAGAACATTGAAGTTTCCGACCAGCCTCTGCGTCCACATAGTCTCAACAGAGGCTTTCCTGAAAACAGTGAAAAGTCATAGCTGTAATTTTGTAAAACAAACACCCACATCTAAAACATTGAAGTTTCCGGCGAGCCTATGCGTCCGTATGTAGTAAGTTCCGGTTAGCCTATGCGTCCACAATATTAGCAGATGCTTAACTGTCTGTCTACATACCAGTAAGCCATAGCTGCAGTTTTGTAAAAAAACAACACATCTAGAACATTGAAGCTTCAGATAAGTCGATGCGTCCGCATGTAGTAAGTTCCGGTTAGCCTATGCGTCCACACAGTATTAGCAAATGCTTTAACTGTATGTCTACATACAAGATACTTCTAACTTCAATTTTGTAAGAACAACTAAGATCCCGACTATTTTTATGACTATATAACTTAAAATGAGTCCAAGCAAGATAGTCAATAAGGCCCGAAATCGCCATACCATACACATACACATATGAGCCGTCCCGCGAAAAAAATCAACATTGTGGGCTGCGTAAACATGCCGCACAGGCTAATCCGGACACTTTTTGTCTCCCTTGGTGTTTCTGTTTCAGTAATCATTAATCTATGCCCATGAGACTTAGCAGGCTGATCTGGGTCGATACATTACGCAGAGGCCATAATGTTGGTTTTCTCGCGGGACGGCTGAATTATGTGTATAAAAGGACAAACCATCGCATCAGAGGTCGAAATTTACTCTTTACCCCTAAATATTGTATTGTATCGTCATATGTTTGAAAGTCGACTAAGGACTTTGATACCATGAAATTGCACCCGTTATTTAGTGTTCATCGTATGCCATGTTAGCTTTAGAGGCTAAAAATCAACACCATATATCTTGGCGTGAGGCACAATTCTTTTTATTTGATTCGAGTCATTGAAATGGAGTTTTGTGTTCCCTGTGTGAACCCAGGTGGGGTACGTCAGGGCTTTAACACTCAATTTCCTGTTTCCCTTTCCTCTCCGGATCCAAGTTTCACATATCTTCTTCAGATTAGGCAAAAGCGGTTTTTTCCCAAAACATTTAAAGTTGATTCTCCTTCCTAGAGCCAGATCATACACGTCTGTAAACACCTCCGATGAAACGAGGTTGGGAAGGCTTAATGTGGAATTTCTTGTGTTGATAAAATCACCGTATACGATTGTCCAAGCCATAGGGCCTGTGCAAAAGAAGGCATTGTTGTCACAGTTATCTTTCATTTTTTTTATATGTGTAATAAATCGTGAATACAATGGGTGTTTTGGAACACAAAGTAAGGCAGCATTGGCTATGAAAAAATCTTTTACACCCCATTGCAGATAGTGTTCAGCAGGTTCTGGCACGACGGAGCATTCATGGGATTCAAAATAACTGTCCATTGGCCTAACGCTAACGTAGTCCAAGTCAAAATAGACTCCTCCGAACTCGTAGATAGCCAAGCTTCTTACAATGTCCGATCGCATTATCCCTGACATCGCTGGAAACAATAGATACTGACATATTAATTTATCACATTTATTTTTGAGTGTGTGATTTATATCGCTTTCAACAATTGTTGTTATATCACACTGTTTCCTTTGTAAGATAACGAATACTACCTGTCTATTTAATGTAAGTTTACGAATACTACCTGTCTATTTAATGTAAGTTTACGAATACTACCTGTCTATTTAATGTAAGTTTACGAATACTACCTGTCTATTTAATGTAAGTTTACGAATACAACCTGTCTATTTAAACTGACACCAGCTAGTCAGTTGTAATGCTAATCTCACAATCCTACCTGTCTATTTAATGTAAGTTTACGAATACTACCTGTCTATTTAAACTGACACCAGCTAGTCAATTGTAATGCTAATCTCACAATCCTACCTGTCTATTTAATGTAAGTTTACGAATACTACCTGTCTATTTAAACTGACACCAGCTAGTCAGTTGTAATGCTAACCTCACAGTCCTACCTGTCTATTTAATGTAAGTTTACGAATACTACCTGTCTATTTAAACTGACACCAGCTAATCAGTTGTAATGCTAACCTCACAATCCTACCTGTCTATTTAATGTAAGTTTACGAGTACTACCTGTCTATTTAAACTGACACCAGCTAGTCAGTTGTAATGCTAACCTCACAATCCTACCTATCTATTTAATGTAAGTTTACGAATACTACCTGTCTATTTAAACTGACACCAGCTAGTCAGTTGTAATGCTAACCTCACAGTCCTACCTGTCTATTTAATGTAAGTTTACGAATACTACCTGTCTATTTAAACTGACACCAGCTAATCAGTTGTAATGCTAACCTCACAATTCTACCTGTCTATTTAATGTAAGTTTACGAGTACTACCTGTCTATTTAAACTGACACCAGCTAGACAGTTGTAATGCTAACCTCACAATACTACATATCTATTTAAACTGACACCAGCTAATCAGTTGTAATGCTAACCTCACAATACTTCCTGTCTATTTAAACTGACATCAACTAATCAGTTGTAATGCTAACCTCACAATCCTACCTGTCTATTTAAACTGACACCAGCTAATCAGTTGTAATGCTAACCTCACAATCCTACCTGTCTATTTAAACTGACATCAGCTAATCAGTTGTAATGCTAACCTCACAATCCTACCTGTCTATTTAAACTGACACCTGCTAATCAGTTGTAATGCTAACCTCACAATCCTACCTGTCTATTTAAACTGACATCAGCTAATCAGTTGTAATGCTAACCTCACAATCCTACCTGTCTATTTAAACTGACATCAACTAATCAGTTGTAATGCTAACCTCACAATCCTACCTGTCTATTTAAACTGACATCAGCTAATAAGTTGTAATGCTAACCTCACAATACTACCTGTCTATTTAAACTGACACCAGCTAATCAGTTGTAATGCTAACCTCACAATACTACCTGTCTATTTAAACTGACATCAGCTAATCAGTTTTAATGCGAACCTCACATTCCTTAGGAGGGAAAGCCATTAAGCCTACTACAAATTATTTAGTATAAACTAGTCGAGGATCGAACCTGCATCGAGGCTGATTATCTACCACCACATCACGGAGGCGGTACAGTCACACTGTTTACAGTAATCTCATGGTGAGATCATGCTGTTTGTATGGTGTTTTATGCTGCGTTCAACAATTGTTCAGTTATATCAAGGCGTTTCCTGGGTAAATTACCAGTAATACTGTCCAAATTGCTGACTCCCGCCAGTCAGTCGTAATGCAAACCCCACAACCCTGAACGCCACGGAGGGAATGCCATTTGTCAAGGCTTTGGTATGACCCGGTCGGGTATCGAACCTGAACCCGATGCGGACGCTCTACCATTACCTACACCACCGAGGCGGTCTTTTTTTTGTCCCAAGTTGCATTACGGACTAGATTAAATGTGTAACAGTGAAGACTTGTGATACCGTGCAAATGCACAAGCTCATCTGAGTCTTCACTGTCCGCGTAGTTAATCAGATACAAAAAATAGACACGCGCGATTTTAATGACGCAATTTAAAAACAAATTAAGTGACGTAAGTTTCGAACGATTGTATGGTAATAGTTCCGCCATTAGCAGAGTGTAAAACAGGATCTTGGTGCAATATCGCCAGATACTGCATCATTTGTCCATAATTGAGCCCTACCGCGAGAAAACAAACATTGTGGACTCTGCGTAAAGTATCGACACGGATCAGCCTAAGCATGCCGCGCAGGCTAACCCGGACAGACTCTTTTCGCCTCCTGTTGATTTTATGTTTCAGGAGTAATTACTGTATACCTCTATGCCCCTTAGACGGAATGTGTCGGTCCGGATCAGTCTGCGCGGACTTCGTAGGCTGATCTTGGTCAATACATTACGCAGGGTTTTTCTAACGGGACGGCTCAATTATGCTCAATAGAAGGAGCAATATCAGAGCATACATTAAAAGGAATTACTTTTTAAACGCTTTAATAAACCGAAAACCGATTTACTACTCAAACTTTAGTTACATTCATGGCGGCTGTTTAGCATAATTGTTGAAAAAGTTTTCCTAATTTTACACCAAAAGTTACAATTATTGCACAGACGGGAAATGACAATAGACTTTGAAATAAAGTTAGAATTCGATTATTTGTCGTTCATCGGGTGATGAAACGAGTGGTCGGCGCTATAAGCCTATAAGTTTTGCCCTCCATGGTATTTCAGTTCAGCCCACCAGCTTTATCTCCCGATGGACTTCACAGAAGGTAAATGCTGTAATATGAGCCGTTCCGTGAGACAACCAACATTGTGCCCTCTGCGTGAAGTATCGACCCGGATCAGCCTTAGCATGCCGCGCAGGCTAATACAGGAAGACACTTTTCGCCTCCTGTGGTTTTTCTGTTTCTGACTCCATACTGTTGGTTATCTCTTAAAACGGCTCATATACTCTTCTTATTAAAGGTAGAAATACTCACTGGTTGTTATTTGGTACAAAGCAGGGTATTTCTCTAGGATGAACTTTAATCCGGATTCCTTTGTCCAAAAATAGTATTTCCAATCCGGGGGCGCGTTGTCCCTAACGAGACTCTGTACATTCTTGACAAATTGTGTCGGAACAATCTCGTCATTCCAAATTTGATGAATAATTTTTGGAAAAGATCGTTGTCCTCCTTGTTTTAGAGCAATCGGTTGTCGTATTTCTGTGCCGTTGCTTTCTTTAAATAGTCGATCACGTTGTTCCGTTTTTTCTCCCGTATACAATTCTAAAATTGATTTCACGTAAGTTTTCACCCAAGTAAGTCGGCCTACTAATCCAAACTGAAATAGTAGTACATAAACAATGATACACAGTATCATTTTCTTTATTTTGTGTTTCATCGTTTAGTAGGTCTTCAGTCTACGGGCAAACGTTATTGTGAGGTAGCAGATTTCAATACACGTATATACACTGTATTGAATCTACAACGGAAGACGGATGCTTGGATCTGTCTAATATGGCCGCGTCCAGTTACCAGTCTCATGGAAAGCGGGGTCAGAATTCACGATTTCTACTTGTCTGAAGTTTGTTTAAATAGTTACCTTTTTAAAAGGTTAATTGGACCTCATATGACTCAATCCGATACTGAACCAAGGGGCATCATTCGTTATCTTGACCCAGATAATTTGGCTTTAATAACATATTTATTTCGGCTTAATACGTTTTTAGTGTTTTAAACCCATTTTATAGTAAGGTTCAGGGAGTATTTAGGTATGTTCACATGCATTTCGGTTTGATCTCTACCGCGTGTCTATTTCAGTATCGAAACAACATTGAGCGAAAAGGGTTCTATTTCCGTGATGATTGGTTCCACTTTCGTGGAAACAATGGCTGAAATCATGAGGTCACGTGCTCCTCCATGGCAAAGATTATAACCCACCTTTAACCAAACGGCGCTAATGCGCCGTATAATAAATTTGCTTTAATATACATTTCAGATACTAAACCCAAATACAAACATAAAACTATGAATGACTAGTTTAGACTAGAAACTAACCAAATTCGTTCAGTGCTATGGAAAATGAATTTGAAGGGTTTGGTTTTAGTCTCGATGTGCAATACGGTATTGGATGACGGAGAATATCTATTTTTTTTTACACTGTATGGTATTCATTCAACTCGGCCCAAAGACAAGTCGTCCTAAATTAAACTCTCCCAACTCGCCTAGATTTATTTCTACCATATCCGTTGATGATTTTATGTTATAAGGAAAATGATTTTTGTGGAATACATATTTATCCGCACAGTCTGATCAAGACCTTTATTGTTCACATATGTGTTACGTGAGTGTTGGCTTCTATCAGAGTGTGTAGATTCAGACGATACTTGGCAGATGTACAGATTGACAGGCACTTGCACTAGTCAGAAATGTCAACATGTACTTTTTTCCAGAGGAGGTTCAATGATTCAAATTTCATTTTCTTAATAGAGTAAAATTTAAAAAAAAAGCTGAATAGTTTTACTTAAAAAGTTACTAGTTTCATGCCTTTGTTTTCGATTCGAGTAACTAATTGTCGTTATACAGTGAAGAAATTTCCGATGTATTCACTGTACGTTTATACACTGTGGAAACGACTTATGATACGTCCGAGTATCAAATTAAAATGCCGCGTTCGATTTATTTTCATCACGAGATAAAATCGAATCATTACAACGCACATGTTGCGCTTCAGTCTTACTGTTCATGTATCTCATTAACCTTTTCCCTCATATGGACGCTTTATGACGCCTCTGCAGCAGACGGCTTTTTGAAAACATGTCGACAAAAGAAGAAATTGCTCAAAACGAGCAATTTCTCTTTTTGTCACCATGTTTTCAACTCTATTAAATTATTGTACTTTCATTTGAAGTGAGTTTAAAAAAAAAAAAAAAATGGGTATGTTTTGAAAGTCGTCTGCTACAGATTTGTTGTATGTGGGAAAGGGTTAATAGCCCGGCTGTTCAAACCAGACTGGAACCAGTCCCACCTGTTACGGAGGTCACGTCCGACCTTCGAAATTATTGACTTAAATGTTTTGTTTACAATCACATCGCCGTGGTCGAGCGGTTTGCGTCCCTGGTTCGATCCCCAGTCGCAGCACGACGGTCATGGTGGAGTGCCCTTGGGCAAGGCAAATTTCCTAGCCTAGTACTGGTTTGTTTACCCAGGGATCATGACTATGTGAACTGTCGCAGTAATATAACTGAAAAATGTTGAAAACGGCGTAAAAAGTCAATAAAACAATCACATTACATACTTATATAGTTCGTTATTGGTCATAACCGTTCTGGGAATTAGTTTTAACTTTTAATTTAACACCGATTGTGAAACAAGCTTTAAGCTTATATTAAGCACGCTCGATGTCTGCTTCCTTGAAACATAACCAGAACTCTCGCCATTTGTGTGGAAAAATCCCAGTCAGAACCCGCTCATCACGGGATTCGAACCCAAGACCTTCGGTACGAGAGGTCGACGCTCTAAAACTCTGCTACTGGCTTCCACAATATCTAGGATTTGAATTATTTTACTACTAGATAGAGAACAGAGAAGATCCTGATCTGAGGGCACGGAAGGAACAGGCGTAATGCTAACTGACCAACACTCCTGGGCCAAGAAGGGAATGCCATTACTACAATTTGTTTAAAATATTTTGTGAGACCTATCAGGAATCAAACCTGCGACCTCCCGAAACCGAGGCGGACGCTTTACCACTACATCACTGAGGCGGTCCCATTTCTTGTTAGCGATATACATCGTCTATTCTGAATAATTTTATTTTACAAAACAAATCGATATACGACTTCACCATTTCCCATTTGGAACACCTCTATAAATAAATATATAATTGTTCAACATAGAGTTTAAAACATTGTGGCAAAAGGGGAAATTGCTCATTATGAGGAAGTTCTCCTTTTATCACAATATTTTCAAAAGTACTCTGCTGCAGAAAGCGTCTGTATGTGGGAAAGGGTTAAATAGCTGGATTGTATCCACTGTTGGAATACGAATGACGCTTGTCACATTGACTTAAAATGTCAAATGTCGAAATGAATGTTCGGGTTCGAACTCACAACCCCTGGTTCCCCCCCCCCCCCCCCCCCCCCCCCTCTTGTATTTCTCTCATGACTGAACCAAGCCTTATGTTGTTATTACTCAACGTAATCGTCTCATTGAGTGTCAAATAATGATTTTGGAATTTGAAAATTTCTCACATTAAATCTTGTTTTTGTTTTTATCGGAACTGAGGGGTAACCCATATTAAACTAAAATGAGAACTGTAACAATTATACTCAAACAATGCATCTCTATTAACCCCCCTTTATCACATACAGTGAATCTGCAGTAGACGGATTTGAACAAATCCGGACACACATATGGAAATTCTGTTTATGAATGTATAGATAATGGATAGAGTTGAAAAGATTATGAAAAAAGGAGAAATTAATGGATTTCTCGATTTGTAACAATGTTCTCAAAGGTTATCTGCTATATCTACGGAGGTGTACGAGAACATATGGTAACGGATTAATTAATACAATGAGGAGAGGAATACAGTGAACTCAATGCTAAATAGTTATTTTAATCTCTGCTTACGTTCTGCCAAAAAATGCATGTATATCATGTTTAAGGTTTTTTTTTTTTTATTATTGCAAAATGAATTGAAAAAACCCAACGACATAAAAAACAAACAAACAAACAAGTGTGAGCAGTTTATATTTAGATCTTCACTGTTACTATATTACGGACATAAGTTTGATGGAAGATTCTGTCAACTTATGTAGATTCTAATAAGACGGAGCCGAGGTTCAGGCTGATCTGAACTGACATTGTTTAGAAACGTGTACCTTTTCCCATGCACGGACTCATATAATCTTATGTTTTCAATAAACCAGTACAATTTGAGATTATCTACCCGATCCTGAACTTTATATATAAAAATACAGACTGTGTTTAAAGACCAGCCATAGGAAAAGAACACCATGGTCTTTGTTCACAGGTGGTCTTTATGTATACAATGAGTAATTGGGAATTAAAAGTGTGGTTGCTATACACAGGAAATTCCTAAACAAAGTCGGTCTTTAGCACAGGTTTACGTGTACAGTCAAACCTGTGTCAGCGGTCACCTCGTGTTAAACAGCCAACTTGTTTTAAGAAGTCCCTTGAAAATTAACAAAAAGAACATTTTGTTCTTTATTTGACTTGTATTGACCCTTTCAGCGCAAATGGCAACATTTCTTTGTGCGAACAATACAGATTCAGAGGAGTAACCTCGTGACGCTGTCTCACCTAAAAAGAGAATTGTTTGCCTTTTAGTGATAAAACTATTACATGAAAAATAGAGCCGCCTGACTTTAATGGTGGCAGCGTTTAATTCGGCGCTTAATAGAATCACTGAGAGTCTGAGACAGTACAATTTGACAATATTTACTCGTTCCCGTGAAACTTTTAATCAAAACGGCCTTTATAAAACATTGTGACCTAAGGTGAAATTACTCAAAACGTCGTTATATTTATAAACGTATATCTCTGCCAATTAAAGTCATGGTCAGATCGATATTGACAGGCAATAGATAAAATTGCATTCAGATAACAAGTTAAGGAGAAAAAAACCCTGGTATTTTCCTACTTATATTTATCTTATGAATCAACCAAACCCTATGTTGTGGGTACTTAAAAGAATCGTCTCACTGAGACGATTCTTTTGAGTACCCACAACATAGGGTTTGAGAGTGTCGTATCAGGATTTCGGAATATCATCTGTAGTGTTGACAGTGTTTAGATTCTCGGCTTTTGAAATAGGCTATACTATATATTCACTAGATATTGAAATAGTGAACTCTTTATAACTCGAAAGGGACAATACATTATTTCGGGATATCGACACATTCTAGTGATTCATTGAAATGTATGCCAAATTTATTCATTTTTAGGTTCGTAATTCATTTCCATTAAAATGATTAGTATAAAAAGCAGGTCAGTGATAAAACCATCTCTCGGAAACATCGCAGCAGCAGTTCTGATTGCTCGTCTGAACATTCGTAACTGCTGCTACGCTGTTTTCAAGAGACAGATCCGTTCCTGGAATTGGTTCGAGTAAAACCATATATTCGAAATATCACATGTTCGAGATACCGCGCGACGACTGTATATTAAACAGAATAAAGGGTAAATAAGGGATAAGAAAAATCTCAACATTATTAATGATCAGAATAACCCTTAACCGGAAGATTGATCTTAATCCCAGTCGCGGCCCTTCGTTCATTGTGGAGTGCTCTTGGCTAAAGTACATTTCTTAGCCTAGTACTGGTTTGTTTACCGCGGGACCATGAATAAGTGAACTGTCGCCGTGATATAACTGAAGTAATGTTGAAATCGGCGTCAACCCACCCAAAATATCAAATAAAAAAAATAAATTATTTTAATCCCACCCCATTAATCCAGGGGATTGATTGATTGCTTGATTGATTAGACGGGGTTTAATGCAGTTCTCAACAATTGTTCAGTTATATCACGGCGGACGGTTCGCCTACCCGTGTGTTTCCTGACTTTCTCACACCACTTTTCCACACAACAGTCTCTCCAAGCAACTGGCAGGTTTTTTTTTATACATAGACTGTTAATCTAAACCCCTTGTTGGAAGATGAATGACGCATTGAGGCATTGATTTTTGTCAAACGTCGGGAATAATGTTTGCCGAGCTGGGGTTCGAATTCACAACCTCTGTATCGACAACCCGTTAATCTACGTTTTGGAGTCCTAATTGTACATCCATAGCGGGGTCGCTTATAGGGATATTAAAAAACAAACACATGGGACACACAATATCATGTTTTTCTTGTCAGATCGTTCTTAAAGATCTGTACAACGCATACAAAACGGTATTAAAGACGGATGCCAGGCCCGCCCTAGTCTTCCATGCTCGCACGAGAAGCATGACCCTAAACCGCTGTCCGCGGCTTATACGTGTTTATTGTTTTCTTTTAGGTTTAACTGTATTTCTTGATATGATATATTTTGTATAAGTTGTATTAGTTGTTTTTTAAACTTTTATAACATCTGAGGATGAATATAATATTTTGCTAACAATTAAATCAGTTAAATTTGTATACGGAGATGAAAACGTTGTGAGGAAATAAGATATTTCCTCGTTTGAAGAACATTTTTTTTTAAATGTGCAAATGCATCTAAAATTGTGCATATCAATAGAAGGGACATAATATATATCTCTCTCTCTCTCTCTCTCTCTCTCTAGTGTTCTATCTCTCTTTCCCTCTGTCCGTCTTTCGCATTTTCCCTCTGTGCATGGGTAAGCACAACATATCAATAGAAGGGAACATAATATACTTATATAAGATAGGAATCCGCCGTATTCGAGTAGAAATTCATTTATTGAGGGTTTGGCCGTTTTCAACAATTGTTCAGTCATATCACGTCGGCCAGTTCACCTACTCATGTGTTTCCTGACTTTCCCGCAGCAGACTTTCCAAACAACTGGCTGCTTTTCCACATTGTTTGTTAGTGCATTGGCGGAAGACGAATAACGCTTGTCACAGTGATGTTTGTCAACTTTCGAAAAGAATGTTAGCCGAGCTGGGCTTTGAGCTCACAGCCCCTGGATTGGAAGCGCACGTCGCTTTTCAATGTGTTACCGGGGCTCGGCGACCGACGTTTGAGGGTGATCCGTCGATTTATACTCATTTCATTAATTTTCCGGTTCATGATAAATTTTACATTAAAATGTTAATTATATATAAAGGAATTCGGTGATAAAACCATTAATGATTTCAAAAGACGGATCTGTTCCAATATTGATTGGAGTAAATTGATATATAATATATGATAAACGACGTAAACACCGAATATTTAAGTTAATGTACGGTATTTAACCCTTTCCCTCATATAGACGCTTTATGACGCCTCTGCAGCAGATGGCTATTTGAAAACATAGTAACAAACGAAGAAATTGAACAAAACGTGCAATTTCTCCTTTTGACACAATGTTTTCCACTTTTAGTCATAGGTTATCCATTCAATTATAGAGATTTCCCATATTTTTGACAAAATATGTTTAAAGTCGTCTGCTGCAGAAATGTTGTATGAGGTAAAGGGTTAAAGGTACTTGCTAATTTCCTGCAAACAGACGACTTTAAAAACATCTTGGCTACAATGTGAAAAATCTCCACCAATAAGAGCTTTTAATTTTTTTTAAAACATTCAAAACATTGTGGCAAGACCAGAAATTACTCAATAAGAGCGATGTTTCCTCTTGTCATAATATTTTCAAAAGTCATTGGCTGCAGATGCGTCTAGATGTGTCTGTATTGAGGGCTTGGCGTGAAACAGTTGTAACTAAATTTTGTATTTTTTTTATCAAGGTTAATAACCTCGCCATAAAGTCTTTATAAGCGTTAAATCATTTTTCTTGGTAAACGATGGAAATTTAGGTGCCATTGCTCGTCGCGGGACGGCTGAATTATGTGTATAAAAGGACAAACCATCGCATCAGAGGTTGTTACTGTATAGTAACAAAATGTAGAATTATGTACTCAATATTACATCAATAGAATGGAAATCAAATAAGCCCTTGGTCCAATACAATATACATGTTATTTTTTAAAATATGGATAAAACAAAGACAATAGCTGCTCGCCAAATAGTTAATTCTGCATGGCGAGGGTAAATAAAACCAAAATAGTCAGAGGTCGAAATTTACTCTTTACCCCTCAATATTGTATTGTATCGTCATATGTTTGAAAGTCGACTAAGGACTTTGATACCATGAAATTGCACCCGTTATTTAGTGTTCAGCGTATGCTATGGTAGCTTTAGAGGCTAAAAATCAACACCATATATCTTGGCGTGAGGCACAATTCTTTTTATTTGATTCGAGTCATTGAAATGGAGTTTTGTGTTCCCTGTGTGAACCCAGGTGGGGTACGTCAGGGCTTTAACACTCAATTTCCTGTTTCCCTTTCCTCTCCGGATCCAAGTTTCACATATCTTCTTCAGATAAGGCAAAAGCGGTTTGTTCCCAAAACATTTAAAGTTGATTCTCCTTCCTAGAGCCAGATCATACACGTCTGTAAACACCTCCGATGAAACGAGGTTGGGAAGGCTTACTGTGGAATTTCTTGTGTTGATAAAATCACCGTATACGATTGTCCAAGCCATAGGGCCTGTGCAAAAGAAGGCATTGTTGTCACAGTTATCTTTCATTTTTTGTATATGTGTAATAAATCGTGAATAAAATGGGTGTTTTGGAACACAAAGTAAGGCAGCATTGGCTATGAAAAAATCCTTTTCACCCCATTGCAGATAGTGTTCAGCAGGTTCTGGCACGGCGGAGCATTCATGGGATTCAAAATAACTGTCCATTGGCCTAACGCTAACGTAGTCCAAGTTAAAATAGACTCCTCCGAACTCGTAGATAGCCAAGCTTCTTACAATGTCCGATCGCATTATCCCTGACATCGCTGGAAACAATAGATACTGAGATATTAATTTATCTCATTTAATTTTGAGTGTGTGATTTATATCGCTTTCAACAATTGTTGTTATATCACACTGTTTCCTTTGTAAGATAACGAATACTACCTGTCTATTTAATGTAAGTTTACGAATAATACCTGTCTATTTAATGTAAGTTTACGAATACTACCTGTCTATTTAAACTGACACCAGCTAGTCAGTTGTAATGCTAACCTCACACTCCTACCTATCTATTTAATGTAAGTTTACGAATACTACCTGTCTATTTAAACTGACACCAGCTAGTCAGAATGCTAACCTCACAATCCTACCTGTCTATTTAATGTAAGTTTACGAATACAACCTGTCTATTTAAACTGACACCAGCTAGTCAGTTGTAATGCTAACCTCACACTCCTACCTGTCTATTTAATGTAAGTTTACGAGTACTACCTGTCTATTTAAACTAACACCAGCTAGTCAGTTATAATGCTAACCTCACAATACTACCTGTCTATTTAAACTGACACCAGCTAGTCAGTTGTAATGCTAACCTCACAATACTACCTGTCTATTTAAACTGACATCAGCTAATCAGTTGTAATGCTAACCTCACAATACTACATATCTATTTAAACTGACACCAGCTAGTCAGTTGTAATGCTAACCTCACAATACTACCTGTCTATTTAATGGAAGTTTACGAATACTACCTGTCTATTTAATGTAAGTTTACGAGTACTACCTGTCTATTTAAACTGACACCAGCCAGTCAGTTGTAATGCTAACCTCACAATACTACCTGTCGTTTTAAGCTGACACCAGCTAATCAGTTGTAATGCTAACCTCACAATTCTACCTGTCTATTTAAACTGACATCAACTAATCAGTTGTAATGCTAACCTCACAATCCTACCTGTCTATTTAAACTGACACCAGCTAGTCAGTTGTAATGCTAACCTCACAATACTACCTGTCTATTTAAACTGACATCAGCTAATCAGTTGTAATGCTAACCTCACAATCCTACCTGTCTATTTAAACTGACACCAGCTAGTCAGTTGTAATGCTAACCTCACAATCCTACCTGTCTATTTAAACTGACACCAGCTAATCAGTTGTAATGCTAACCTCACAATCCTACCTGTCTATTTAAACTGACACCAGCTAGTCAGTTGTAATGCTAACCTCACAATACTACCTGTCTATTTAAACTGACACCAGCTAATCAGTTGTAATGCGAACCCTCACATTCCTTAGGAGGGAAAGCCATTAAGCCTACTACAAATTATTTAGTATAAACTGGTCGAGGATCGAACCTTCATCGAGGCTGATTATCTACCACTACATCACGGAGGCGGTACAGTCACACTGTTTACAGTTATCTCTGTTAAACATCATGCTGTTTGTATGGTGTTTTGAACAATTGTTCAGTTATATCAAGGCGTTTCCTGGGTAAATTACCAGTAATACTGTCCAAATTGCTGACTCCCGCCAGTCAGTCGTAATGCAAACCCCACAACCCTGAACGCCACGGAGGGAATGCCATTGCTGCCATTTGTCAAGGCTTTGGTATGACCCGGTCGGGTATCGAACCTGCACCCGATGCGGACGCTCTGTCATTACCTACACCACCGAGGCGGTCTTTTTTATTGTCCCAAGTTGCATTAAGGACTATATTAAATATATAACAGTGAAGACTTGTGATACCGTGCAAATGCACAAGCTCACCTGAGTCTTCACTGTTCGCGTAGTTAATCAGATACAAAAAATAGAAACGCGCGATTTTAATGACGCAATTTAAAAACAAATTAAGTGACGTAAGTTTCGAACGATTGTATGGTAATAGTTCCGCCATTAGCAGAGTGTAAAACAGGATCTTGGTGCAATATCGATAGATACTGCATCATTTGTCCATAATTGAGCCCTACCGCGAGAAAACCAACATTGTGGACTCTGCGTAAAGTATCGACACGGATCAGCCTGAGCATGCCGCGCAGGCTAACCCGGACAGACTCTTTTCGCCTCCTGTTGATTTTCTGTTTCAGGAGTAATTACTTTATACCTCTATGCCCCTGAGACGGAATGTGTCGGTCCGGATCAGTCTGCGAGGACTGCGTAGGCAGATCTTGGTCAATACATTACGCAGGGGTTTTCTCGCGGGACGGCTCAATTATGCTCAATAGAAAGAGCAATATCAGAGCAAACATTAAAAGGAATTACTTTTTAAACGCGTTAATAAACCGAAAACCGATTTACTACTCAAACTTTAGTTACATTCAGGGCGGCTGTTTAGCATAATTGCTGAACAAGTTTTCCTAATTTTACATGACAATACACTTTGAAATAAAGTTAGAATTCGATTCTTTGTCGTTCATCGGGTGATGAAACGAGTGGTCGGCGCTATAAGCCTATAAGAAACGCTTTGCCCTCCATGGTATTTCAGTTCAGCCCACCAGCTTTATCTCCCGATGGACTTCACAGAAGGTAAATGCTGTAATATGAGCCTATCCGCGAGACAACCAACAGTGTGCACTCTGCGTGAAGTATCGACCCGGATCAGCCTTGGCATGCCGCGCAGGCTTAAACAGGAAGACACTTTTCGCCTTCTTTAGATTTTCTGTTTCTGAAGAGTCCATAATGTTGGTTATCTCTTTAACCCTTTCCCTCATATAGACGCTTTCTGACGCCTCTGCAGCAGACGGCTTTTTGAAAACATAGTGACAAAAGAAGAAATTGCACAAAACGTGCAATTTCTCCTTTTGCCACAATGTTTTCCACTTTTTGTCATAGGTTATCCATTCCATTATGGAGATTTTCTATGTTTTGACAAAATACGTTCAAAGTCGTCTGCTGCAGAATTGTCGTATGAGGGAAAGGGTTAAACGGCTCATATACTCTTCTTATTAAAGGTAGAAATACTCACTGGTTGTTATTTGGTACAAATCAGGGTATTTCTCTAGGATGAACTTTAATCCGGATTCCTTTGTCCAAAAATAGTATTTCCAATCCGGCGGCGCGTTGTCTCTAACGAGACTCTGTACATTCTTGACAAATTGTGTCGGAACAATCTCGTCATTCCAAATTTGATGAATAATCTTTGGAATAGATCGTTGTCCTCCTTGTTTTAGAGCAATCGGTTGTCGTATTTCTGTGCCGTTGCTTTCTTTAAATAGTCGATCACGTTGTTCCGTTTTTTCTCCCGTATACAATTCTAAAATTGAGTTCACGTAAGTTTTCACCCAAGTAAGTCGGACTACTAATCCAAACTGAAATAGTAGTACATAAACACTGATATAAAGTATCATTTTCTTTATTTTGTGTTTCATCGTTTAGTAGGTCTTCAGTCTACGGGCAAACGTTATTGTGAGGTAGCAGATTTCAATACACGTATATACACTGTATTGAATCTACAACGGAAGACGGATGCTTGGATCTGTCTAACATGGTCGCTTCCAGTTACCAGTCTCATGGAAAGCGGGGTCAGAATTCACGATTTCTACTTGTCTTAAGTTTGTTCAAATAGTTATCATTTTAAAAGGTTAATTGGACCTCATATGACTCAATCCGATACTGAACCAAGGGACATCATTCGTTATCTTGACCCAGATAATTTGGCTTTAATAACATATTTATTTCGGCTTAATACGTTTTTAGTGTTTTAAACCCATTTTATAGTAAGGTCCAGGGAGTATTTAGGTATGTTCACATGCATTTCGGATTGATCTCTACCGTGTGTCTATTTCAGTATCGAAACAACATTGAGCGAAAAAGGTTCTAGTTCCGTGATGATTGGTTCCACTTTCGTGGAAACAATGGCAGAAATCATGAGGTCACGTGCTCCTTCATGGCAAAGATTTTAACCCACCTTTAACGAAACGGCGCTAATGCGCCGTATACTAAATTTGCTAAATATAAATTATATATAAATTATACTAAACCCAAATACAAACATAAAACTATGAATGACTCATTTAGACTAGAAACTAACCAAATTCGTTCAGTGCTATGGAAAATGAATTTGAACGGTTTGGTTTTAGTCTCGATGTGCAGTACGGTATTGGACGACAGAGAATTTCTATTTTTTTTATTTTTTTTTACACTGGGTAGGTTATTTGTATGGTATTCATTCAACTCGGCCCGAAGACAAGTCGTCCTAAATTAAACTCTCCCAACTCGCCTAGATTTATTTTTACCATGATTTTATTTTATAAGGAAAATGATTTTTGTGGAATACATATTTATCCGCACAGTCTGATCAAGACCTTTATTGTTCACATATGTGTTACGTGAGTGTTGGCTTCTATCAGAGTGTGTAGATTCAGACGATACTTGGCAGATGTACAGATTGACAGGCACTTGCACTAGTCAGAAATGTCAACATGTACTTTTTTCCAGAGGAGGTTCAATGATTCAAATTTCATTTACATTTCTTAATAGAGTAAAATTTAAAAAAAAAGCTGAATAGTTTTACTTAAAAAGTTTTCGATTCGAGTAACTAATTGTCGTTATACAGTGAAGAAATTTCCGATGTATTCCCTGTACGTTTATACACTGTGGAAACGACTTATGATACGTCCGAGTATCAAATTAAAATGCCGCGTTCGATTTAGTTTCATCACGAGATAAAATCGAATCATTACAACGCACATGTTGCGCTTCAGTCTTACTGTTCATGTATCTCATTAACCTTTTCCCTCATATAGACGCTTTCTGACGCCTCTGCAGCAGACGGATTTTTGAAAACATGTCGACAAAAGAAGAAATTGCTCAAAACGAGCAATTTCTCTTTTTGTCACCATGTTTTCAACTCTATTCAATTATTGTACTTTCATTTGAAGTGAGTTTAAAAAAAAAAAAAAATGGGTATGTTTTCAAAGTTGTCTGCTACAGATTTGTTGTATGTGGGAAAGGGTTAATAGCCCGGCTGTTCAAACCAGACTGGAACCAGTCCCACATGTTACGGAGGTCACGTCCGACCTTCGAAATTAATGACTTAAATGTTTTGTTTACAATCACATCGTCGTGGTCGAGTGGTTTGCGTCCCTGGTTCGATCCCCAGTCGCAGCACGACGGTCATGGTGGAGTGCCCTTGGGCAAGGCAAATTTCCTAGCCTAGTACTGGTTTGTTTACCCAGGGATCATGACTATGTGAACTGTCGCAGTAATATAACTGAAAAATGTTGAAAACGGCGTAAAAAGTCAATAAAACAATCACATTACATACTTATATAGTTCGTTATTGGTCATAACCGTTCTGGGAATTAGTTTTAACTTTTTATTTAACACCGATTGTGAAACAAGCTTTAAGCTTATATTAAGCACGCTCGATGTCTGCTTCCTTGAAACATAACCAGAACTCTCGCCATTTTTTGTGGAAAAATCCCAGTCAGAACCCGCTCATCACGGGATTCGAACCCAAGACCTTCGGTACGAGAGGCCGACGCTCTAACACTCTGCTACTGGCTTCCACAATATCTAGGATTTGAATTATTTTACTACTAGATAGAGAACAGAGAAGATCCTGATCTGAGGGCACGGAAGGAACAGGCGTAATGCTAACCGACCAACACTCCTGTGTCAAGAAGGGAATGCCATTACTACAATTTGTTTAAAATATTTTGTGAAACCGATCAGGAATCAAACCCGTGACCTCTCGAAACCAAGGCGGACGCTTTACGACTACATCACTGAGGCGGTCCCATTTCTTGTTAGCGATATACATCGTCTATTCTGAATAATATTATTTAACAAAACAAATCATTGTTATACGACTACACCATTTCCCATATGGAACACCTATATAAATAAATATATAATTGTTTAAAATAGAGTTTAAAACATTGTGGCAAAAGGGGAAATTGCTCATTATGTGCAAGTTCTCCTTTTATCACAATATTTTCAAAAGTACTCTGCTGCAGAAAGCGTCTGTATGTGGGAAAGGGTTAAATAGCTGGATTGTATCCACTGGTGGAATACGAATTACGCTTGTCACATTGACTTAAAATGTCAAATGTCGAAATGAATGTTAGCCGAGCTCGGGTTCGAACTCACAACCCCTTTATCACATACAGTGACTCTGCAGTAGACGGATTTGAACAAATCCGGACACTCATATGGAAATTCTCTTTATGAATGTATATATATTGGATAGAGTTGAACAGATTATGAAAAAAAGGAGAAATTGCTGGATTTCTCGTTTTGTAACAATGTTCTCAAAGGTTAGTTTAAACTAATTTATTTTAAATCGATTGCAAAACAAGCTTTAAGCTTATATTAATCAAGCTCGATGTCTGCTTCCTGGATATTTAACCAGTACTCGCGCCGATTGTGTGGAAAAATCCCAAAGTCCGGACCCGCTCATCACGGGACTCGAACCAGGGACCTTTGATGTGAGAGGCCGACGCTCTACCTCTGCACCACTGTCTTCCACACTCAAAGGTTCTCAAAGGTTATCTGCTATATATACACGGAGGTGTACGAGAACATATGGTAACGGATTAATTAATACATTGAAAAGAGGAATACAGTGAACTCAATGCTAAATAGTTATTTTAATGTCTGATATGTTCTGAAAAAAAATGCATGTATATCATGTTTAAGTTTTTGTTTTTGTTTTTATTGAAAAATGAATTGAAAAAACCCAACGACATAAAAAACAAACAAACAAACAAACAAGTTTGAGCAGTTTATATCTAGATCTTCACTGTTACTATATTACGGACATAAGTTTGATGGAAGATTCTGTCAACTCATGTAGATTCTAATAAGACGGAGCCGATGTTCAGGCTGATCTGAACTGACATTGTTTAGAAACGTGTACCTTTTCCCATGCACGGACTCATATAATCTTATGTTTTCAATAAACCAGTACAATTTGAGATTATCTACCCGATCCTGAACTTTATATATAAAAATGCAGACTGTGTTTAAAGACCAGCCATAGGAAAAGAACACCATGGTCTTTGTTCACAGGTGGTCTTTATGTATACAATGAGTAATTGGGAATTAAAAGTGTGGTTGCTATACACAGGAAATTCCTAAACAAAGTCGGTCTTTAGCACAGGTTTACGTGTACAGTCAAACCTGTGTCAGCGGTCACCTCGTGTTAAACAGCCAACTTGTTTTAAGAAGTCACTTGAAAATTAACAAAAAGAACATTTTGTTCTTTATTTGACTTGTATTAACCCTTTCAGCGCAAATGGCAACATTTTTGTTTGCGAACAATACAGATTCAGAGGAGTAACCTCGTGACGCTGTCTCACCTAAAAAGAGAATTGTTTGCCTTTTAGGGATAAAACTATCACATGAGAAATGGAGCCGCCTGATTTTGATGGTGGCAGCGTTTAATTCGGCGCTTAATAGAATCACTGTGAGTCTGAGACAGTACAATTTGACAATATTTACTCGATCCCGTGAAACTTTTAATCAAAACGGCCTTTGAAAACATTGTGACTTAAGTAGAAATTACTCAAAACGTCGTTATATAAACGTATATCTCTGCCAATTAAAGTCATGGTCAGATCGATATTGACAGGCAATAGATAAAATAGCATTCAGATAACAAGTTAAGGAGAAAAAAACTGGTATTTTCCTACTTATATTTATCTTATGAATCAACCAAACCCTATGTTGTGGGTACTTAAAAGAATCGTCTCACTGAGACGATTCTTTTGAGTACCCACAACATAGGGTTTGAGTGTCGTATCAGGATTTCGGAATATCATCTGTAGTGTTGACAGTGTTTAGATTCTCGGCTTTTGAAATAGGCTATACTATATATTCACTAGATATTGAAATAGTGAACTCTTTATAACTCGAAAGGGACAATACATTATTTCGGGATATCGACACATTCTAGTGATTCATTGAAATGTATGCCAAATTTATTCATTTTTAGGTTCGTAATTCATTTCCATTAAAATGTTTAGGTTAAAAATCAGGTCAGTGATAAAACCATCTCTCGGAAACATCGCAGCAGCAGTTCTGATTGCTCGTCTGAACATTCGTAACTGCTGCTACGCTGTTTTCAAGAGACCAATCCGTTCCTGGAATTGGTTCGAGTAAAACCATATATTCGAAATATCACATGTTCGAGATACCGCGCGACGACTGTATATTAAACAGAATAAAGGGTAAATAAGGGATAAGAAAAATCTCAATAACATTATTAATGATCAGAATAACCCTTAACCGGAAGATTGATCTTAATCCCAGTCGCGGCCCTTCGTTCATTGTGGAGTGCTCTTGGCTAAAGTACATTTCTTAGCCTAGTACTGGTTTGTTTACCGCGGGACCATGAATAAGTGAACTGTCGCCGTGATATAACTGATGTAATGTTGAAATCGGCGTCAACCCACCCAAAATATCAAATAAAAAAATTAAATTATTTTAATCCCACCCCATTAATCCAGGGGATTGATTGATTGATTGCTTGCTTGATTGCTTGATTGCTTGATTGATTAGACGGGGTTTAATGCAGTTCTCAACAATTGTTCAGTTATATCACGGCGGACGGTTCGCCTACCCGTGTGTTTCCTGACTTTCTCACACCACTTTTCCACACAACAGTCTCTCCAAGCAACTGGTTTTTTTATACATAGACTGTTAATCTAAACCCCTTGTTGGAAGATGAATGACGCATTGAGGCATTGATTTTTGTCAAACGTCGGGAATAATGTTTGCCGAGCTGGGGTTCGAATTCACAACCTCTGTATCGACAACCCGTTAATCTACGATTTGGAGTCCTAATTGTACATCCATAGCGGGGTCGCTTATAGGGATATTAAAAAACAAACACATGGGACACACAATATCATGTTTTTCTTGTCAGATCGTTCTTAAAGATATGTACAACGCATACAAAACGGTATTAAAGACGGATGCCAGGCCCGCCCTAGTCTTCCATTCTCGCACGAGAAGCATGACCCTAAACCGCTGTCCGCGGCTTATACGTGTTTATTGTTTTCTTTTAGGTTTAACTGTATTTCTTGATATGATATATTTTGTATAAGTTGTATTAGTTGTTTTTTAAACTTTTATAACATCTGAGGATGAATAATATATCTATAGGTGCTACCTATTTACGAAAAAACGCAAGATAATTATAAACAAAAATTAAAGAACATACTTTGGCCATACAAAAAGGATTTATAAGTAATTGACAAGACAATAATAATGTTAATGTCATGTTTCTTGCATTATCAAAACATATTTGGAATTCGTATTGCTGTCGTCTATTATTACGAACAGAAAATAATAAAGTAAAAACTTTCAGAAAATCAAGGAATACATTTATAATGAACGAGGTTAAAACATGAGGGCCAAGATGGTCCTTAATCGATCACCTGCATTATGGTAAAGAAGCAAATAGATCAGCCCTTTTCTGATGCCATCTGGCGACTACCTTTTTCAACCAGTCAATATGACTGGAACAAATTATGTAAGGGGTCACATTTCTGCTAAACCCTTTCCCTATTAGAGACAGTTTCTGAGGCCTATGCAACAGACGATTTAGGAAAAGATTGTCACCAAAAGAACAATTGCTCCTTATGAGAAAGTTATCCTTTTGCCACAATGTTTGATAAATAATTATACTTTGAATGAGTGAGGCAATAGCTCATGTATAGGAATTTGGGGTCTTTCATGTTGATACCTCTTTTTTTGCGGGAAACGACGTCGCTCCATTGACGTTACGCCAAGATGAAGTGTAACGGAAATGACGTCACGTCCTTCTTTGGCTACGATACAGTCAAAATTTAGGTTCGGGCGTAGAAGGCTAATGCTGTCGGTTTTTTTACGAACGGGAAAACATATTTCTTACAGATTTCCATTTAGTTTTAACTTTTCGTACAAATGTTTATTCCCACATAACACAGCATTTTAATGATCTTAAATATCTATTTAAAAAAAAATTGATTAAAAAGACGACAATAATTTTCAATCCGTGTTTTTCCGCTCATTTTATACATACCCAAAATACCGATTTTAAAACAAATGATTAAAAAGACGACAATAATTTTCAATCCGTGTTTTTCTGCTCATTTTATACATACCCAAAATACCGATTTAAAAAAAAAAATGATTAAAAAGACGACAATAATTTTCAATCTGTGTTTTACCTCTGCCTTGTATACATATCCAAAATGGCGGCCCCATGGATTTTTCCAGTTTCATTTCAGAAAGCTTCATGGGTTATTGAAAAAAAAAAAAAAAAAAAAAATCTCACACCTGTTAACTATAAGCGAAAAAACCCATTCATGGTTTTTTTTCGTATAATATTTTGCTAACAATTAAATCAGTTAAATTTGTATACGGAGATGAAAACGTTGTTAGGAAATAAGATATTTCCTCGTTTGAAGAACATTTTTTTTTAAATGTGCAAATGCATCTAAAATTGTGCATATCAAGAGAAGGAACATAATATACTTATATAAGATAGGAATCCGCCGTAGTGGAGTAGAAATTCATTTATTGAGGGTTTGGCCGTTTTCAACAATTGTTCAGTCATATCACGTCGGCCAGTTCACCTATTCATGTGTTTCCTGACTTTCCCGCAGCAGACTTTCCAAACAACTGGCTGCTTTTCCACATTGTTTGTTAGTGCATTGGCGGAAGACGAATAACGCTTGTCACAGTGATGTTTGTCAACTTTCGAAAAGAATGTTAGCCGAGCTGGGCTTTGAGCTCACAGCCCCTGGATTGGAAGCGCACGTCGCTTTTCAATGTGTTACCGGGGCTCGGCGACCGACGTTTGAGGGTGATCCGTCGATTTATACTCATTTCATTAATTTTCCGGTTCATGATAAATTTTACATTAAAATGTTAATTATATATAAAGGAATTCGGTGATAAAACCATTAATGATTTCAAAAGACGGATCTGTTCCAATATTGATTGGAGTAAATTGATATATAATATATGATAAACGACGTAAACACCGAATATTTAAGTTAATGTACGGTATTTAACCCTTTCCCTCATATAGACGCTTTATGACGCCTCTGCAGCAGATGGCTATTTGAAAACATAGTAACAAACGAAGAAATTGCACAAAACGTGCAATTTCTCCTTTTGACACAATGTTTTCCACTTTTAGTCATAGGTTATCCATTCAATTATAGAGATTTCCCATATTTTTGACAAAATATGTTTAAAGTCGTCTGCTGCAGAAATGTTGTATGAGGTAAAGGGTTAAAGGTACTTGCTAATTTCCTGCAAACAGACGACTTTAAAAACATCTTGGCTACAATGTGAAAAATCTCCACCAATAAGAGCTTTTAATTTTTTTTAAAACATTCAAAACATTGTGGCAAGACCAGAAATTACTCAATAAGAGCGATGTTTCCTCTTGTCATAATGTTTTCAAAAGTCATTGGCTGCAGATGCGTCTAGATGTGTCTGTATTGAGGGCTTGGCGTGAAACAGTTGTAACTAAATTTTGTATTTTTTTTATCAAGGTTAATCACCTCGCCATAAAGTCTTTATAAGCGTTAAATCATTTTTCTTGGTAAACGATGGAAATTTAGGTGCCATTGCTCGTCGCGGGACGGCTGAATTATGTGTATAAAAGGACAAACCATCGCATCAGAGGTTGTTACTGTATAGTAACAAAATGTAGACTTATGTACTCAATATTACATCAATAGAATGGAAATCAAATAAGCCCTTGGTCCAATACAATATACATGTTATTTTTTAAAATATGGATAAAACAAAGACAATAGCTGCTCGCCAAATAGTTAATTCTGCATGGCGAAGGTAAATAAAACCAAAATAGTCAGAGGTCGAAATTTACTCTTTACCCCTCAATATTGTATTGTATCGTCATATGTTTGAAAGTCGACTAAGGACTTTGATACCATGAAATTGCACCCCTTATTTAGTGTTCAGCGTATGCTATGGTAGCTTTAGAGGCTAAAAATCAACACCATATATTTTGGCGTGAGGCACAATTCTTTTTATTTGATTCGAGTCATTGAAATGGAGTTTTGTGTTCCCTGTGTGAACCCAGGTGGGGTACGTCAGGGCTTTAACACTCAATTTCCTGTTTCCCTTTCCTCTCCGGATCCAAGTTTCACATATCTTCTTCAGATAAGGCAAAAGCGGTTTTTTCCCAAAACATTTAAAGTTGATTCTCCTTCCTAGAGCCAGATCGTACACGTCTGTAAACACCTCCGATGAAACGAGGTTGGGAAGGCTTACTGTGGAATTTCTTGTGTTGATAAAATCACCGTATACGATTGTCCAAGCCATAGGGCCTGTGCAAAAGAAGGCATTGTTGTCACAGTTATCTTTCATTTTTTTTATATGTGTAATAAATCGTGAATAAAATGGGTGTTTTGGAACACAAAGTAAGGCAGCATTGGCTATGAAAAAATCCTTTTCACCCCATTGCAGATAGTGTTCAGCAGGTTCTGGCACGGCGGAGCATTCATGGGATTCAAAATAACTGTCCATTGGCCTAACGCTAACGTAGTCCAAGTTAAAATAGACTCCTCCGAACTCGTAGATAGCCAAGCTTCTTACAATGTCCGATCGCATTATCCCTGACATCGCTGGTAACAATAGATACTGAGATATTAATTTATCTCATTTAATTTTGAGTGTGTGATTTATATCGCTTTCAACAATTGTTGTTATATCACACTGTTTCCTTTGTAAGATAACGAATACTACCTGTCTATTTAATGTAAGTTTACGAATACTACCTGTCTATTTAATGTAAGTTTATGAATACTACCTGTCTATTTAATGTAAGTTTACGAATGCTACCTGTCTATTTAATGTAAGTTTACGAATACTACCTGTCTATTTAATGTAAGTTTACGAATACTACCTGTCTATTTAAACTGACACCAGCTAGTCAGTTGTAATGCTAACCTCACAATCCTACCTATCTATTTAATGTAAGTTTACGAATACTACCTGTCTATTTAATGTAAGTTTAAGAATACAACCTGTCTATTTAAACTGACACCAGCTAGTCAGTTGTAATGCTAACCTCACACTCCTACCTGTCTATTTAATGTAAGTTTACGAGTACTACCTGTCAATTTAAACTAACACCAGCTAGTCAGTTGTAATGCTAACCTCACAATACTACCTGTCTATTTAAACTGACACCAGCTAGTCAGTTGTAATGCTAACCTCACAATACTAAATATCTATTTAAACTGACACCAGCTAATCAGTTGTAATGCTAACCTCACAATACTACCTGTCTATTTAATGTAAGTTTACGAATACTACCTGTCTATTTAATGTAAGTTTACGAGTACTACCTGTCTATTTAAACTGACACTAGCCAGTCAGTTGTAATGCTAACCTCACAATACTACCTGTCTATTTAAACTGACACCAGCTAATCAGTTGTAATGCTAACCTCACAATATTACCTGTCTATTTAAACTGACATCAACTAATCAGTTGTAATAATCCTACCTGTCTATTTAAACTGACACCAGCTAGTCAGTTGTAATGCTAACCTCACACTACTACCTGTCTATTTAAACTGACATCAGCTAATCAGTTGTAATGCTAACCTCACAATCCTACCTGTCTATTTAAACTGACACCAGCTAGTCAGTTGTAATGCTAACCTCACAATCCTACCTGTCTATTTAAACTGACACCAGCTAATCAGTTGTAATGCTAACCTCACAATCCTTCCTGTCTATTTAAACTGACACCAGCTAGTCAGTTGTAATGCTAACCTCACAATACTACCTGTCTATTTAAACTGACACCAGCTAATTAGTTGTAATGCGAACACTCACATTCCTTAGCAGGGAAAGCCATTAAGCCTACTACAAATTATTTAGTATAAACTGGTCGAGGATCGAACCTTCATCGAGGCTGATTATCTACCACTACATCACGGAGGCGGTACAGTCACACTGTTTACAGTAATCTCTGTTAAACATCATGCTGTTTGTATGGTGTTTTGAACAATTTTCCAGTTATATCAAGGCGTTTCCTGGGTAAATTACCAGTAATACTGTCCAAATTGCTGACTCCCGCCAGTCAGTCGTAATGCAAACCCCACAACCCTGAACGCCACGGAGGGAATGCCATTGCTGCCATTTGTCAAGGCTTTGGTATGACCCGGTCGGGTATCGAACCTGCACCCGATGCGGACGCTCTGCCATTACCTACACCACCGAGGCGGTCTTTTTTATTGTCCCAAGTTGCATTAAGGACTATATTAAATATATAACAGTGAAGACTTGTGATACCGTGCAAATGCACAAGCTCACCTGAGTCTTCACTGTTCGCGTAGTTAATCAGATACAAAAAATAGACACGCGCGATTTTAATGACGCAATTTAAAAACAAATTAAGTGACGTAAGTTTCGAACGATTGTATGGTAATAGTTCCGCCATTAGCAGAGTGTAAAACAGGATCTTGGTGCAATATCGATAGATACTGCATCATTTGTCCATAATTGAGCCCTACCGCGAGAAAACCAACATTGTGGACTCTGCGTAAAGTATCGACACGGATCAGCCTGAGCATGCCGCGCAGGCTAACCCGGACAGACTCTTTTCGCCTCCTGTTGATTTTCTGTTTCAGGAGTAATTACTTTATACCTCTATGCCCCTGAGACGGAATGTGTCGGTCCGGATCAGTCTGCGAGGACAGCGTAGGAAGATCTTGGTCAATACATTACGCAGGGGTTTTCTCGCGGGACGGCTCAATTATGCTCAATAGAAAGAGCAATATCAGAGCAAACATTAAAAGGAATTACTTTTTAAACGCCTTAATAAACCGAAAACCGATTTACTACGCCTTAATAAACCGAAAACCGATTTACTACTCAAACTTTAGTTACATTCAGGGCGGCTGTTTAGCATAATTGCTGAACAAGTTTTCCTAATTTTACATGACAATACACTTTGAAATAAAGTTAAAATTCGATTATTTGTCGTTCATCGGGTGATGAAACGAGTGGTCGGCGCTATAAGCCTATAAGAAACGCTTTGCCCTCCATGGTATTTCAGTTCAGCCCACCAGCTTTATCTCCCGATGAACTTCACAGAAGGTAAATGCTGTAATATGAGCCTATCCGCGAGACAACCAACAGTGTGCACTCTGCGTGAAGTATCGACCCGGATCAGCCTTGGCATGCCGCGCAGGCTTAAACAGGAAGACACTTTTCGCCTTCTTTAGATTTTCTGTTTCTGAAGAGTCCATAATGTTGGTTATCTCTTTAAACTGCTCATATGCTCTTCATTCTTATTAAAGGTAGAACTACTCACTGGTTGTTATTTGGTACAAAGCAGGGTATTTCTCTTGTATGAACTTTAATCCGGACTCCTTTGTCCAAAAATAGTATTTCCAATCCGGGGGCGCGTTGTCTCTAACGAGACTCTGTACATTCTTGACAAATTGTGTCGGAACAATCTCGTCATTCCAAATCTGATGAATAATCTTTGGAATGGATCGCTGTCCTCCTTGTTTTACAGCAATCGGTTGTCGTCTTTCTGTGTCGTTGCTTTCTTCAAATAGTCGATCGCTTTGTTCTGTTTTTTCTCCCGTATACAATTCTAAAAATGAGTTCACGTAAGTTTTCACCCAAGTAAGTCGGCCTACTAATCCAAACTGAAATAGTAGTACATAAACACTGATACACAGTATCATTATCTTTATTTTGTGTTTCATCGTTTAGTAGGTCTTCATTCTACGGGCAAACGTTATTGTGAGGTAGCAGATTTCAATACACGTATCCACACTGTATCGAATCTACTACGGAAGACGGATGCTTGGATTTGCCTAATATGGTCGCTTCCAGTTACCAGTCTAATGGAAAGCGGGGTCAGAATTCACGCGTTCTACTTGTCAGAAGTATGTTCAAATAGTTATCATTTTAAAAGGTTAATTGGACCTCATATAACTCAATCCGATACTGAACCAAGGGACATAATTCGTTATCTTGACCCAGATAATTTGGCTTTAATAACATGTTTATTTCCGCTTAATACTTTTTGTGTGTGTTTTAAACACATAATTAATTTACAAAATACCATACTATTACTAATTAAACAGTTTTATAGTACGGTTCAGGGTGTATTTAGGTATGTTCACATGTATTTCGGTTTGATCTCTACCGTGTGTCTATTTCTGTATCGAAACAACATTGAGCGAAAACGGTTCCATTTCCGTGATGATTGGTTTTACTTTCGTGGAAACAATGGCAGAAATTATGAGGTCACGTGCTCCCCCATGGCAAATATTATAACCCACCTTTAACGAAACGGCGCTAATGCGCCGTATAATACATGTGCTTTGATATACATTTCAGATACTAAACCCAAATACAAGCATAAAACTATGAATGACTCGTTTAGACTAGAAACTAACCAAATTCGTTCAGTGCTATGGAAAATGAATTTGAAGGGTTTGGTTTGGTTTTAGTCTCGATGTGCAGTTCGGTATTGGACGACGGAGAATATTTGTATGGTATTCATTCAACTCGGCCCAAAGACAAGTCGTCCTAAATTAAACTCTCCCAACTTGCCTAGATTTATTTTTACCATATCCGTGGATGATTTTATTTTATAAGGAAAATGATTTTTGTGGAATACATATTTATCCCCACAGTCTGATCAAGACCTTTATTGTTCACATATGTGTTACGTGAGTGTTGGCTTCTATCAGAGTGTGTAGATTCAGACGATACTTGGCAGATGTACAGATTGACATGTTCTTGCACTATTCAGAAATGTCAACATGTACTTTTTTCCAGAGGAGGGGCTGATTCAAATTACATTTACATTTCTTAATAGAGTAAAATTTAAAAAAAAAGCTGAATAGTTTTACTTAAAAAATTACTAGTTTCGTCCCTTTGTTTTCGATTCGAGTAACTAATTGTCGTTATACAGTGAAGAAAATTTCCGATGTATCCACTGTACGTTTATACACTGTGGAATCGACTTATGATACATGAAAGTATCAAATTAAAATGCCGCGTTCGATTTATTTTCATCACGAGATAAAATCGAATCATTACAACGCACATGTTGCGCTTTAGTCTTACTGTTCATGTATCTCATTAATTTTTTCCCTCATATAGACGCTTTCTGACGCCTCTGCAGCAGACGGCTTTGAAAACATGTCGACAAAAGAAGAAATTGCTCAAAAAGAGCAATTTCTCTTTTTGTCAACATGTTTTCAACTCTATTCAATTATTGTACTTTCATTTGAAGTGAGTTTTTAAAAAAACAAGATGTGTTTGTGAAACACTGATGCCCCCGAATGGCAACATCTAGGTCAAAGGTCAAGATCGCCAGGTCAAAAATGTTGGTACTGACAGAAAGGTCATGTCACAAGGAATACACATGTGAATAAGGTCGAAAGGTGAACAATTTTGGTATTGACAGAAAGGTCATGTCACAAGGTATACACATGTGAAATATGGTAGCCGTACCTGTTATGGTTCAAAAGTAGTGGTCAAGGTTATTTTTTTTTTCGAGAATGGCAACATCTAGGTCAAAGGTCAAGGTCGCAAGGTGAAAATTGTTGGTGCTGACAGAAAGGTCATGTCACAAGCTGTTATGGTTCAAAAGTAGTGGTCAAGGTTAAAGGTTTTTTTGAGAATGGCAACATCTAGGTCAAAGGTCAAGGTCGCAAGGTTAAAAATGTTGGTACTGACAGAAAGGTCATGTCACAAGGAATACACATGTGAAATATGGTAGCCGTACCTGTTATGGTTCAAAAGTAATGGCCAAGGTTAAAGGTTTTTTTCGAGAATGGCAACATCTAGGTCAAAGGTCAAGGTCGCAAGGTTATCAATGTTGGTACTAACAGAAAGGTCATGTCACAAGGAATACACATGTGAAATATGGTAGCCGTACCTGTTATGGTTAAAAAGTAATGGCCAAGGTTATTTTTTTTTTCGAGAATGGCAACATCTAGGTCAAAGGTCAAGGTCGCAAGGTCAAAAATGTTGGTACTGACAGAAAGGTCATGTCACAAGGAATACACATGTGAAATATGGTAGCCGTACCTGTTTCAAAAGTAGTGGTCAAGGTTAATTTTTTTTGTGCAGACAGACAGACAGACAGACAGACAGACAGACAGACAGACAGACAGACAGACAGACAGACAGACAGACAGACAGACAGACAGACAGACAGACAGACAGACAGACAGACAGACAGACAGACAGACGTGCAGACAGGCCAAAAACTATATGCCCACCGAATCTATGATTCCGGGGGCATAAAAATGGTATGTTTTTAAAGTCGTCTGCTGCAGATTTGTTGTATGTGGGAAAGTGTTAATAGCCCGGCTGTTCAAACCAGACTGGAACCAGTCCCACATGTTACGGAGGTCACGTCACGCACAAATCCGACCTTCGAAATGATTGACTTAAATGTTTTGTTTACAATCACATCGCCGTTGTCGAGTGGTTTGCGTCGGGTATTTGAAACAGGGCGTCCCTGGTTCGATCCCCAGTCGCGGCACGACGGTCATGGTGGAGTGCCCTTGGGCAAGGCAAATTTCTTAGCATAGTACTGGTTTGTTTACCCAGGGATCATGAATATATGAACTGTCGCAGTGATATAACTTATATAGTTCGTTATTGGTCATAACCGTTCTGGGAATTAGTTTTAACTTTTTATTTAACATCGATTGTGAAACAAGCTTTAAGCTTATTATTTAACATCGATTGTGAAACAAGCTTTAAGCTTATTATTTAACATCGATTGTGAAACAAGCTTTAAGCTTATATTAAGCACGCTCGATGTCTGCTTCCTTGAAACATAACCAGAACTCTCACCATTTGTGTTGAAAAATCCCAGTCAGAATCCGCTCATCACGGGATTCGAACCCAAGACCTTCGGTACGAGAGGCCGACGCTCTAACACTCTGCTACTGGCTTCCACACTATCTAGGATTTTAATTATTTTACTACTATAGATATAGATAGAGAACAGAGAAGATCCTGATCTGAGGGAACGGAAGGAACAGGCTGATATGGATCTTTGCCGGTCGCAATTACCCGTGCGATGTGTGTCCAACATCGGCACTGTTTAAATGTGATCTCTGTCAAAGCTATACGAATCTACAACCATTAGGCTATTTATTGTTATGTGTTTGCTTACAGGGTGTTTTACACCGCTTTCAACAATAGTTCGGTCTAATCACGGCGTCAGATACCAGTTCAATTTATCCTGACATCAGCGAGTAAGTCGTAATGCCAACCGACCAACACTCCTGTGTCAAGAAGGGAATGCCATTACTACAATTTGTTTAAAATATTTTGTGAGACCGATCAGGAATCAAACCCGTGACCTCCCGAAACCGAGGCGGACGCTTTACGACTACATCCCTGAGGCGGACGCTTTACGACTACATCACCGAGGCGGACGCTTTACGACTACATCACTGAGGCGGACGCTTTACCATTACATCACTGAGGCGGTCCCATTTCTTGTTAGCGATATACATCGTCTATTCTGAATAATGTTATTTTACAAAACCAATCATTATACGACTTCACCATTTCCCATTTGGAACACCTCTATAAATAAATATATAATTGTTTAAAATAGAGTTTAAAACATTGTGGCAAAAGGGGAAATTGCTCATTATGAGCAAGTTCTCCTTTTATCACAATATTTTCAAAAGTTCTCTGCTGCAGAAAGCGTCTGTATGTGGGAAAGGGTTAAATAGCTGGATTGTATCCACTGTTGGAATACGAATGACGCTTGTCACATTGACTTAACATGTCAAATGTCGAAATGAATGTTCGGGTTCGAACTCACAACCCCTGGTCACCCCCCACCCCTCTTGTATTTCTCTCATGACTGAACCAAGCCTTATGTTGTTATTACTCAACATAATCGTCTCATTGAGTGTCAAATAATGATTTTGGAATTTGAAAATGTCTCACATTAAAGCTTGTTTTTGTTTTTATCGGAACTGAGGGGTAACCCATATTAAACTAAAATGAGAACTGTAACAATTGTACTCAAACGATGCATCTCTATTTACCTCCCTTTATCACATACAGTGAATCTGCAGTAGACGGATTTGAACAAATCCGGACACACATATGGAAATTCTGTTTATGAATTTATAGATAATGGATAGAGTTGAAAAGATTATGAAAAAAGGAGAAATTGCTGGATTTCTCGATTTGTAACAATGTTCTCAAAGGTTATCTGCTATATCTACGGAGGTGTACGAGAACATATGGTAACGGATTAATTAATACATGTACATTGAGGAGAGGAATACAGTGAACTCAATGCTAAATAGTTATTTTAATCTCTGCTTACGTTCTGCAAAAAAATGCATGTATATCATGTTTAAGGTTTTTTTTTTGTTTTTATTGCAAAATGAATTGAAAAAACCCAACGACATAAAAAACAAACAAACAAACAAGTGTGAGCAGTTTATATCTAGATCTTCACTGTTACTATATTACGGACATAAGTTTGATGGAAGATTCTGTCAACTCATGTAAATTCTAATAAGACGGAGCCGAGGTTCAGGCTGATCTGAACTGACATTGTTTAGAAACGTGTACCTTTTCCCATGCACGGACTCATATAATCTTATGTTTTCAATAAACCAGTACAATTTGAGATTATCTACCCGATCCTGAACTTTATATATAAAAATGCAGACTGTGTTTAAAGACCAGCCATAGGAAAAGAACACCATGGTCTTTGTTCACAGGTGGTCTTTATGTATACAATGAGTAATTGGGAATTAAAAGTGTGGTTGCTATACACAGGAAATTCCTAAACAAAGTCGGTCTTTAGCACAGGTTTACGTGTACAGTCAAACCTGTGTCAGCGGTCACCTCGTGTTAAACAGCCAACTTGTTTTAAGAAGTCCCTTGAAAATTAACAAAAAGAACATTTTGTTCTTTATTTGACTTGTATTTACCCTTTCAGCGCAAATGGCAACATTTCTTTGTGCGAACAATACAGATTCAGAGGAGTAACCTCGTGACGCTGTCTCACCTAAAAAGAGAATTGTTTGCCTTTTAGTGATAAAACAATTACATGAAAAATGGAGCCGCCTGACTTTAATGGTGGCAGCGTTTAAATCGGCGCTTAATAGAATCACTGAGAGTCTGAGACAGTACAATTTGACAATATTTACTCGATCCCGTGAAACTTTTAATCAAAACGGCCTTTATAAAACATTGTGACCTAAGGAGAAATTACTCAAAACGTCGTTATATTTATAAACGTATATCTCTGCCAATTAAAGTCATGGTCAGATCGATATTGACAGGCAATAGATAAAATTACATTCAGATAACAAGTTAAGGAGAAAAAAACCCTGGTATTTTCCTACTTATATTTATCTTATGAATCAACCAAACCCTATGTTGTGGGTACTTAAAAGAATCGTCTCACTGAGACGATTCTTTTGAGTACCCACAACATAGGGTTTGAGTGTCGTATCAGGATTTCGGAATATCATCTATAGTGTTGACAGTGTTTAGATTCTCGGCTTTTGAAATAGGCTATACTATATATTCACTAGATATTGAAATAGTGAACTCTTTATAACTCAAAAGGTACAATAAATTATTTCGGGATATCGACACATTCTAGTGATTCATTGAAATGTATGCTAAATTTATTCATTTTTAGGCTCGTAATTCATTTCCCTTAAAATGTTAAGTATAAAAAGCAGGTCAGTGATAAAACTATCTCTCGGAAACATCGCAGCAGCAGTTCTGATTTCTCGTCTGAACATTAGTAACTGCTGCTAAAGACATCAGAAAAGAGAGGAACCAGATTCTTCAGTGTGTGTATCACATAGTGCAACATAACTTCTTCGAGGATTCAAATGAAATGGCAGTTAGTACAGAATCCTAGACGAGATCGAGTGAGCTGGTCCTGGTTCTGCAGTATCTCTCTCATTCCAAATTCGAGCTGTTCCACGAGAAAACCAACATTATGGTTTCTGCTTAATGTATCGACAGAGATCAGCCTACGCAGTCCGCGCAGAATGATCCGGGCCAACACAATCCGTCTCAGGGGGATATAGATATAGAGTTATGATTCCTGAAACAGAACATCCACAGGAGGTGAAAATTGTCTTTCCGGATTAATCTGCTCGGCATGCTTAGGCTGATCCGGATCGAAACTTTACACAGAGTCCACATTGTTGGTTTTCTTGTGGAACGGCTCATATAACCTTTGCACACATACATCACATCTGCAGCACTTTTAAAACATCATGGAAACTTGCTATGAATCGAAGTAAACATGTAATGAATACAGTTAAAAACATTCTTACAGAAGGAGAAATCGCGTGACGCCTTTTGTCATAATGTTTTCAAAAGTCAACTGCTGCGAGGCGACAGAAAATGTCTGTATTAGGAGAAGAGTTAAATGCTTTGTTGTGAGTTCTCATTGAGACGATTTGTTTAGCTACTAACATCATAGGTTTGGAAGTCAAATAAGACTTGAATAATTAAATAGAATTGAAAAACATTGTGGCAAAAAGGGGGAACAATTTCTCTTTTTTCCACAATGTTTTCAAAAGTCGTCTGCCTGAAATGTGTCAGAATGCGTCTGCAAGTGGGAAAGAGTTAACAGTGTAGGGTCAGCTTAGCCTGTACATCTACTGTGTCCTATCAAAATCTACACATGCTGACAGACGCGTGTTACAAGCTTGCGTAAGTAATAAGGGAACAGTGTAGATGTTGCTCAGATACTGCTGATGCACAGACTGGTCTGGATCTACACTGTTCACAAAAGTCAGCTCGTACCTTTTTGTACGGACATGCTCAAATTTGATATTTTCAAGAGATGTTATTCCACAAGTTAAAAAAGCACTTTCGGTGTTCACAAATGGAATTTGTATTTTGATCTTACAGCTGTACAAACATCATTACATGTGTTCTGTTTTATTTCGTGTTTTACTCAAAGGTGGCATGTACTGGTTGGTTGACGGCATGGCAAACTTTGAAACTTGTCAATTCATAAATACACTGTTTTAAACAGTGATTGTATCATCAGAGGACTATATAAGAAGGAGTAAACTGGTCTTATTCCAACACTATCTCTCTTATGACTACATTTAACCCCATGTTGAGGGTACTCACAACATAGGGTTTGGTGGTCAAATAAGGATTTGAGGATTTGAAATACTCATCTTATCTAGAGCTCTATATAATCATGATTTAAATTTTCTGTTTTTCCTCAATTATACACAGAAAAACGTGTAATAAATGATATTTCATTGTATATTAACATGTATATTACATATTGTGACAAATACTTTTTAATATTTTCAAATTTATGACTATATGGTGCTTAAGTTTAGCCCAGGTGTATATAAACATGTATATTTTAATTTTAAGCTCCATTGGCTGAAAGCCAGTTCTAGCCTATGTCATGGCGAATTGTCCGTTGTGCGTCTGTGTGTGCGTCCTTGCATGCATAAATCTTTTTAGTTTAAACGTATTCTCCTCCGTAACCACTTAAATTGAGATGAAACTTCATATGAAGCTTTCTTGCAAACTCCACTCTTAATTTTGTAGAAATGTTCCTTGAGTGATCCTCTATCAGATTCCTTCAAGCCACATCAATGGGTCGAAACACATGGCTATCAGGGCCAGGTACATACTTTTTTATGGCAGTGGAGCTATACTGGTCCTCTTTCGTCTCTTGTATTAGCTTACCTGACTGCATATCACATTGCTTTACTCAGTTGAGCGATCCAGGGCCATCACTGATCATTGCCCTCTTGTTATTTGTGATTGGACAGAATCTAAGAGTAAATAATGTACGAGATGTAATATGTTTAACTCTTCCAGTACCAATGGCAATATTAAGGTGACGAGCTGTCACACCTGAAATCAGCCTTGTTTTCCTTTTGGTTACTAAGCTATTCCAATGCCCTTATTACAAGAGGAATGGAGTCGTTCGATTTTGAACATGGAAGAGTCTACTTCAGTAAATTCAGCGCTGAAAGAGTTAAATGTGAGAACTTTCATCTCTGTCGTGCTTTTGCAGTTGGTTTTTAGTAAAACAAAAATTAATTAATTTATTGGGATTTTACACAGTTTTCAACATTCAGTTATATCACGGCGAAAGTTCACTTATTCATTATCCCTAGGTAAACAAACCAGTACTAGGCTAGGAAATGTGCCTTACCCAAGGGCACTCCACTGTGACCGTCGTCCGCGACCAGGGATCTAACCCGGGACGCCCGGTTTTAAATCCCCGACGCTAACCTCTCGACCACGACGGATTCCCGGTTTTTAGTAAAAACAATTTCTTTTTCCAGTTTTATTATAATTCCATCTGGTTTCTAACATGTTCAACCCCTTGCCCACATACAACACATCTGAAGCAGACCACTTTTAAAACTAAAAAGGAAAGTTATGAGCAATTCCTCCTTTTGTCACAATGTTTTCAAAAGTCGGACAAGTCTGTATGTAGGAAAGGGTTCATGAAATAACATGTAAACTATGTTTCATTTCGTTGTGTCATCTACCGTTAAAATAATTTGGCAAGGGACCTTGATTTCTTAAATTATTATCATTGTATTTGAGCCGGGGATGGCGTTTTATGGGCCATGTTGCCGTTGCGAACATTTTAAGATTCCGACGATCGTTTGCCTCCTCACAACCTCAACAGAGGCTTCACTGATTCACTGTCTGTAAAACACAACTAGAACATTGAAGGTTCCGGCTAGGCTATGCGTCCGCAATATTAACAGAGGCTTCACTGAGTCATAGCTTGTCAAAGGGAAGCAATTCGGATTTCTGGATTGTAAAAACAGGTGAAAATAGGTGAGCTTGTGCTAGCTGAAGGTTCCCGGCTAGCCTATGCCTGTCTCAACCGCGGCTTCACTTATGCCTGTCGACATACTGAAAGGTCATAGATGTAAATTATTAAAAACGACCCAAACTAGAACATTGAAGTTTCCGACCAGCCTCTGCGTCCACATAGTCTCAACAGAGGCTTTCCTGAGGTAAGGTGAAGTTGGTGTCTAGTGTCTAGTATCTAGTATCGTTTAGCATAAACGATACTGGCAACCAGAATCTAGTATCGTTTAGCATAAACGCTACTGGCAACCAGACACTAGTGTCGTTTAAGGAACTAGATATATAATTTTCAATTTCAGACTCCAGTGTCGTTTAACATTAAACGACACTGGCAACCAGACACTAGTATCGTTTAAGGAACTGGATATATTGATAACTCGAACATATCGATATCTCGAACATACCGATAACTCAAACACATCGATATCTCGAATACATTGATAAAACGAATGTTTTTTACTTGAACATATTGACAACTCGAAGATATCGTTATCTCGAACCTTTCGATATCTCTAACTTTTCGATATCTCGAACTTGTCGATATCTCGAACTTTTCGATATCTCGAACTTTTCGATATCTCGAACCTTTCGATATCTCGATTATTTTTCGATATCTCTAACTTTATATATCTCGAACTTTTCGATATCGATATGTTTGAGATATCGAAAAAAATGGAGATATCGAAAAGTTCGAGATATTGTTGGAGATATCGAAAAGTACTGGATATATTGATAACTCGAACATATCGATATCTCGAACATACCGATAACTTAAACACATCGATATCTCGAATACATTGATAAAACGAATGTTTTTAACTTGAACATATTGACAACTCGAAGATATCGATATCTCGAACCTTTCGATATCTCGAAATTTTTCGATATCTCGAATTTTTCGATATCTCGAACTTTTCGATATCTCGATTATTTTTCGATATCTCTAACTTTATATATCTCGAACTTTTAAATATCTCGAACTTTTCGATATCTCGAACCTTTCGATATCTCGATTATTTTTCGATATCTCTAACTTTATATATCTCGAACTTTTCGATATCGATATGTTCGAGATATCGAAAAATTCGAGATATCGAAAAAAATGGAGATATCGAAATGTTCGAGATATCCAAAGGTTCGAGATATTGATAGGTTCGACATATCGAAAAGTTTGAGATATCGAAAAGTTGGAAATATTGTTGGAGATATCGAAAAATTCGAGATATCGAAATTTTGAGATATCGGAATGATCGAGATATTGGAAAATTCGAGATATCGAAAAGTTCGCGATATAGAAAGGTTAGAGATATCGTTTTGTTCCAGATATCGAAAAGTTCGATATATCGAAAAGTTCGAGATATCGAAAAGTTCGAGATATCGAAAGGTTCGAGATATCGATATGTTCAAGTTAAAAACATTCGTTTTTCAATGTATTCGAGATATCGATGTGTTCGAGTTATCGGTATGTTCGAGATAGGAACTAGATATATAATTTTCAATTTTCTGACTCCAGTGTCGTTTAACACTAAACGACACTGGCAACCAGACACTAGTATCGTTTAAGGAACTAGCTATATAATTAATCAATTGTCAGACTCCAGTGTCGTTTAACACTAAACGACACAGGCAACCAGACACTAGTGTCGTTTAAGGAACTAGGTATATAATTAATCAATTGTCAGACTCCAGTGTCGTTTAACACTAAACGACACTGGCAACCAGACACTAGTGTCGTTTAAGGAACTAGATATAAATTTTCAATTTCAGACTCCAGTGTCGTTTAACATTAAACGACACTGGCAACCAGACACTAGTATCGTTTAAGGAACAAGCTATATAATTAATCAATTGTCAGACTCCAGTGTCGTTTAACACTAAACGACACTGGCAACCAGACACTAGTATCGTTTAAGGAACTCGATATATAATTTATCATCTTTCAGATTCCAGTGTCGTTTAACACTTAACGACACTGACAATCAGACACTAGTATCGTTTAAGGAACTATATATAATTAATAAATTTTCAGACTCCAGTGTCGTTTAACACTAAACGACACTGGCAACCAGACACTAGTATCGTTTAAGGAACTGGATATATAATTTTCATTTTTCAGACTCCAGTGTCGTTTAACACTTAACGACACTGGCAACCAGACACTAGTATCGTTTAAGGAACTGGATATTTAATTACTCGATTGTCGTTTAACACTAAACGATACTCGCAACCAGACACTAGTATGGTTTAAGGAACTGTATATATAATTAATCAACTTTCAGACTCCAGTGTCGTTTAACACTAAACGACACTGGCAACCAGACACTAGTATCGTTTAAGGAACTGGCTATATAATTAAACAATTTTCAGACTCCAGTGTCGTTTAACACTAAACGACACGGGCAACCAGACACTAGTGTCGTTTAAGGCGGATTTCTACCTGAGTCTGCCGAGTGTATTACGCGGAGCATTCCGCTGCTAGCCGGGGAAATGTGAGCCGGGGCTGCATACGCTATACGGTAGGTCATGCAGTCTACTCGCGCTTACGACGAAGTGCTGAGCCTTGTTTTACGCTATAACTCCGCTGCTAGTAGGGAAATGTGCGCCGGGGCAGCATATGCTATACGGCAGGTCCCGCAGTCTACCCGCGATTACCTCGAAGTGCTGAGACTTGTTTTACGCGAGAACTCGGCTGCTAGTAGGGGAAATGAGAGCCGGGGCCGCATACGCTATACGGCAGGTCCCGCAGTCTACCCGCGCTGCCGGCGAAGTGCTGGCCTTGTTTCGCGCTAGCACTCCGCTGCTGGTAGGGGAAATGTGAGCCGAGGCCGTATGTGCTATATGGCTGGTCAACAGTCTACCCGCGCTTACGGCGAAGTCCTGAGCCTTGTTTTACGCTAGCACTCCGCTGCTAGTAGGGGAAATTTAAGCCGGTGCCGCATTTGCTATACGGCAGGTACCGGAGTCTACCCGCGCTTACGGCGAAGTGCTGAGCCTTGATTTAGGCGAGCACTCGGCTGCTAGTAGGGGAAATGAACATTCAAAAGTTGAATGTCGTGGTGGCACGACATTGGACATTCAAGAAATGAATGTCGTGGTGGCACGATATTGAACATTGGACATTGGACATTCAGAAATGAATGTCGTGCTTGCACGACATTGGACATTGGACTTTCAGAAATTGAATTTCGTGGCAGTAGACATTGGTCATTCAAATATGACAGGAGTGAAACAACGGCGTTAAGCCGGATTTCTACCCGAGTCAGCTGCGTGTATTACGGGGAGTACTCGGGCCAACAGGCCCTTGCCACGGGAGTGGAACAAAAAATAAATTGACAATGGAGTGGAACACTTTTTTTTTCTCACGGGTGTGGAGGAGTGGCCTTAAGGCGGATTTCTACCCGAGTCTGCCACGTGTATGACGGGGTGCACTTGGGCCTACAGGCCCTTGTCACGGGAATGGAACAAAACAAAAATTCACAATCGAGTGGAACACTTTTCTCTTTCTCACGGAAGAGGAACAACGGCGTTGAGGCAGATTTCTACCCGAGTCTTGCGCGCTAAATGACCTTAGCTGTCGATTCGCCATAAAACAATATACATTCATTCATTCATTCTACCCGAGTCTGCTGCGTGTTTTACGGGGAGCACTCCGCTGCTAGTCGGGGGAAATGTGAGCATACGCTATAAGGTAGGTACCGCAATCTACCCGCGCTTACGGCGAAGTCATGAGCCTTGTTTTACGTCAGCACTCCGCTGCTAGTAGGGGAAATGTGAGCCGGGGCCGCATATGCTAAGGGGCAGGTCCCGCAGTCTACCCGCGTTGACGGCGAAATGCTGAGCCTCGTTTTACGCTAGAACTCCGCTGCTAGAAGGGGAAATGTGAGCCATGGCCGCATATGCTATGAGGCAGGTCGTGCAGTCTACCCGCCCTGACGGTGAGCGGTATAGCTCGGACAATATTTAGGTTTCAATGTCCAATGTCTAACACTAAACGACACTGGCAACTAGACAATAGTTTCGTTTAAGGAACTACATATCTAACTTTAATTTCTTCAACATAGTTTCCAGAATCAACTTTCAGACTCCAGTGTCGTTTAAGGCTAAACGACACTGGCAACCAGACACTAGTATCGTTTAAGGAACTGGATATATAATTAATCATCTTTCAGACTCTAGTGTCGTTTAACACTAAACGACACTGGCAACCAGACACTAGTATCGTTTAAGGAACTGGATATATAATTTTCATTTTTCAGACTCCAGTGTCGTTTAACACTAATTTATTAATAATATATCTAGATCCTTAAACGATACTAGTGTATGGTTGCCAGTGTCGTTTAGTGTTAAACGACACTGGAATCTGAAAGTTGATTAATTATATATCGAGTTCCTTAAACGATACTAGTGTCTGGTTGCCAGTGTCGTTTAGTGTTAAACGACACTGGAATCTGAAAGTTGAAAATTATTTGTTCCGGTTCCTTAAACGATACTAGTGTCTGGTTGCCAGTGTCGTTTAGTGTTAAACGACACTGGAATCTGAAAGTTGAAAATTATTTGTTCCGGTTCCTTAAACGATACTAGTGTCTGGTTGCCAGTGTCGTTTAGCGTTAAACGACACTGGAGTCTGAAAATTTATTAATTATATCTAGTTCCTTAAACGATACTAGTGTCTGGTTGCCAGTGTCGTTTAGTGTTAAACGACACTGGAATCTGAAAGTTGATAAATTATATATCGAGTTCCTTAAAGGTTGCCAGTGCCGTTTAGTGTTAAACGACACATGATCCTGAAAGTTGATTAATTATATATCTAGATCCTTAAACGATACTAGTGTCTGGTTGCCAGTGTCGTTTAGTGTTAAACGACACTGGAGTCTGAAAACTGAAAATGATATATCCAGTTCCTTAAACGATACTAGTGTCTGGTTGCCAGTGTCGTTTAGTGTTAAACGACACTGGAATCTGAAAATTGATTAATTATATATCTAGATCCTTAAACGACACTAGTGTCTGGTTGCCAGTGTCGTTTAGTGTTAAACGACACTGGAATCTGAAAGTTGAAAATTATTTGTTCCGTTTCCTTAAACGATACTAGTGTCTGGTTGCCAGTGTCGTTTAGTGTTAAACGACACTGGAATCTGAACATTGATTAATTATATATCTAGATCCTTAAACGATACTAGTGTCTGGTTGCCAGTGTCGTTTAGTGTTAAACGACACTGGAGTCTGAAAATTTATTAATTATATATAGTTCCTTAAACGATACTAGTGTCTGGTTGCCAGTGTCGTTTACTGTTAAACGACACTGGAATCTAAAAGTTGAAAATTATTTGTTCGTTTCCTTAAACGATACTAGTGTCTGGTTGCCAGTGTCGTTTAGTGTTAAACGACACTGGAGTCTGACAATTAATTAATTATATATCTAGTTCCTTAAACGACACTAGTGTCTGGTTGCCAGTGTCGTTTGGTGTTAAACGACACTGGAGTCTGACAATTAATTAATTATATATCTAGTTCCTTAAACGATACCAGTGTCTGGTTGCCAGTGTCGTTTAGTGTTAAACGACACTGGAGTCTGACAATTGATTAATTATATATCGAGTTCCTTAAAGGTTGCCAGTGCCGTTTAGTGTTAAACGACACATGATCCTGAAAGTTGATTAATTATATATCTAGATCCTTAAACGATACTAGTGTCTGGTTGCCAGTGTCGTTTAGTGTTAAACGACACTGGAGTCTGAAATATGAAAATGATATATCCAGTTCCTTAAACGATACTAGTGTCTGGTTGCCAGTGTCGTTTAGTGTTAAACGACACTGGAATCTGAAAATTGATTAATTATATATCTAGATCCTTAAACGACACTAGTGTCTGGTTGCCAGTGTCGTTTAGTGTTAAACGACACTGGAATCTGAAAGTTGAAAATTATTTGTTCCGTTTCCTTAAACGATACTAGTGTCTGGTTGCCAGTGTCGTTTAGTGTTAAACGACACTGGAATCTGAACATTGATTAATTATATATCTAGATCCTTAAACGATACTAGTGTCTGGTTGCCAGTGTCGTTTAGTGTTAAACGACACTGGAGTCTGAAAATTTATTAATTATATATAGTTCCTTAAACGATACTAGTGTCTGGTTGCCAGTGTCGTTTACTGTTAAACGACACTGGAATCTAAAAGTTGAAAATTATTTGTTCGTTTCCTTAAACGATACTAGTGTCTGGTTGCCAGTGTCGTTTAGTGTTAAACGACACTGGAGTCTGACAATTAATTAATTATATATCTAGTTCCTTAAACGACACTAGTGTCTGGTTGCCAGTGTCGTTTGGTGTTAAACGACACTGGAGTCTGACAATTAATTAATTATATATCTAGTTCCTTAAACGATACTAGTGTCTGGTTGCCAGTGTCGTTTAGTGTTAAACGACACTGGAGTCTGACAATTGATTAATTATATATCTAGTTCCTTAAACGATACTAGTGTCTGGTTGCCAGTGTCGTTTAGTGTTAAACGACACTGGAGTCAGAAAATTGATTAATTATATATCTAGTTCCTTAAACGATACTAGTGTCTGGTTGCCAGTGTCGTTTAGTGTTAAACGACACTGGAATCTGAAAGTTGATTAATTATATATCGAGTTCCTTAAACGATACTAGTGTCTGGTTGCCAGTGTCGTTTAGTGTTAAACGACACTAGAGTCTGAAAGATGATTAATTATATATCCAGTTCCTTAAACGATACTAGTGTCTGGTTGCCAGTGTCGTTTAGTGTTAAACGACACTGGAATCTGAAAGATGAAAATTATTTGTTCCGGTTCCTTAAACGATACTAGTGTCTGGTTGCCAGTGTCGTTTAGCGTTAAAAGACACTGGAGTCTGAAAATTTATTAATTATATCTAGTTCCTTAAACGATACTAGTGTCTGGTTGCCAGTGTCGTTTAGTGTTAAACGACACTGGAGTCTGACAATTGATTAATTATATACCTAGTTCCTTAAACGACACTAGTGTCTGGTTGCCAGTGTCGTTTAGTGTTAAACGACACTGGAGTCAGAAAATTTATTAATTATATAGCTAGTTCCTTAAAGTGTCGTTTAATGTTAAACGACACTGGAGTCTGAAATTGAAAATTTATATCTAGTTCCTTAAACGACACTAGTGTCTGGTTGCCAGTGTCGTTTAGTGTTAAACGACACTGGAGTCAGAAAATTGAAAATTATATATCTAGTTCCTATCTCGAACATACCGATAACTCGAACACATCGATATCTCGAATACATTGAAAAACGAATGTTTTTAACTTGAACATTTTGACAACTTGAACATATCGATATCTCGAACCTTTCGATATCTCAAACTTTTCGATATCTCGAACTTTTCGATATCTGGAACAATACGATATCTCTAACCTTTCTATATCGCGAACTTTTCGATATCTCGAATTTTCCAATATCTCGAACATTCCGATATCTCATAATTTCGATATCTCGAATTTTTCGATATCTCCAACAATATTTCCAACTATTCGATATCTCAAACTTTTCGATATGTCGAACCTATCAATATCTCGAACCTTTGGATATCTCGAACATTTCGATATCTCCATTTTTTTCGATATCTCGAATTTTTCGATATCTCCATTTTTTTCGATATCTCGAATTTTTCGATATTTCGAACTTTTCGATATCTCGAACATATCGATATCGAAAAATAATCGAGATATCGAAAGGTTCGAGATATCGATATCTTCGAGTTGTCAGTATGTTCAAGTTAAAAACATTCGTTTTATCAATGTATTCGAGATATCGATGTGTTTGAGTTATCGGTATGTTCGAGATATCGATATGTTCGAGTTATCAATATATCCAGTACTTTTCGATATCTCCAACGATATCTCGAACTTTTCGATATCTCCATTTGTTTCGATATCTCGAACATATATTATATCGAAAAATAATCGAGAAATCGAAAGGTTCGAGATATCGAAAAGTTCGAGATATCGACAAGTTCGAGATATCGACAAGTTCGAGATATCGAAAAGTTCGAGATATCGAAAGGTTCGAGATATCGATATCTTCGAGTTGTCAATATGTTCAAGTAAAAAACATTCGTTTTATCAATGTATTCGAGATATCGATGTGTTTGAGTTATCGGTATATATCGATATGTTCGAGTTATCAATATATCCAGTTCCTTAAACGATACTAGTGTCTGGTTGCCAGTGTCGTTTAATGTTAAACGACACTGGAGTCTGAAATTGAAAATTATATATCTAGTTCCTTAAACGACACTAGTGTCTGGTTGCCAGTATCGTTTATGCTAAACGATACTAGATTCTGGTTGCCAGTATCGTTTATGCTAAACGATACTAGATACTAGACACTAGACACCAACTTCACCTTACCCTTTCCTGAAACGTCATAGCTGTAATTTTGTAAAAAAAACACCCACATCTAGAACATTAAAGTTTCCGGCAAGCCTATGCGTCCGTATATAGTAAGTTTCCGGTTAGTCTTTGCATCCACACAGTATTAGCAGATGCTTTACTGTCTGTCTACATACCGGTAAGTCATAGCTGCAGTTTTGTAAAAAAAAACCACATCTAGAACATTGAAGCTTCAGATAAGTCTATGCGTCCGCATGTAGTAAGTTCCGGAAGAGCCTATACGTCCACACAGTCTTAAAAGATGATTCACTGTCAGTTTACATACAAGATACTTCTAACTTCAATTTTGTAAGAACAACTAAGATCCCGACTATTTTTATGACTATATAATTTAAAATGAGTCCAAGCCAGATAGTCAATAAGGCCCGAAATCGCCATACCATACTCAGAATATGAGCCGTCCCGCGAACAAATCAACATTGTGGACTCTGCGTAAAGTATCGACACAGATCAGCCTAAACATGCCGCACAGGCTAATCCGGACACTTTTTGCCGCCTTTGGTGTTTCTGTTTCAGGAATCATTAATCTATGGCCCTGAGACGGAATGTGTCGGCCCGGATCAGTCTGCGCAGGCTGATCTCAGTCGATACATTACGCAGAGGCCATAATGTTGGTTTTCTCGCGGGACGTCTGAATTATGTGTATAAATGGACAAACCATCGCATCGGAAGTCGAAACAAAGAGGAGCTTATTCACTCTTTTCCCCTCAATATTGTATTGTATCGTCATATGTTTGCATGTCGACTAAGGACTTTGATACCATGAAAGTACACCCCTTATTTAGTGTTCAGCGTATGCCATGGTAGTTTTAGTGGCTAAAAATCAACACCATATATCATGGCGTGAGGCACAATTCTTTTTATTTGATTCGAGTCATTGAAATGGAGTTTTGTGTTCCCTGTGTGAACCCAGGTGGGGTACGTCAGGGCTTTAACACTCAATTTCCTGTTTCCCTTTCCTCTCGACATCCAATTTTCACATATCTTTTTCAGATTAGGCAAAAGCGGTTTTTTCCCAAAACATTTAGAGTTGATTCTCCTTCCTAGAGCCGGATCATACACGTCTGTAAACACCTCCGATGAAACGAGGTTGGGAAGGCTTACTGTGGAATTTCTTTTGTTGATAAAATCACCGTATACTTTTGTCCAAGCCATAGGGCCTGTGCAAAAGAAGGCATTGTTGAAGAAGTTGTCACATTTATCTTTCATTTTTTTTATATGTGTAATTAATCGTGAATAAAATGGGTGTTTTGGAACACAAAGTAAGGCAGCATTGGCTATGAAAAAATCCTTTACACCCCATTGCAGATAGTGTTCAGCAGGTTCTGGCACGACGGAGCATTCATGGGATTCAAAATAACTGTCCATTGGCCTAACGCTAACGTAGTCCAAGTCAAAATAGACTCCTCCGAACTCGTAGACAGCCAAGCTTCTAACAATGTCCGATCGCATTAACCCTGACATCGCTGCAAACAATAGATACTGAGATATTAATTTATCACATTTATTTTTGGGTTTGTGATTGATATCGCTTTCAACAATTTTTGTTATATCACACTGTTTCCTTTGTAAGATAACGAATACTACCTGTCTATTTAATGTAAGTTTACGAATACTACCTGTCTATTTAATGTAAGTTTACGAACACTACCTGTCTATTTAATGTAAGTTTACGAATACTACCTGTCTTTTTAATGTAAGTTTACGAATACTACCTGTCTATTTAATGTAAGTTTACGAATACTACCTGTCTATTTAATGTAAGTTTACGAATACTACCTGTCTATTTAATGTAAGTTTACGAATACTACCTGTCTATTTAAACTGACACCATCTAGTCAGTTGTAATACTAACCTCACAATCGTACCTGTCTATTTAATGTAAGTTCACGAATACTACCTGTCTATTTAATCTGACACCAGCTAGTCAGTTGTAATGCTAACCTCACAATCCTACCTGTCTATTAAATGTAAGTTTACGAATACTACCTGTCTATTTAATGTAAGTTTACGAACACTACCTGTCTATTTAATGTAAGTTAACGAATACTACCTGTCTATTTAATGTAAGTTTACGAATACTACCTGTCTATTTAATGTAAGTTTACGAACACTACCTGTCTATTTAATGTAAGTTTACGAATACTACCTGTCTTTTTAATGTAAGTTTACGAATACTACCTGTCTATTTAATGTAAGTTTACGAATACTACCTGTCTATTTAATGTAAGTTTACGAATATTACCTGTCTATTTAAACTGACACCAGCTAGTCAGTTGTAATGCTAACCTCATAATCCTACCGATCTATTTAATGTAAGTTTACGAATACTACCTGTCTATTTAATGTAAGTTTGCGAATACTACCTGTCTATTTAATGTAAGTTTACGAATACTACCTGTCTTTTTAAACTGACACCAGCTAGTCAGTTGTAATGCTAACCTCACAATCCTACCTGTCTATTTAATGTAAGTTTACGAATACTACCTGTCTATTTAAACTGACACCAGCTAGTCAGTTGTAATGCTAACCTCACAATCCTACCTGTCTATTTAATGTAAGTTTACGAATACTTCCTGTCTATTTAATGTAAGTTTACGACCACTACCTGTCTATTTAATGTAAGTTTACGAATACTACCTGTCTATTTAATGTAAGTTTACGAATACTACCTGTCTATTTAAACTGACACCAGCTAGTCAGTTGTAATGCTAACCTCACACTCCTACCTGTCTATTTAATGTAAGTTTACGAACACTACCTGTCTATGTAATGTAAGTTTACGAATACTACCTGTCTATTTAATGTAAGTTTACGAATACTACCTGTCTATTTAATGTAAGTTTACGAATACTACCTGTCTATTTAAACTGACACCAGCTAGTCAGTTGTAATGATAACCTCACACTCCTACCTGTCTATTTAAACTGACACCAGCTAGTCAGTTGTAATGCTAACCTCACAATACTACCTGTCTATTTAAACTGACACCAGTTAGTCAGTTGTAATGCTAACCTCACATTACTACCTATCTATTTAAACTGACACCAGCTAGTCAGTTGTAATGCTAACCTCACAATACCACCTGTCTATTTAAACTGACACCAGCTAGTCAGTTGTAAAGCTAACATCACAATACCACCTGTCTATTTAAACTGACACCAGCTAGTCAGTTGTAATGCTAACCTCACAATCCTACCTGTCCATTTAAACTGACACCAGCTAGTCAGTTGTAATGCTAACCTCACAATCCTACCTGTCTATTTAAACTGACACCAGCTAGTCAGTTGTAATGCTAACCTCACAATCCTACCTGTCTATTTAAACTGACACCAGCTAGTCAGTTGTAATGCTAACCTCACAATCCTACCTGTCTATTTAAACTGACACTAGCTAGTCAGTTGTAATGCTAACCTCACAATCCTACCTGTCTATTTAAACTGACACCAGCTAATCAGTTGTAATGCTAACCTCACAATCCTACCTGTCTATTTAAACTGACACCAGCTAGTCAGTTGTAATGCTAACCTCACAATACTACCTGTCTATTTAAACTGACACCTGCTAATCAGTTGTAATGCGAAACCTCACATTCCTTATGAGGGAAAGCCAATTAAATTAAACCTACTACAAATTATTTAGTATAAACTGGTCGAGGATCGAACCTGCATCGAGGCTGATTATCTGCCACTACATCACGGAGGCGGTACAGTCACACTGTTTACAGTAATCTCATGGTGAGATCATGCTGTTTGTATGCTGTTTGTATGCTGCTTTCAACAATTGTTCAGTTATATCAAGGCGTTTCCTGGGTAAATTACCAGTAAAACTGTCCAAATTGCTGACTCCCGCCAGTCAGTCGTAATGCAAACCCCACAACCCTGAACGCCACGGAGGGAATGCCATTACTGCCATGTTTCTAGGCTTTGGTATGACCCGGTCGGGTCATAGAACCCGCACCCGATGCGGACGCTCTACCATTACCTACACCGCCGAGGCGGTCTTTTTATTTTTTGTCCCAAGTTGCAAAAATACATGGACTATATTAAATGTATAACAGTGAAGACTTGTGATAACGTGCATGTGCACAAGCTCATCTGAGTCCTCACTGTTCGCGTAGTAAATCAGATACAAAAAATAGACACGCGCGATTTTAATGACGCAATTTAAAAACAAATTAAGTGACGTAAGTTTCGAAGGATTGTATGGTAATAGTTCCGCCATAATCAGAGTGTAAAACAGGATCTTGGTGCAATATCGCCAGATACTGCATCATGTGTCCATAATTGAGCCCTCCCGCGAGAAAACCAACATTGTGGACTCTGCGTAAAGTATCGACACGGATCAGCCTCCTGTTGATTTTCTGTTTCAGGAGTAATTACTTTATACCTCTATGCCCCTGAGACGGAATGTGTCGGCCCGGATATCTTGGTCAATACATTACGCAGGACGGCTCAATTATGCCCAATAGAAGGAGCAATATCAGAGCATACATTAAAAGGAATTACTTTTTAAACGCTTTAATAAACCGAAAACTGATTTACTACTCAAACTTTAGTTACATTCATGGTGGCTGTTTAGCATAATTGTTGAACAAGTTTTCCTAATTTTACACCAAAAGTCACAATTATTGCACAGACAGTACATGACAATACACTTTGAAATAAAGTTAAAATTCGATTATTTGTCGTTCATCGGGTGATGAAACGAGTGGTCGGCGCTATAAGCCTATAAGAAACGCTTTGCCCTCCATGGTATTTCAGTTCAGCCCACCAGCTTTATCTCCCGATGGACTTCACAGAAGGTAAATGCTGTAATATGAGCCGTTCCGTGAGACAACCAACAGTGTGCACTCTGCGTGAAGTATCGACCCGGATCAGCCTTGGCATGCCGCGCAGGCTAAAACAGGAAGACACTTTTCGCCTCCTGTGGTTTTTCTGTTTCTGAGTCCATACTGTTGGTTATCTCTTAAAACGGCTCATATAATCTTCTTATTAAAGGTAGAAATACTCACTGGTTGTTATTTGGTACAAATCAGGGTATTTCTCTAGGATGAACTTTAATCCGGATTCCTTTGTCCAAAAATAGTATTTCCAATCCGGGGGCGCGTTGTCCCTAACGAGACTCTGTACATTATTGACAAATTGTGTCGGAACAATCTCGTCATTCCAAATTTGATGAATAATTTTTGGAATAGATCGTTGTCCTCCTTGTTTTAGAGCAATCGGTTGTCGTATTTCTGTGCCGTTGCTTTCTTTAAATAGTCGATCACGTTGTTCCGATTTTCTCCCGTATACAATTCTAAAATTGAGTTCACGTAAGTTTTCACCCAAGTAAGTCGGCCTACTGATCCAAACTGAAATAGTAGTACATAAACAATGATACACAGTATCATTTTCTTTATTTTGTGTTTCATCGTTTAGTAGGTCTTCAGTCTACGGGCAAACGTTATTGTGAGGTAGCAGATTTCAATACACGTACATACACTGTATTGAATATACAACGGAAGACGGATGCTTGGATCTGTCTAATATGGCCGCGTCCAGTTACCAGTCTCGTGGAAAGCGGGGTCAGAATTCACGATTTCTACTTGTCTGAAGTTTGTTCAAATAGTTACCTTTTTAAAAGGTTAATTGGACCTCATATGACTCAATCCGATACTGAACCAAGGGGCATCATTCGTTATCTTGACCCAGATAATTTGGCTTTAATAACATATTTATTTCGGCTTAATACGTTTTTAGTGTTTTAAACCCATTTTATAGTAAGGTTCAGGGAGTATTTAGGTATGTTCACATGCATTTCGGTTTGATCTCTACCGTGTGTCTATTTCAGTATCGAAACAACATTGAGCGAAAAGGGTTCTATTTCCGTGATGATTGGTTCCACTTTCGTGGAAACAATGGCATAAATCATGAGGTCACGTGCTCCTCCATGGCAAAGATTATAACCCACCTTTAACCAAACGGCGCTAATGCGCCGTATAATAAATTTGCTTTAATATACATTTCAGATACTAAACGCAAATACAAACATAAAACTATGAATGACTAGGTTAGACTAGAAACTAACCAAATTCGTTCAGTGCTATGGAAAATGAATTTGAAGGGTTTGGTTTTAGTCTCGATGTGCAATACGGTATTGGACGACGGAGAATTTCTATTTTTTTTTACACTGTATGGTATTCATTCAACTCGGCCCAAAGACAAGTCGTCCTAAATTAAACTCTCCCAACTCGCCTAGATTTATTTCTACCATATCCGTGGATGATTTTATTTTATAAGGAAAATGATTTTTGTGGATTCAGACGATACTTGGCAGATGTACAGATTGACAGGCACTTGCACTAGTCAAAAATGTCAACATGTACTTTTTTCCAGAGGAGGTTCAATGATTCAAATTTCATTTACATTTCTTAATAGAGTAAAATTTAAAAAAAAAGCTGAATAGTTTTACTTAAAAAGTCACTAGTTTCATGCCTTTGTTTTCGATTCGAGTAACTAATTGTCGTTATACAGTGAAGAAATTTCCGATGTATTCACTGTACGTTTATACACTGTGGAAACGACTTATGATACGTCCGAGTATCAAATTAAAATGCCGCGTTCGATTTATTTTCATCACGAGATAAAATCGAATCATTACAACGCACATGTTGCGCTTCAGTCTTACTGTTCATGTATCTCATTAACCTTTTCCCTCATATAGACGCTTTATGACGCCTCTGCAACAGACGGCTTTTTGAAAACATGTCGACAAAAGAAGAAATTGCTCAAAACGAGCAATTTCTCTTTTTGTCACGATGTTTTCAACTCTATTCAATTATTGTACTTTCATTTGAAGTGAGTTTAAAAAAAAAAAAAAAATGGGTATGTTTTGAAAGTCGTCTGCTACAGATTTGTTGTATGTGGGAAAGGGTTAATAGCCCGGCTGTTCAAACCAGACTGGAACCACTCCCACCTGTTACGGAGGTCACGTCCGACCTTTGAAATTATTGACTTAAATGTTTTGTTTACAATCACATCGCCGTGGTCGAGTGGTTTGCGTCCCTGGTTCGATCCCCAGTCGCAGCACGACGGTCATGGTGGAGTGCCCTTGGGCAAGGCAAATTTCCTAGCCTAGTACTGGTTTGTTTACCCAGGGATCATGACTATGTGAACTGTCGCAGTAATATAACTGAAAAATGTTGAAAACGGCGTAAAAAGTCAATACAACAATCACATTACATACTTATATAGTTCGTTATTGGTCATAACCGTTCTGGGAATTAGTTTTAACTTTTTATTTAACACCGATTGTGAAACAAGCTTTAAGCTTATATTAAGCACGCTCGATGTCTGCTTCCTTGAAACATAACCAGAACTCTCGCCATTTGTGTGGAAAAATCCCAGTCAGAACCCGCTCATCACGGGATTCGAACCCAAGACTTTCGGTACGAGAGGTCGACGCTCTAACACTCTGCTACTGGCTTCCACAATATCTAGGATTTGAATTATTTTACTACTAGATAGAGAACAGAGAAGATCCTGATCTGAGGGCACGGAAGGAACAGGCGTAATGCTAACTGACCAACACTCCTGGGCCAAGAAGGGAATGCCATTACTACAATTTGTTTAAAATATTTTGTGAGACCTATCAGGAATCAAACCTGCGACCTCCCGAAACCGAGGCGGACGCTTTACCACTACATCACTGAGGCGGTCCCATTTCTTGTTAGCGATATACATCGTCTATTCTGAATAATGTTATTTTACAAAACAAATCGATATACGACTTCACCATTTCCCATTTGGAACACCTCTATAAATAAATATATAATTGTTTAACATAGAGTTTAAAACATTGTGGCAAAAGGGGAAATTGCTCATTATGAGGAAGTTCTCCTTTTATCACAATATTTTCAAAAGTACTCTGCTGCAGAAAGCGTCTGTATGTGGGAAGGGTTAAATAGCTGGATTGTATCCACTGTTGGAATACGAATGACGCTTGTCACATTGACTTAAAATGTCAAATGTCGAAATGAATGTTCGGGTTCGAACTCACAACCCCTGGTCCCCCCCCTCTTGTATTTCTCTCATGACTGAACCAAGCCGTATGTTGTTATTACTCAACATAATCGTCTCATTGAGTGTCAAATAATGATTTTGGAATTTGAAAATTTCTCACATTAAAGCTTGTTTTTGTTTTTATCGGAACTGAGGGGTAACCCATATTAAACTAAAATGAGAACTGTAACAATTGTACTCAAACAATGCATCTCTATTAACCTCCCTTAATCCCATACAGTGAATCTGCAGTAGACGGATTTGAACAAATCCGGACACACATATGGAAATTCTGTTTATGAATGTATAGATAATGGATAGAGTTGAAAAGATTATGAAAAAAGGAGAAATTGCTGGATTTCTCGATTTATAACAATGTTCTCAAAGGTTATCTGCTATATCTACGGAGGTTTACGAGAACATATGGTAACGGATTAATTAATACATTGAGGAGAGGAATACAGTGAACTCAATGCTAAATAGTTATTTTAATCTCTGCTTACGTTCTGCAAAAAAATGCATGTATATCATGTTTAAGGTTTTGTTTTTGTTTTTATTGCAAAATGAATTGAAAAAAACCAACGACATAACAAACAAACAAACAAACAAGTGTGTGCAGTTTATATCTAGATCTTCACTGTTACTATATTACGGACATAAGTTTGATGGAAGATTCTGTCAACTCATGTAGATTCTAATAAGACGGAGCCGAGGTTCAGGCTGATCTGAACTGACATTGTTTGGAAACGTGTCCCTTTTCCCATGCACGGACTCATATAATCTTATGTTTTCAATAAACCAGTACAATTTGAGATTATCTGCCCGATCCTGATCTTTATATATAAAAATGCAGACTGTGTTTAAAGACCAGCCATAGGAAAAGAACACCATGGTCTTTGTTCACAGGTGGTCTTTATGTATACAATGAGTAATTGGGAATTAAAAGTGTGGTTGCTATACACAGGAAATTGCTAAACAAAGTCGGTCTTTAGCACAGGTTTACGTGTACAGTCAAACCTGTGTTAGCGGTCACCTCTGTTTAACAGCCAACTTGTTTTAAGAAGCCACTTGAAAATTAACAAAAAGAACATTTTGTTCTTTATTTGACTTGTATTAACCCTTTCAGCGCAAATGGCAACATTTCTTTGTGCGAACAATACAGATTCAGAGGAGTAACCTCGTGACGCTGTCTCACCTAAAAAGAGAATTGTTTGCCTTTTAGTGATAAAACTATTACATGAAAAATGGAGCCGCCTGATTTTGATGGTGGCAGCGTTTAATTCGGCGCTTAATAGAATCACTGAGAGTATGAGACAGTACAATTTGACAATATTTACTCGATCCCGTGAAACTTTTAATCAAAACGGCCTTTGAAAACATTGTGACTTAAGTAGAAATTACTCAAAACGTCGTTATATAACCGTATATCTCTGCCAATTAAAGTCATGGTCAGATCGATATTGACAGGCAATAGATAAAATTGCATTCAGATAACAAGTTAAGGAGAAAAAAACTGGTATTTTCCTACTTATATTTATCTTATGAATCAACCAAACCCTATGTTGAGGGTACTTAAAAGAATCGTCTCACTGAGACGATTCTGTTGAGTACCCACAACATAGGGTTTGAGTGTCGGATCAGGATTTCGGAATATCATCTATAGTGTTGACAGTGTTTAGATTCTCGGCTTTTGAAATAGGCTATACTATATATTCACTAGATATTGAAATAGTGAACTCTTTATAACTCGAAAGGGACACTACATTATTTCGGGATATCGACACATTCTAGTGATTCATTGAAATGTATGCCAAATTTATTCATTTTTAGGTTCGTAATTCATTTCCATTAAAATGATTAGTATAAAAAGCAGGTCAGTGATAAAACCATCTCTCGGAAACATCGCAGCAGCAGTTCTGATTGCTCGTCTGAACATTCGTAACAGCTGCTACTGCGCTGTTTTCAAAAGACAAATCCGTTCCAGGAATTTGTTCGAGTAAAACTATATATTCAAATAATCACGAGTTAGAAATACCGCGCGACCACTGTATATTAAACAGAATAAAGGGTAAATAAGAGATAAGAAAAATCTCAATAACATTATTAATGATCAGAATAACCCTTAACCGGAAGATTTATCTTAATCCCAGTCGCGGCCCTTCGTTCATTGTGGAGTGCTCTTGGCTAAAGTACATTTCTTAGCCTAGTACTGGTTTGTTTACCGCGGGACCATGAATAAGTGAACTGTCGCCGTGATATAACTGAAGTAATGTTGAAAACGGCGTCAACCCACCCAAAATATCAAATAAAATAAATAAATTATTTTAATCCCACCCCATTAATCCAGGGGATTGATTGATTGCTTGCTTGATTGCTTGATTGCTTGATTGATTAGACGGGGTTTAATGCAGTTCTCAACAATTGTTCAGTTATATCACGGCGGACGGTTCGCCTACCCGTGTGTTTCCTGACTTTCTCACACCACTTTTTCACACAACAGTCTCTCCAAGCAACTGGCAATTATTTTTTTATACATAGACTGTTAATCTAAACCCCTGGTTGGAAGATGAATGACGCATTGAGGCATTGATTTTTGTCAAACGTCGGGAATAATGTTTGCCGAGCTGGGGTTCGAATTCACAACCTCTGTATCGACAACCCGTTAATCTACGATTTGGAGTCCTAATTGTACATCCATAGCGGGGTCGCTTATAGGGATATTAAAAAACAAACACATGAGACACACAATATCATGTTTTTCTTGTCAGATCGTTCTTAAAGATCTGTACTACGCATACAAAACGGTATTAAAGACGGATGCCAGGCCCGCCCTAGTCTTCCATGCTCGCACGAGAAGCATGACCCTAAACCGCTGTCCGCGGCTTATACGTGTTTATTGTTTTCTTTTAGGTTTAACTGTATTTCTTGATATGATATATTTTGTATAAGTTGTATTAGTTGTTTTTTAAACTTTTATAACATCTGAGGATGGATATAATATTTTGCTAACAATTAAATCAGTTAAATTTGTATAAGGAGATGAAAACGTTGTGAGGAAATAAGATATTTCCTCGTTTGAAGAACATTGTTTTTTAAAATGTGCAAATGCATCTAAAATTGTGCATATCAATAGAAGGGAACATAATATACTTATATAAGATAGGAATCCGCCGTAGTGGAATAGAAATTCATTTATTGAGGGTTTGGCCGTTTTCAACAATTGTTCAGTCATATCACGTCGGCCAGTTCATCACTCATGTGTTTCCTGACTTTCCAACAGCAGACTTTCCAAACAACTGGCTGCTTTTCTACATAGTTTGTTAGTCCATTGGTGGAAGACGAATAACGCTTGTCACAGTGATGTTTGTCAACTTTCGAAAGGAATCCGCTGTGGTCGAGTGGTTAGCGTCGGGGATTTCGAAACCGGGTGTCCCGGGTTCGATCCCCAGTCGCGGCACTACGGTCATGGTGGAGTGCCCTTGGGCAAGGCACATTTTCTAGCCTAGTACTGGTTTGTTTACCCAGGGATCATGAATAAGTGAACTGTCGCCGTGATATAACTGAAATATTGTTGAAAGCGGCGTAAAACCCCAATAAATAAATAAATAAACAACTTTCGAAAAGAATGTTAGCCGAGCTGGGCTTTGAGCTCACAGCCCCTCGATTGACAGCTAACGTCGCTATTCAATGTGCTAGCGGGGCTCGGCGACCGATGTTGGAGGGTGATCCGTCGATTTATACTTATTTCATTAATTTTCCGGTCCATAATAAATTTTACATTAAAATGTTAATTCAAAGATATATATTTGTGTGTCCCCTGCCTTGTCCTAGAGACACGGCGATCACTTCTCCCTTGTCTGATCACCACACATTCACTTACTGGTACATGGGCAGGCTACATATGTGTTCTTTCAAAAATCTTTTGAATGTCTTTATTGTGGATGTATTAAATCATTGTCTGCAAAGGCAATACAATTTCTTTTTTGCATCAGTAAAAGGTGTCATATACTGGTCAATTTTAGTCAAAACCTTTTCTAGTTTCTGAAATATCATGAAAAATGGTATTGATGATTATTAAATAGAGGTGAAAACAGTATGGCAAATAGAGAAATTTCAGATGCATCAAACATGTGTCATTGTCATATGTAAAAGGGCTCTTAGTTGAACATCTCTATGAATGAATTCATGATTATTGAAAAGAGGTGGAAGCAGTCATAATGTTTTTAAATGTCGTCTGCTGCAGATTTATCTTCATGAGGGAAAGGTTTAAAGTCATCTTCTGCAATGGAATTTAACCTATACCCTCAAATAGACGCTTTCTAACACCTCTACAGCAGACGAATTTTTTGAAAACATCTTGACAAAAGGAGAAATTGCTCAAAACGAGCAATTTCTCCTTTTGCCACAACGTTTTCAACTCTTTTCAATAATTATACCTTCATTTTCAAAGATTTTCCAAAATAATTCTAGATGTTATCAAAGTCGTCTGCTGCAGATATGTTGTACGTGGGAAGGTTTAAAGTCATCTTCTGCAATGGCATTTAAAGTTTAAAGGTTAACATCAGGGAAAGCGGTAAATTTTAGGTTAACCCTTTCTCACATGCAACAAATCTGTAGTAGACGACTTTGAAAACATTTTTTCAATAATTCGAGAAATCTCCATCAATGACAGTTAAATTATTAAATAGATTTGAAAACATTGTGGCAAATGGTGAAATTGCTCATTATGAGCAATTTCACCTTTGCCACAGTGTTTTCAAAAGTCGTCTGCAAGCGTCTATATGTGGGAAAGGGTTAATTAACCTTCGCTGATGCAGACCAACTTGTTTTGTCTATATGTATGAAGGAAGAAGAAAGTATGTCTAGTTAATCTTTATACATGTCTACTGTATCCCTGTTATTTCAGCTTCTTGCCAAAGAAATCAGAAAAGAGAGGAACCAGATTCTTTAGTGTGTGTATCACATAGTGCAACATAACTTCTTCGAGGATTCAAATGAAATGGCAGTTAGTACAGAATCCTAGATGAGATCGAGTGAGCTGGTCCTGGCTCTGCAGTATCTCTCTCATTCCAAATTCGAGCTGTTCCACGAGAAAACCAACATTATGAATTCTGCTTAATGTTTCGACAGAGATCAGCCTACGCAGTCCGCGCAGAATGATCCGGGCCTACACAATCCGTCTCTGGGGGATATAGATATAGAGTTATGATTCCTGAAACAGAACATCCACAGGAGGTGAAAATTGTCTGTCCGGATTTATCTGCTCGGCATGCTTAGGCTGATCCGGATCGAAACTTTACACAGAGTCCACATTGTTGGTTTTCTTGTGGAACGGCTCATATAACCTTTGCACACATACATCAAATCTGCAGCACTTTTAAAACATCATGGAAACTTGCTATAAATCGAAGTAAACATGTAATGAATACAGTTAAAAACATTCTTACAGAAGGAGAAATCGCGTGACTCCTTTTGTCATAATGTTTTCAAAAGTCAACTGCTGCGAGGCGACAGAAAATGTCTGTATTAGGAGAAGAGTTAAATGCTTTGTTGTGAGTTCTCATTGAGACGATTTGTTTAGCTACTAACATCATAGGTTTTGGAAGTCAAATAAGACTTGAATAATTAAATAGAATTGAAAAACATTGTGGCAAAAAGGGGAAATTGCTCATCATGAGCAATTTCTCCTTTTGCCAAAATGTTTTCAAAAGTCGTCTGCCTGAAATGTTGTCAGAATGCGTCTGCAAGTGGGAAAGGGTTAACAGTGTAGGGTCAGCTTAGCCTGTACATCTACTGTGTCCTATCAAAATCTACACATGCTGACAGACGCGTGTTACAAGCTTGCGTAAGTAATAAGGGAACAGTGTAGATGTTGCTCAGATACTGCTGATGCACAGACTGGTCTAGATCTACACTGTTCACAAAAGTCAGCTCGTACCTTTTTGTACGGACATGCTCAAATTTGATATTTTCAAGAGAGGTTATTCCACAAGTTAAAAAAAGCACTTTCGGTGTTCACAAATGGAATTTGTATTTTGATCTTACAGCTGTACAAACATCATTACATGTGTTCTGTTTTATTTCGTGTTTTACTCAAAGGTGGCATGTACTGGTTGGTTGACGGCATGGCAAACTTTGAAACTTGTCACTTCATAAACTCACTGTTTTAAACAGTGATTGTATCATCAGAGGACTATATAAGAAGGAGTAAACTGGTCTTATTCCAACACTATCTCTCTTATGACTAGATTTAACCCTATGTTGAGGGTACTCACAACATAGTGTTTGGTTGTCAAATAAGGATTTGAGGATGTGAAATTACTCCTCTATTCTAGAGCTCCGTTTAATCATGATTCAATTTTCTGTTTGTCCTCAATTGTACACAGAAAAACGTGTAATAAAGAATATTTCATTGTATATTAACATGTATATTACATATTGTGACAAACACTTTTTAATATTTTCAAATTTATGACTGTATGGTGCTTACTTAAGCTTTGCCCAGGTGTATATAATCATGTATATTTCATTTTAAGCTCCATTGGCTGAAAGCCAGTTCTAGCCTATGTCATGGCGAATTGTCCGTTGTGCGTTTGTGCGTGCGTCCTTGCATGCATAACCGTTTTAGTTTAAACGTATTGTCCTCCGTAACCACTTGAGATGAAACTTCATATGAAGCATTCTTGCAATCTCCACTCTTAAATTCCCTAATTTTTCTTTAATCAATGCAAAATTCTGGTTTCCATGGCAACCGAATGAAAAACCCTTAAAAACCTTCTCCACTAAAACTGGTTGGCCAATTTTCTAATAGTTTAGTAGAAATGTTCCATGGATGATCCTCTAACAGCTACCTTGAAGCCATGTTGAATGGTTCATAAACGTGACCACCAGGGGGCGGGCTGTTCTGCCTTATATGGCTATAGTGAAAACTTTAAAAATCTTCACCGAAAGTACATATATTTCCAAATAATGTTGTAGAAATGTGATCCTCTATCAGATTCCTTCAAGCCATATCGATGGGACTGTTCTGTTTTTAATGGTTATAGTGAAAACTTTAAAAATATTACATTTCGAAAGTATCAGGCTGATTTTCAAATTTTGTAGACATGCTCCTTGCAAGCAATGTTGGTTAGTCGAAAGACATGGATGGTCACCAGGGGCTGGGGCTGTTTTAACCTTAACATGCAGAGAATAATACAATTATTTCCTAAAATATATATATCAGATTTTGAAGTACTTACTGGTACATACTTATTTTTTTTGGGTGACCTTCTAAGTCATAAATTTGACAAAATACAGACAACATTTGTTGTGGGTTATTTTGTTTTATGGCAGTGGAGCTATACCGGTCCTCTTTCGTCTCTTGCATTAGCTTACCTGACTGCATATCACATTGCTTTACTCAGTTGAGCGATCCAGGGCCATCACTGATCATTGCCCTCTTGTTATTTGTGATTGGACAGAATTTAGGAGTAAATAATGTACGAGATGTAATATGTTTAACTCTTCCAGTACCAATGGCAATATTAAGGTGACGAGCTGTCACACCTGAAATCAGCCTTGTTTTCCTTTTGGTTATCAAGCTATTCCAATGCCCTTATTACAAGAGAAATGGAGTCGCTCGATTTCGAACATGGAAGAGTCGACTTTAGTAAATTCAGCGCTGAAAGAGTTCAATGTGAGAACTTTCACCTCTGTCGTGCTTTTGCAGTTAGTTTTTAGTAAAACATAATTTATTTATTGAGGTTTTACTCAGTTTTCAACATTATTATACATTATATATAGAAATCACCCTGTCCGTCTGTCTGTCTGTCGGTCTGTCTGTTTGTCTGTCCATATGTCTTGTAAGCGCAACTACTCCTTCACGGCTTGACCGATTCTGATGAAACTTTACACAATTGCAGTACACAACCTGAGGATGTGCATGAAATAAGATTATCCCCGTCCGTCTTGTCTGTCCACATGTCTTGTAAGCGCAACTCCTCCTTAACGGCTGGACCGATTCTGATGAAACTTTACACAGTTGCAGTACACAACCTTAGGATGTGCATGAAGTAAGATTATCCCGGTCGGACATATATCTGTTCGGCCGTCTGTCCATATGTCTTGTAAGCGCGGGACGGGGGTATCCTTTTGTGAGTTCACTCACATTTCTAGTTTCAGTTATATCACGGCGACAGTTTACTTATTAATGCTCCCTTTGTAAACAAACCAGTACTAGGCTAGGACATGTGCCTTACCTAAGGGCACTCCACTGTGACCGTCATCCGCGACCAGGGATCTAACCCGGGACATCAAGTTTCAAATTTTTCAACGCTAACTATTCGACCACGACGGATTCCCGGTCTTTAGTAAAAACGATTTCTTTTTCCAGTTTTATTATAATTTTCAATCTGGCTTCAAACATGTTTAACTCTTAAACACATACAACAAACCTGAAGCAGACCTCTTTGAAAACTAGAAAGGAAAGTATAATTATTAAGAAAAGGTTAAAAACATTGTGTCAAAAGGCGAACTTGCTGGTTTTGAGAAATTTCTCCTTTTGTCACAATGTTTCCAAAATCGTCTGGTGCAGAGGAGTCGGAAAACGTCTATATGTAGGAAAGTCAAAGGACTTTGATACCATGAAATTACACCCCTTATTTAGTGTTCAGCGTATGCCATGGTAGTTTTAGTGGCTTTTTAGTGGCTAAAAATCAACACCATATATCTTGGCGTGAGGCACAATTTTTTTTATTTGATTAGAGTCATTGAAATGGAGTTTTGTGTTCCCTGTGTGAACCCAGGTGGGGTACGCCAGGGCTTTAACACTCAATTTCCTGTTTCCCTTTCCTCTCCGAATCCAAGTTTCACATATCTTCTTCAAATTAGGCAAAAGCGTTTTATTTCCAAAACATTTAGCGTTGATTTTACTTCCTTGAGTCGGAGCATACACGTCTGTAAACACCTCCGATGAAACGAGGTTGGGAAGGCTTACTGTGGAATTTGTTGTGTTAACAAAATCACCGTATACGATTGTCCAAGCCATAGGGCCTGTGCAAAAGAAGGCATTGTTGTCACAGTTATCTTTCAATTTTTTTATATGTGTTATAAATCGTGAATAAAATGGGTGTTTTGGAACACAAAGTAAGGCAGCATTGGCTATGAAAAAATTCGTTACACGCCTATGCAGATAGTGTTCAGCAGGTTCTGGCACGGCGGAGCATTCATGGGATTCAAAATAACTGTCCATTGGCCTAACGCTAACGCAGTCCAAGTCAAAATAGACTCCTCCGAATTCATAGATAGCCAAGGATCTTACAATGTCCGATCGCATCATCCCTGACATCGCTGTAAACAATAGATACTGAGATATTAATTTATTACATTTATTTGTGTGTGTGTGATTTATATCGCTTTCAACAATTCGTGTAATATCACACCGTTTCCTTTGTAAGTTTACGAATACCACCTGTCTATTTAAACTGACACCAGCTAGTCCGTTTTAATGTTAAAGTTTACGAATACTACCTGTCTATTTAAACTGACACCAGCTAGTCCGTTGTAATGTTAAAGTTCACGAATACTACCTGTCTATTTAAACTGACACCAGCTAGTCCGTTGTAATGTTACAGTTTACGAATACCACCTGTCTATTTAAACTGACACCAGCTAGTCCGTTGTAATGTTACAGTTTAGGAATACCACCTGTCTATTTAAACTGACACCAGCTACTCCGTTGTAATGTTACAGTTTACGAATACCACCTGTCTATTTAAACTGACACCAGCTACTCCGTTGTAATGTTAAAGTTTACGAATACCACCTGTCTATTTAAACTGACACCAGCTAGTCCGTTGTAATGTTACAGTTTACGAATACCACCTGTCTATTTAAACTGACACCAGCTAGTCCGTTGTAATGTTACAGTTTACGAATACCACCTGTCTATTTAAACTGACACCAGCTAGTCCGTTGTAATGTTACAGTTTACGAATACCACCTGTCTATTTAAACTGACACCAGCTAGTCCGTTGTAATGTTACAGTTTACGAATACCACCTGTCTATTTAAACTGACACCAGCTACTCCGTTGTAATGTTACAGTTTACGAATACCACCTGTCTATTTAAACTGACACCAGCTAGTCCGTTGTAATGTTAAAGTTTACGAATACCACCTGTCTATTTAAACTGACACCAGCTACTCCGTTGTAATGTTAAAGTTCACGAATACTACCTGTCTATTTAAACTGACACCAGCTAGTCCGTTGTAATGTTACAGTTTACGAATACCATCTATCTATTTAAACTGACACCAGCTAGTCCGTTGTAATGTTACAGTTTACGAATACCACCTGTCTATTTAAACTGACACCAGCTACTCCGTTGTAATGTTACAGTTTACGAATACCACCTGTCTATTTAAACTGACACCAGCTACTCCGTTGTAATGTTAAAGTTTACAAATACCACCTGTCTATTTAAACTGACACCAGCTAGTCCGTTGTAATGTTAAAGTTTACGAATACTACCTGTCTATTTAAACTGACACCAGCTAGTCCGTTGTAATGTTACGGTTTACGAATACCACCTGTCTATTTAAACTGACACCAGCTACTCCGTTGTAATGTTAAAGTTTACGAATACCACCTGTCTATTTAAACTGACACCAGCTACTCCGTTGTAATGTTAAAGTTTACGAATACTACCTGTCTATTTAAACTGACACCAGCTAGTCCGTTGTTATGTTAAAGTTTACGAATACTACCTGTCTATTTAAACTGACACCAGCTAGTCCGTTGTAATGTTAAAGTTTACGAATACCACCTGTCTATTTAAACTGACACCAGCTAGTCCAATGTAATGCTAACCTCACAATTCTAAGCGCAACGGAGGAAAAGCCATTTAATCCTTTCCCTCATACGACAATTCTGCAGCAGACGGCTTTGAACATAATTTGTCAAAAAATAGAAAATCTCTAAATTTGAATGGATAACCTATGACTTAAAGTGGAAAACATTGTGGGAAAAGGAGAAATTGCTCGTTTTGAGCAATTTCTTCTTTTGTCAATATGTTTTCAAAAAGCCGTGTGCTGCAGAGGCGTCAAAAAGCGTCTATATGAGGGAAAGGTTTAAAACAGTGAGGAAAAGGGTTAAGCCTACTACAAATTATTTAGTATAAACTAGTCGAGGATCGAACCTGCATCGAGGCTGATTATCTACCACGGAATCGTACTATGTACGGTAATCTCTGTTAAACATGATGTTTTATGCCGCTTTCAACAATTTTCCAGTTATATCACGGCGTTTCCTGGGTAAATTACCAGTAATACTGTCCAAATTGCTGACTCCCGCCAGTCAGTCGTAATGCAAACCCCACAACCCTGAACGCCACGGAGGGAATGCCATTGCTGCCATTTGTCAAGGCTTTGGTATGACCCGGTCGGGTATCGAACCTTCACCCGATGCGGACGCTCTACCATTACCTACACCACCGAGGCGGTCTTTTTTTGTTGTCCTAAGTTGCATCAAGGACTATATAAAATGTATGATAGTGAAGATTTGTGAAACAGTGCAAATGCACAAGCTCACATCGCGCAGGTAATGAGACCTTAATGAATCGGGGATCCGAAAGACTTTACAAAAATAGACACGCGCGATTTTAATGACGTAATTTAAAACAAATTCAGTGACGTAAGTTTCAAACGAATGTATGGGAAAAGTTCCGCCATTAGTAGAGTGTAAAAAAGGATCTTGGTGCAATATCGACAGATACTGTATCATTTGTCCATAATTGAGCCGCCCCGCGAGAAAACCAACATCGTGTACACGGATCAGCCTAAGCATGCCGCGCAGGCTAACACGGACAGACACTTTTCGCCTCCTGTGGATTTTCTGTTTCAGGAGTCATTATTTTATACCACTATGCTCCTGAGACGGAATGTGTCGGCCCGGATCAGTCGGCGCGGACTAAGCAGGCTGATCTGGTCGATACATTACGCAAAGGAAATAATGTTGGTTTTCTCGCGGTACGGCTCAATTATGCTCAATAGAAGGAGCAATATCAGAGCATACATTAAAAGGAATTACTTTTTAAACGCTTTAATAAACCGAAAATCCGATTTACTACTCAAACTTTAGTTACATTCATGGTGGCTGTTTAGCATACTTGTTGAACAAGTTTCCTAATTTTACACCAAAAGTCACAATTATTGCACAGACAGTACATGACAATAGACTTTGAAATAAAGTTAGAATTCGATTCTTTGTCGTTCATCGGGTGATGAAACGAGTGGTCGGCGCTATAAGCCTATAAGAAACCCTTTGCCCTCCATGGTATTTCAGTTCAGCCCACCAGCTTTATCTCCCGATGGACTTCACAGAAGGTAAATGCTGTAATATGAGCCGTTCCTTAAGACAACCAACATTGTGCCCTCTGCGTGAAGTATCGACCCGGATCAGCCTTGGCATGCCGCGCAGGCTAATACAGGAAGACACTTTTCGCCTCCTGTGGTTTTTCTGTTTCTGAGTCCATACTGTTGGTTTTCTCTTTAACCCTTTCCCTCATATAGACGCTTTCTGACGCCTCTTCAGCAGACGGCTTTTTGAAAACATAGTGACAAAAGAAGAAATTGCACAAAACGTGCAATTTCTCCTTTTGCCACAATGTTTTCCACTTTTTGTCATAGGTTATCCATTCCATTATGGAGATTTTCTATGTTTTGACAAAATACGTTCAAAGTCGTCTGCTGCAGAATTGTCGTATGAGGGAAAGGGTTAAACGGCTCATATGCTCTTTATTCTTATTAAAGGTAGAAATACTCACTGGTTGTTATTTGGTACAAATCAGGGTATTTCTCTAGGATGAACTTTAATCCGGATTCCTTTGTCCAAAAATAGTATTTCCAATCCGGCGGCGCGTTGTCTCTAACGAGACTCTGTACATTCTTGACAAATTGTGTCGGAACAATCTCGTCATTCCAAATTTGATGAATAATCTTTGGAATAGATCGTTGTCCTCCTTGTTTTAGAGCAATCGGTTGTCGTATTTCTGTGCCGTTGCTTTCTTTAAATAGTCGATCACGTTGTTCCGTTTTTTCTCCCGTATACAATTCTAAAATTGAGTTCACGTAAGTTTTCACCCAAGTAAGTCGGACTACTAATCCAAACTGAAATAGTAGTACATAAACACTGATATAAAGTATCATTTTCTTTATTTTGTGTTTCATCGTTTAGTAGGTCTTCAGTCTACGGGCAAACGTTATTGTGAGGTAGCAGATTTCAATACACGTATATACACTGTATTGAATCTACAACGGAAGACGGATGCTTGGATCTGTCTAACATGGTCGCTTCCAGTTACCAGTCTCATGGAAAGCGGGGTCAGAATTCACGATTTCTACTTGTCTTAAGTTTGTTCAAATAGTTACCTTTTTAAAAGGTTAATTGGACCTCATATGACTCAATCCGATACTGAACCAAGGGACATCATTCGTTATCTTGACCCAGATAATTTGGCTTTAATAACATATTTATTTCGGCTTAATACGTTTTTAGTGTTTTAAACCCATTTTATAGTAAGGTCCAGGGAGTATTTAGGTATGTTCACATGCATTTCGGATTGATCTCTACCGTGTGTCTATTTCAGTATCGAAACAACATTGAGCGAAAAAGGTTCTAGTTCCGTGATGATTGGTTCCACTTTCGTGGAAACAATGGCAGAAATCATGAGGTCACGTGCTCCTTCATGGCAAAGATTTTAACCCACCTTTAACGAAACGGCGCTAATGCGCCGTATACTAAATTTGCTAAATATAAATTATATATAAATTATACTAAACCCAAATACAAACATAAAACTATGAATGACTCATTTAGACTAGAAACTAACCAAATTCGTTCAGTGCTATGGAAAATGAATTTGAACGGTTTGGTTTTAGTCTCGATGTGCAGTACGGTATTGGACGACAGAGAATTTCTATTTTTTTTATTTTTTTTTTACACTGGGTAGGTTATTTGTATGGTATTCATTCAACTCGGCCCGAAGACAAGTCGTCCTAAATTAAACTCTCCGAACTCGCCTAGATTTATTTTTACCATGATTTTATTTTATAAGGAAAATGATTTTTGTGGAATACATATTTATCCGCACAGTCTGATCAAGACCTTTATTGTTCACATATGTGTTACGTGAGTGTTGGCTTCTATCAGAGTGTGTAGATTCAGACGATACTTGGCAGATGTACAGATTGACAGGCACTTGCACTAGTCAGAAATGTCAACATGTACTTTTTTCCAGAGGAGGTTCAATGATTCAAATTTCATTTACATTTCTTAATAGAGTAAAATTTAAAAAAAAAGCTGAATAGTTTTACTTAAAAAGTTTTCGATTCGAGTAACTAATTGTCGTTATACAGTGAAGAAATTTCCGATGTATTCCCTGTACGTTTATACACTGTGGAAACGACTTATGATACGTCCGAGTATCAAATTAAAATGCCGCGTTCGATTTAGTTTCATCACGAGATAAAATCGAATCATTACAACGCACATGTTGCGCTTCAGTCTTACTGTTCATGTATCTCATTAACCTTTTCCCTCATATAGACGCTTTCTGACGCCTCTGCAGCAGACGGATTTTTGAAAACATGTCGACAAAAGAAGAAATTGCTCAAAACGAGCAATTTCTCTTTTTGTCACCATGTTTTCAACTCTATTCAATTATTGTACTTTCATTTGAAGTGAGTTTAAAAAAAAAAAAAATGGGTATGTTTTCAAAGTTGTCTGCTACAGATTTGTTGTATGTGGGAAAGGGTTAATAGCCCGGCTGTTCAAACCAGACTGGAACCAGTCCCACATGTTACGGAGGTCACGTCCGACCTTCGAAATTAATGACTTAAATGTTTTGTTTACAATCACATCGTCGTGGTCGAGTGGTTTGCGTCCCTGGTTCGATCGCCAGTCGCAGCACGACGGTCATGGTGGAGTGCCCTTGGGCAAGGCAAATTTCCTAGCCTAGTACTGGTTTGTTTACCCAGGGATCATGACTATGTGAACTGTCGCAGTAATATAACTGAAAAATGTTGAAAACGGCGTAAAAAGTCAATAAAACAATCACATTACATACTTATATAGTTCGTTATTGGTCATAACCGTCCTGGGAATTAGTTTTAACTTTTTATTTAACACCGATTGTGAAACAAGCTTTAAGCTTATATTAAGCACGCTCGATGTCTGCTTCCTTGAAACATAACCAGAACTCTCGCCATTTTTTGTGGAAAAATCCCAGTCAGAACCCGCTCATCACGGGATTCGAACCCAAGACCTTCGGTACGAGAGGCCGACGCTCTAACACTCTGCTACTGGCTTCCACAATATCTAGGATTTGAATTATTTTACTACTAGATAGAGAACAGAGAAGATCCTGATCTGAGGGCACGGAAGGAACAGGCGTAATGCTAACCGACCAACACTCCTGTGTCAAGAAGGGAATGCCATTACTACAATTTGTTTAAAATATTTTGTGAAACCGATCAGGAATCAAACCGGTGACCTCTCGAAACCAAGGCGGACGCTTTACGACTACATCACTGAGGCGGTCCCATTTCTTGTTAGCGATATACATCGTCTATTCTGAATAATATTATTTAACAAAACAAATCATTGTTATACGACTACACCATTTCCCATATGGAACACCTCTATAAATATATAATTGTTTAAAATAGAGTTTAAAACATTGTGGCAAAAGGGGAAATTGCTCATTATGTGCAAGTTCTCCTTTTATCACAATATTTTCAAAAGTACTCTGCTGCAGAAAGCGTCTGTATGTGGGAAAGGGTTAAATAGCTGGATTGTATCCACTGGTGGAATACGAATTACGCTTGTCACATTGACTTAAAATGTCAAATGTCGAAATGAATGTTAGCCGAGCTCGGGTTCGAACTCACAACCCCTTTATCACATACAGTGACTCTGCAGTAGACGGATTTGAACAAATCCGGACACTCATATGGAAATTCTCTTTATGAATGTATATATATTGGATAGAGTTGAACAGATTATGAAAAAAAGGAGAAATTGCTGGATTTCTCGTTTTGTAACAATGTTCTCAAAGGTTAGTTTAAACTAATTTATTTTAAATCGATTGCAAAACAAGCTTTAAGCTTATATTAATCAAGCTCGATGTCTGCTTCCTGGATATTTAACCAGTACTCGCGCCGATTGTGTGGAAAAATCCCAAAGTCAGGACCCGCTCATCACGGGACTCGAACCAGGGACCTTTGATGTGAGAGGCCGACGCTCTACCTCTGCACCACTGTCTTCCACACTCAAAGGTTCTCAAAGGTTATCTGCTATATATACACGGAGGTGTACGAGAACATATGGTAACGGATTAATTAATACATTGAAAAGAGGAATACAGTGAACTCAATGCTAAATAGTTATTTTAATGTCTGATATGTTCTGAAAAAAAATGCATGTATATCATGTTTAAGTTTTTGTTTTTGTTTTTATTGAAAAATGAATTGAAAAAACCCAACGACATAAAAAACAAACAAACAAACAAACAAGTTTGAGCAGTTTATATCTAGATCTTCACTGTTACTATATTACGGACATAAGTTTGATGGAAGATTCTGTCAACTCATGTAGATTCTAATAAGACGGAGCCGATGTTCAGGCTGATCTGAACTGACATTGTTTAGAAACGTGTACCTTTTCCCATGCACGGACTCATATAATCTTATGTTTTCAATAAACCAGTACAATTTGAGATTATCTACCCGATCCTGAACTTTATATATAAAAATGCAGACTGTGTTTAAAGACCAGCCATAGGAAAAGAACACCATGGTCTTTGTTCACAGGTGGTCTTTATGTATACAATGAGTAATTGGGAATTAAAAGTGTGGTTGCTATACACAGGAAATTCCTAAACAAAGTCGGTCTTTAGCACAGGTTTACGTGTACAGTCAAACCTGTGTCAGCGGTCACCTCGTGTTAAACAGCCAACTTGTTTTAAGAAGTCACTTGAAAATTAACAAAAAGAACATTTTGTTCTTTATTTGACTTGTATTAACCCTTTCAGCGCAAATGGCAACATTTTTGTTTGCGAACAATACAGATTCAGAGGAGTAACCTCGTGACGCTGTCTCACCTAAAAAGAGAATTGTTTGCCTTTTAGGGATAAAACTATCACATGAGAAATGGAGCCGCCTGATTTTGATGGTGGCAGCGTTTAATTCGGCGCTTAATAGAATCACTGTGAGTCTGAGACAGTACAATTTGACAATATTTACTCGATCCCGTGAAACTTTTAATCAAAACGGCCTTTGAAAACATTGTGACTTAAGTAGAAATTACTCAAAACGTCGTTATATAAACGTATATCTCTGCCAATTAAAGTCATGGTCAGATCGATATTGACAGGCAATAGATAAAATAGCATTCAGATAACAAGTTAAGGAGAAAAAAACTGGTATTTTCCTACTTATATTTATCTTATGAATCAACCAAACCCTATGTTGTGGGTACTTAAAAGAATCGTCTCACTGAGACGATTCTTTTGAGTACCCACAACATAGGGTTTGAGTGTCGTATCAGGATTTCGGAATATCATCTGTAGTGTTGACAGTGTTTAGATTCTCGGCTTTTGAAATAGGCTATACTATATATTCACTAGATATTGAAATAGTGAACTCTTTATAACTCGAAAGGGACAATACATTATTTCGGGATATCGACACATTCTAGTGATTCATTGAAATGTATGCCAAATTTATTCATTTTTAGGTTCGTAATTCATTTCCATTAAAATGTTTAGTATAAAAATCAGGTCAGTGATAAAACCATCTCTCGGAAACATCGCAGCAGCAGTTCTGATTGCTCGTCTGAACATTCGTAACTGCTGCTACGCTGTTTTCAAGAGACCAATCCGTTCCTGGCATTGGTTCGAGTAAAACCATATATTCGAAATATCACATGTTCGAGATACCGCGCGACGACTGTATATTAAACAGAATAAAGGGTAAATAAGGGATAAGAAAAATCTCAATAACATTATTAATGATCAGAATAACTCTTAACCGGAAGATTGATCTTAATCCCAGTCGCGGCCCTTCGTTCATTGTGGAGTGCTCTTGGCTAAAGTACATTTCTTAGCCTAGTACTGGTTTGTTTACCGCGGGACCATGAATAAGTGAACTGTCGCCGTGATATAACTGATGTAATGTTGAAATCGGCGTCAACCCACCCAAAATATCAAATAAAAAAATTAAATTATTTTAATCCCACCCCATTAATCCAGGGGATTGATTGATTGATTGCTTGCTTGATTGCTTGATTGCTTGATTGATTAGACGGGGTTTAATGCAGTTCTCAACAATTGTTCAGTTATATCACGGCGGACGGTTCGCCTACCCGTGTGTTTCCTGACTTTCTCACACCACTTTTCCACACAACAGTCTCTCCAAGCAACTGGTTTTTTCTTATACATAGACTGTTAATCTAAACCCCTTGTTGGAAGATGAATGACGCATTGAGGCATTGATTTTTGTCAAACGTCGGGAATAATGTTTGCCGAGCTGGGGTTCGAATTCACAACCTCTGTATCGACAACCCGTTAATCTACGATTTGGAGTCCTAATTGTACATCCATAGCGGGGTCGCTTATAGGGATATTAAAAAACAAACACATGGGACACACAATATCATGTTTTTCTTGTCAGATCGTTCTTAAAGATATGTACAACGCATACAAAACGGTATTAAAGACGGATGCCAGGCCCGCCCTAGTCTTCCATTCTCGCACGAGAAGCATGACCCTAAACCGCTGTCCGCGGCTTATACGTGTTTATTGTTTTCTTTTAGGTTTAACTGTATTTCTTGATATGATATATTTTGTATAAGTTGTATTAGTTGTTTTTTAAACTTTTATAACATCTGAGGATGAATAATATATCTATAGGTGCTACCTATTTACGAAAAAACGCAAGATAATTATAAACAAAAATTAAAGAACATACTTTGGCCATACAAAAAGGATTTATAAGTAATTGACAAGACAATAATAATGTTAATGTCATGTTTCTTGCATTATCAAAACATATTTGGAATTCGTATTGCTGTCGTCTATTATTACGAACAGAAAATAATAAAGTAAAAACTTTCAGAAAATCAAGGAATACATTTATAATGAACGAGGTTAAAACATGAGGGCCAAGATGGTCCTTAATCGATCACCTGCATTATGGTAAAGAAGCAAATAGATCAGCCCTTTTCTGATGCCATCTGGCGACTACCTTTTTCAACCAGTCAATATGACTGGAACAAATTATGTAAGGGGTCACATTTCTGCTAAACCCTTTCCCTATTAGAGACAGTTTCTGAGGCCTATGCAACAGACGATTTAGGAAAAGATTGTCACCAACAGAACAATTGCTCCTTATGAGAAAGTTATCCTTTTGCCACAATGTTTGATAAATAATTATACTTTGAATGAGTGAGGCAATAGCTCATGTATAGGAATTTGGGGTCTTTCATGTTGATACCTCTTTTTTTGCGGGAAACGACGTCGCTCCATTGACGTTACGCCAAGATGAAGTGTAACGGAAATGACGTCACGTCCTTCTTTGGCTACGATACAGTCAAAATTTAGGTTCGGGCGTAGAAGGCTAATGCTGTCGGTTTTTTTACGAACGGGAAAACATATTTCTTACAGATTTCCATTTAGTTTTAACTTTTCGTACAAATGTTTATTCCCACATAACACAGCATTTTAATGATCTTAAATATCTATTTAAAAAAAAAATGATTAAAAAGACGACAATAATTTTCAATCCGTGTTTTTCCGCTCATTTTATACATACCCAAAATACCGATTTTAAAACAAATGATTAAAAAGACGACAATAATTTTCAATCCGTGTTTTTCTGCTCATTTTATACATACCCAAAATACCGATTTAAAAAAAAAATGATTAAAAAGACGACAATAATTTTCAATCTGTGTTTTACCTCTGCCTTGTATACATATCCAAAATGGCGGCCCCATGGATTTTTCCAGTTTCATTTCAGAAAGCTTCATGGGTTATTGAAAAAAAAAAAAAAAAAAAAAAATCTCACACCTGTTAACTATAAGCGAAAAAACCCATTCATGGTTTTTTTTCGTATAATATTTTGCTAACAATTAAATCAGTTAAATTTGTATACGGAGATGAAAACGTTGTGAGGAAATAAGATATTTCCTCGTTTGAAGAACATTTTTTTTAAATGTGCAAATGCATCTAAAATTGTGCATATGAAGAGAAGGTAACATAATATACTTATATATGATAGGAATCCGCCGTAGTGGAGTAGAAATTCATTTATTGAGGGTTTGGCCGTTTTCAACAATTTTTCAGTCATATCACGTCGGCCAGTTCACCTATTCATGTGTTTCCTGACTTTCCCGCAGCAGACTTTCCAAACAACTGGCTGCTTTTCCACATTGTTTGTTAGTGCATTGGCGGAAGACGAATAACGCTTGTCACAGTGATGTTTGTCAACTTTCGAAAAGAATGTTAGCCGAGCTGGGCTTTGAGCTCACAGCCCCTGGATTGGAAGCGCACGTCGCTTTTCAATGTGTTACCGGGGCTCGGCGACCGACGTTTGAGGGTGATCCGTCGATTTATACTCATTTCATTAATTTTCCGGTTCATGATAAATTTTACATTAAAATGTTAATTATATATAAAGGAATTCGGTGATAAAACCATTAATGATTTCAAAAGACGGATCTGTTCCAATATTGATTGGAGTAAATTGATATATAATATATGATAAACGACGTAAACACCGAATATTTAAGTTAATGTACGGTATTTAACCCTTTCCCTCATATAGACGCTTTATGACGCCTCTGCAGCAGATGGCTATTTGAAAACATAGTAACAAACGAAGAAATTGCACAAAACGTGCAATTTCTCCTTTTGACACAATGTTTTCCACTTTTAGTCATAGGTTATCCATTCAATTATAGAGATTTCCCATATTTTTGACAAAATATGTTTAAAGTCGTCTGCTGCAGAAATGTTGTATGAGGTAAAGGGTTAAAGGTACTTGCTAATTTCCTGCAAACAGACGACTTTAAAAACATCTTGGCTACAATGTGAAAAATCTCCACCAATAAGAGCTTTTAATTTTTTTTAAAACATTCAAAACATTGTGGCAAGACCAGAAATTACTCAATAAGAGCGATGTTTCCTCTTGTCATAATGTTTCAAAAGTCATTGGCTGCAGATGCGTCTAGATGTGTCTGTATTGAGGGCTTGGCGTGAAACAGTTGTAACTAAATTTTGTATTTTTTTTATCAAGGTTAATCACCTCGCCATAAAGTCTTTATAAGCGTTAAATCATTTTTCTTGGTAAACGATGGAAATTTAGGTGCCATTGCTCGTCGCGGGACGGCTGAATTATGTGTATAAAAGGACAAACCATCGCATCAGAGGTTGTTACTGTATAGTAACAAAATGTAGACTTATGTACTCAATATTACATCAATAGAATGGAAATCAAATAAGCCCTTGGTCCAATACAATATACATGTTATTTTTTAAAATATGGATAAAACAAAGACAATAGCTGCTCGCCAAATAGTTAATTCTGCATGGCGAAGGTAAATAAAACCAAAATAGTCAGAGGTCGAAATTTACTCTTTACCCCTCAATATTGTATTGTATCGTCATATGTTTGAAAGTCGACTAAGGACTTTGATACCATGAAATTGCACCCCTTATTTAGTGTTCAGCGTATGCTATGGTAGCTTTAGAGGCTAAAAATCAACACCATATATTTTGGCGTGAGGCACAATTCTTTTTATTTGATTCGAGTCATTGAAATGGAGTTTTGTGTTCCCTGTGTGAACCCAGGTGGGGTACGTCAGGGCTTTAACACTCAATTTCCTGTTTCCCTTTCCTCTCCGGATCCAAGTTTCACATATCTTCTTCAGATAAGGCAAAAGCGTTTTTTTCCCAAAACATTTAAAGTTGATTCTCCTTCCTAGAGCCAGATCATACACGTCTGTAAACACCTCCGATGAAACGAGGTTGGGAAGGCTTACTGTGGAATTTCTTGTGTTGATAAAATCACCGTATACGATTGTCCAAGCCATAGGGCCTGTGCAAAAGAAGGCATTGTTGTCACAGTTATCTTTCATTTTTTTTATATGTGTAATAAATCGTGAATAAAATGGGTGTTTTGGAACACAAAGTAAGGCAGCATTGGCTATGAAAAAATCCTTTTCACCCCATTGCAGATAGTGTTCAGCAGGTTCTGGCACGGCGGAGCATTCATGGGATTCAAAATAACTGTCCATTGGCCTAACGCTAACGTAGTCCAAGTTAAAATAGACTCCTCCGAACTCGTAGATAGCCAAGCTTCTTACAATGTCCGATCGCATTATCCCTGACATCGCTGGAAACAATAGATACTGAGATATTAATTTATCTCATTTAATTTTGAGTGTGTGATTTATATCGCTTTCAACAATTGTTGTTATATCACACTGTTTCCTTTGTAAGATAACGAATACTACCTGTCTATTTAATGTAAGTTTACGAATACTACCTGTCTATTTAATGTAAGTTTACGAATACTACCTGTCTATTTAATGTAAGTTTACGAATGCTACCTGTCTATTTAATGTAAGTTTACGAATACTACCTGTCTATTTAATGTAAGTTTACGAATACTACCTGTCTATTTAAACTGACACCAGCTAGTCAGTTGTAATGCTAACCTCACAATCCTACCTATCTATTTAATGTAAGTTTACGAATACTACCTGTCTATTTAATGTAAGTTTAAGAATACAACCTGTCTATTTAAACTGACACCAGCTAGTCAGTTGTAATGCTAACCTCACACTCCTACCTGTCTATTTAATGTAAGTTTACGAGTGCTACCTGTCAATTTAAACTAACACCAGCTAGTCAGTTGTAATGCTAACCTCACAATACTACCTGTCTATTTAAACTGACACCAGCTAGTCAGTTGTAATGCTAACCTCACAATACTAAATATCTATTTAAACTGACACCAGCTAATCAGTTGTAATGCTAACCTCACAATACTACCTGTCTATTTAATGTAAGTTTACGAATACTACCTGTCTATTTAATGTAAGTTTACGAGTACTACCTGTCTGTTTAAACTGACACTAGCCAGTCAGTTGTAATGCTAACCTCACAATACTACCTGTCTATTTAAACTGACACCAGCTAATCAGTTGTAATGCTAACCTCACAATATTACCTGTCTATTTAAACTGACATCAACTAATCAGTTGTAATAATCCTACCTGTCTATTTAAACTGACACCAGCTAGTCAGTTGTAATGCTAACCTCACACTACTACCTGTCTATTTAAACTGACATCAGCTAATCAGTTGTAATGCTAACCTCACAATCCTACCTGTCTATTTAAACTGACACCAGCTAGTCAGTTGTAATGCTAACCTCACAATCCTACCTGTCTATTTAAACTGACACCAGCTAATCAGTTGTAATGCTAACCTCACAATCCTTCCTGTCTATTTAAATTGACACCAGCTAGTCAGTTGTAATGCTAACCTCACAATACTACCTGTCTATTTAAACTGACACCAGCTAATTAGTTGTAATGCGAACACTCACATTCCTTAGCAGGGAAAGCCATTAAGCCTACGACAAATTATTTAGTATAAACTGGTCGAGGATCGAACCTTCATCGAGGCTGATTATCTACCACTACATCACGGAGGCGGTACAGTCACACTGTTTACAGTAATCTCTGTTAAACATCATGCTGTTTGTATGGTGTTTTGAACAATTTTCCAGTTATATCAAGGCGTTTCCTGGGTAAATTACCAGTAATACTGTCCAAATTGCTGACTCCCGCCAGTCAGTCGTAATGCAAACCCCACAACCCTGAACGCCACGGAGGGAATGCCATTGCTGCCATTTGTCAAGGCTTTGGTATTACCCGGTCGGGTATCGAACCTGCACCCGATGCGGACGCTCTGCCATTACCTACACCACCGAGGCGGTCTTTTTTATTGTCCCAAGTTGCATTAAGGACTATATTAAATATATAACAGTGAAGACTTGTGATACCGTGCAAATGCACAAGCTCACCTGAGTCTTCACTGTTCGCGTAGTTAATCAGATACAAAAAATAGACACGCGCGATTTTAATGACGCAATTTAAAAACAAATTAAGTGACGTAAGTTTCGAACGATTGTATGGTAATAGTTCCGCCATTAGCAGAGTGTAAAACATGATCTTGGTGCAATATCGATAGATACTGCATCATTTGTCCATAATTGAGCCCTACCGCGAGAAAACAAACATTGTGGACTCTGCGTAAAGTATCGACACGGATCAGCCTGAGCATGCCGCGCAGGCTAACCCGGACAGACTCTTTTCGCCTCCTGTTGATTTTCTGTTTCAGGAGTAATTACTTTATACCTCTATGCCCCTGAGACGGAATGTGTCGGTCCGGATCAGTCTGCGAGGACAGCGTAGGAAGATCTTGGTCAATACATTACGCAGGGGTTTTCTCGCGGGACGGCTCAATTATGCTCAATAGAAAGAGCAATATCAGAGCAAACATTAAAAGGAATTACTTTTTAAACGCCTTAATAAACCGAAAACCGATTTACTACTCAAACTTTAGTTACATTCAGGGCGGCTGTTTAGCATAATTGCTGAACAAGTCTTCCTAATTTTACATGACAATACACTTTGAAATAAAGTTAGAATTCGATTCTTTGTCGTTCATCGGGTGATGAAACGAGTGGTCGGCGCTATAAGCCTATAAGAAACGCTTTGCCCTCCATGGTATTTCAGTTCAGCCCACCAGCTTTATCTCCCGATGGACTTCACAGAAGGTAAATGCTGTAATATGAGCCTATCCGCGAGACAACCAACAGTGTGCACTCTGCGTGAAGTATCGACCCGGATCAGCCTTGGCATGCCGCGCAGGCTAAAACAGGAAGACACTTTTCGCCTTCTTTAGATTTTCTGTTTCTGAAGAGTCCATAATGTTGGTTATCTCTTTAACCCTTTCCCTCATATAGACGCTTTCTGACGCCTCTGCAGCAGACGGCTTTTTGAAAACATAGTGACAAAAGAAGAAATTGCACAAAACGTTTTCCACTTTTTGTCATAGGTTATCCATTCCATTATGGAGATTTTCTATGTTTTGACAAAATACGTTCAAAGTAGTCTGCTGCAGAATTGTCGTATGAGGGAAAGGGTTAAACTGCTCATATACTCTTCATTCTTATTAAAGGTAGAACTACTCACTGGTTGTTATTTGGTACAAAGCAGGATATTTCTCTTGTATGAACTTTAATCCGGACTCCTTTGTCCAAAAATAGTATTTCCAATCCGGGGGCGCGTTGTCTCTAACGAGACTCTGTACATTCTTGACAAATTGTGTCGGAACAATCTCGTCATTCCAAATCTGATGAATAATCTTTGGAATGGATCGCTGTCCTCCTTGTTTTACAGCAATCGGTTGTCGTCTTTCTGTGTCGTTGCTTTCTTCAAATAGTCGATCGCTTTGTTCTGTTTTTTCTCCCGTATACAATTCTAAAAATGAGTTCACGTAAGTTTTCACCCAAGTAAGTCGGCCTACTAATCCAAACTGAAATAGTAGTACATAAACACTGATACACAGTATCATTATCTTTATTTTGTGTTTCATCGTTTAGTAGGTCTTCATTCTACGGGCAAACGTTATTGTGAGGTAGCAGATTTCAATACACGTATCCACACTGTATCGAATCTACTACGGAAGACGGATGCTTGAATTTGCCTAATATGGTCGCTTCCAGTTACCAGTATCATGGAAAGCGGGGTCAGAATTCACGCGTTCTACTTGTCAGAAGTATGTTCAAATAGTTATCATTTTAAAAGGTTAATTGGACCTCATATAACTCAATCCGATACTGAACCAAGGGACATAATTCGTTATCTTGACCCAGATAATTTGGCTTTAATAACATGTTTATTTCCGCTTAATACTTTTTTTGTGTGTTTTAAACACATAATTAATTTACAAAATACCATACTATTACTAATTAAACAGTTTTATAGTACGGTTCAGGGTGTATTTAGGTATGTTCACATGTATTTCGGTTTGATCTCTACCGTGTGTCTATTTCTGTATCGAAACAACATTGAGCGAAAACGGTTCCATTTCCGTGATGATTGGTTTTACTTTCGTGGAAACAATGGCAGAAATTATGAGGTCACGTGCTCCCCCATGGCAAATATTATAACCCACCTTTAACGAAACGGCGCTAATGCGCCGTATAATACATGTGCTTTGATATACATTTCAGATACTAAACCCAAATACAAGCATAAAACTATGAATGACTCGTTTAGACTAGAAACTAACCAAATTCGTTCAGTGCTATGGAAAATGAATTTGAAGGGTTTGGTTTGGTTTTAGTCTCGATGTGCAGTTCGGTATTGGACGACGGAGAATATTTGTATGGTATTCATTTAACTCGGCCCAAAGACAAGTCGTCCTAAATTAAACTCTCCCAACTTGCCCAGATTTATTTTTACCATATCCGTGGATGATTTTATTTTATAAGGAAAATGATTTTTGTGGAATACATATTTATCCCCACAGTCTGATCAAGACCTTTATTGTTCACATATGTGTTACGTGAGTGTTGGCTTCTATCAGAATGTGTAGATTCAGACGATACTTGGCAGATGTACAGATTGACATGTTCTTGCACTATTCAGAAATGTCAACATGTACTTTTTTCCAGAGGAGGGGCTGATTCAAATTACATTTACATTTCTTAATAGAGTAAAATTTAAAAAAAAAGCTGAATAGTTTTACTTAAAAAATTACTAGTTTCGTCCCTTTGTTTTCGATTCGAGTAACTAATTGTCGTTATACAGTGAAGAAAATTTCCGATGTATCCACTGTACGTTTATACACTGTGGAATCGACTTATGATACATGAAAGTATCAAATTAAAATGCCGCGTTCGATTTATTTTCATCACGAGATAAAATCGAATCATTACAACGCACATGTTGCGCTTTAGTCTTACTGTTCATGTATCTCATTAATTTTTTCCCTCATATAGACGCTTTCTGACGCCTCTGCAGCAGACGGCTTGGAAAACATGTCGACAAAAGAAGAAATTGCTCAAAACGAGCAATTTCTCTTTTTGTCAACATGTTTTCAACTCTATTCAATTATTGTACTTTCATTTGAAGTGAGTTTTTAAAAAAACAAGATGTGTTTGTGAAACACTGATGCCCCCGAATGGCAACATCTAGGTTAAAGGTCAAGATCGCCAGGTCAAAAATGTTGGTACTCACAGAAAGGTCATGTCACAAGGAATACACATGTGAATAAGGTCGAAAGGTGAACAATTTTGGTATTGACAGAAAGGTCATGTCACAAGGTATACACATGTGAAATATGGTAGCCGTACCTGTTATGGTTCAAAAGTAGTGGTCAAGGTTAAAGTTTTTTTCGAGAATGGCAACATCTAGGTCAAAGGTCAAGGTCGCAAGGTGAAAATTGTTGGTGCTGACAGAAAGGTCATGTCACAAGCTGTTATGGTTCAAAAGTAGTGGTAAAGGTTAAAGTTTTTTTTGAAAATGGCAACATCTAGGTCAAAGGTCAAGGTCGCAAGGTTAAAAATGTTGGTACTGACAGAAAGGTCATGTCACAAGGAATACACATGTGAAATATGGTAGCCGTACCTGTTATGGTTCAAAAGTAATGGCCAAGGTTAAAGTTTTTTTTCGAGAATGGTAACATCTAGGTCAAAGGTCAAGGTCGCAAGGTTAAAAATGTTGGTACTGACAGAAAGGTCATGTCACAAGGAATACACATGTGAAATATGGTAGCCGTACCTGTTATGGTTCAAAAGTAATGGCCAAGGTTAAAGGTTTTTTCAAGAATGGCAACATCTAGGTCAAAGGTCAAGGTCGTAAGGTCAAAAATGTTGGTACTGACAGAAAGGTCATGTCACAAGGAATACACATGTCAAATATGGTAGCCGTACCTGTTATGGTTCAAAAGTAATGGCCAAGGTTAAAGTTTTTTTCAAGAATGGCAACATCTAGGTCAAAGGTCAAGGTCGCAAGGTCAAACATGTTCGTACTGACAGAAAGGTCATGTCACAAGGAATACACATGTGAAATATGGTAGCCGTACCTGTTATGGTTAAAAAGTAATGGCCAAGGTTAAAGTTTTTTTCGAGAATGGCAACATCTAGGTCAAAGGTCAAGGTCGCAAGGTCAAAAATGTTCGTACTGACAGAAAGGTCATGTCACAAGGAATACACATGTGAAATATGGTAGCCGTACCTGGTTCAAAAGTAGTGGTCAAGGTTAAAGTCAGACAGACAGACAGACAGACAGACATACAGACAGACAGACAGACAGACAGACAGACAGACAGACAGACAGACAGACAGACAGACGTGCAGACAGGCCAAAAACTATATGCCCACCGAATCTATGATTCCGGGGGCATAAAAATGGTATGTTTTCAAAGTCGTCTGCTGCAGATTTGTTGTATGTGGGAAAGTGTTAATAGCCCGGCTGTTCAAACCAGACTGGAACCAGTCCCACATGTTACGGAGGTCACGTCACGCACAAATCCGACCTTCGAAATGATTGACTTAAATGTTTTGTTTACAACCACATCGCCGTTGTCGAGTGGTTTGCGTCGGGTATTTGAAACAGGGCGTCCCTGGTTCGATCCCCAGTCGCGGCACGACGGTCATGGTGGAGTGCCCTTGGGCAAGGCAAATTTCTTAGCATAGTACTGGTTTGTTTACCCAGGGATCATGAATATATGAACTGTCGCAGTGATATAACTGAAATAATGTTGAAAACGGCGTAAAAAGCCAATAAAACAATCACATTACATACTTATATAGTTCGTTATTGGTCATAACCGTTCTGGGAATTAGTTTTAACTTTTTATTTAACATCGATTTTGAAACAAGCTTTAAGCTTATTATTTAACATCGATTGTGAAACAAGCTTTAAGCTAATATTAAGCACGCTCGATGTCTGTAATGCCAACCGACCAACACTCCTGGGCCAATAAGGGAATGCCATTACTACAATTTGTTTAAAATATTTTGTGAGACCGATCAGGAATCAAACCCGTGACCTCCCGAAACCGAGGCGGACGCTTTACGACTACATCACCGAGGCGGACGCTTTACGACTACATCACCGAGGCGGACGCTTTACGACTACATCACTGAGGCGGACGCTTTACCACTACATCACTGAGGCGGTCCCATTTCTTGTTAGCGATATACATCGTCTATTCTGAATAATGTTATTTTACAAAACAAATCGATATACGACTTCACCATTTCCCATTTGGAACACCTCTATAAATAAATATATAATTGTTTAACATAGAGTTTAAAACATTGTGGCAAATGGGGAAATTGCTCATTGAGGAAGTTCTCCTTTTATCACAATATTTTCAAAAGTACTCTGCTGCAGAGAAAGCGTTATTATTAAAATTAGATTTTTTTTAAATGTCTTGAACATATTACAATTGCGTTTGTTTAAAAACACTAAATTATGACACATCTAAAATGAAATAAATATTCCGATGTTTTAAGTATGTGCAGTTTCTTTATTTTGACTGGCATTTACGTTTTTGTGTTTTATTTACGAAGACAAAACAGTCCCTATTAGCTAGACTGGGATACTTTATTTTCATAAACTATGTAATCAAAAGGCGATAACTACAAACCTTTACGTCGCACAGTCTAATTTGTTAACATACGCGCACCTGCGCAGCAGACTATCGATATGAAAATCACGTAAAATTCTCCTTTTAATAGATAAGTATCAACATAAACTGGTAACAGAAACAAAAATAAGAATTATTTGTGAAAATATGTCTCAAATATAAGCCTGTTTATCGGTCGTGAATGTCGAAACGCATTTTGCTCAGTTCGTGACCTAGTTTCATATTGCCAAAATGTAAACAAAGCGAAGTAACCGGAAGTAAAATGTAAACTTAGAAAAGTGACTTGTTTATGCAGACAAAAAATGTCGCACGACAAATTGATTTCTTAAACGTCACGAAACGAGTGCATGGGTCGAATATAGGAGAAAGACAGATACTATAGAAATGCTTTTTTCTCTCGAATGCAGTGGAATAAAACATGCACTAAAGCTTTGCCTGATTTTGTATTCACATTCTTCGATGTCTGACACTATGACTCGATCTTGAGGGTCAACATTTCGAAATTATGCTCAAACACCTTATTACAGATAGATAGCTAATATTACACACTTAAATGATTAAATATATGTGATATTAAATGATTATTTGGCTTGAAACAAATTAAGAGAAGAACAAACTCTGATAAACAATAGATTTAGAAATAAAGAAAATCTGCTCTTTCGCACCCAATTAATTTCATACTTGCCACCTATTAAATAGTAATGGGACTTGCAACTGGCATTTCTCTTGCGCCAAACATATATTGTATGCATCAACGATTTAGATAAACAATTTAGCTGATATGTTGTTTCAAGTGTGGTCTACTTTTTAAACATATGAGGATAAATTTTAACATCTGTGAAATATTTATTAAAATTATTATTAAAAAGGAGGAAGTTCATGTCTTCAGCAATTTAACCGTTTTCTCAATGTTTTAAGCGTTTAAAGGTTTTCATTGTTGCTTCAGACATGGAAAGGGTTTAATAGCTTTTTATTGCATGTATATTTAAATCCCAAAATGTATTAATTTGTTGTGGTTTTATTGACAAATACAAAACATCCAATCCTGACCAAAAGAAATCCTGAAATATGTAGATCTATGTGGAATTTTAAAAATCCTGGAATTAGTCCTTATGCAAACATTATGTGTATGTTTAGACTAATGAAAGTCAAGAATACATGTGTGTTAAAAAATAAATCAATGCAGTCTTTTCCGGCGACATTGATGCCTTGCATCAACTTTCTCTTGTGAATGTATAGATATTGGATAGAGTTGAAAATGTTCTCAAAGGTTATCTGCTATATATACGGAGGTGTACGAGAACATATGGTAACGGATTAATTAATACATCTAAGAGAGGAATACAGTGAACTCAATGCTAAATAGTTATTTTAATATCTGCTTACGTTCTGCAAAAAAATGCATGTATATCATGTTTAAGGTGTATTTTTTGTTTTTATTGCAAAATGAATTGAAAACACCCAACGACATAATAAACAAACAAACAAACAAACAAGTGTGAGAAGTTTATATCTAGATCTTCACTGTTACTATATTACGGACATAAGTTTGATGGAAGATTCTGTCAACTCATGTAGATTCTAATAAGACGGAGCCGAGGTTCAGGCTGATCTGAACTGACATTGTTTAGAAACGTGTACCTTTTCCCATGCACGGACTCATATAATCTTATGTTTTCAATAAACCAGTACAATTTGAGATTATCTACCCGATCCTGAACTTTATATATAAAAATGCAGACTGTGTTTAAAGACCAGCCATAGGAAAAGAACACCATGGTCTTTGTTCACAGGTGGTCTTTATGTATACAATGAGTAAATGGGAATTAAAAGTGTGGTTGCTATACACAGGAAATTCCTAAACAAAGTCGGTCTTTAGCACAGGTTTATGTGTACAGTCAAACCTGTGTCAGCGGTCACCTCGTGTTAAACAGCCAACTTGTTTTAAGAAGACACTTGAAAATTAACAAAAAGAACATTTTGTTCTTTATTTGACTTGTATTAACCCTTTCAGCGCAAATGGCAACATTTCTTTGTGGGAACAATACAGATTCAGAGGAGTAACCTCGTGACGCTGTCTCATCTAAAAAGAGAATTGTTTGCCTTTTAGTGATAAAACTATTACATGAAAAATGGAGCCGCCTGATTTTGATGGTGGCAGACTGAGAGTCTGAGACAGTACAATTTGACAATATTTACTCGATCCCGTGAAACTTTTAATCAAAACGGCCTTTGAAAACATTGTGACCTAAGGAGAAATTGCTCAAAACGTCGTTATATAAACGTATATCTCTGTCAATTAAAGTCATGGTCAGATCGATATTGACAGGCAGTAGATAACATTGCATTTAAATAACAAGTTAAGGAGAAAAAAACTGGTATTTTCCTACTTATATTTATCTTATGAATCAACCAAACCCTATCGTCTGAACATTCGTAACTGCTGCTATGCTGTTTTCAAAAGTAAAAATTCGGCCCAGGAATTTGTTCGAGTAAAACGATATATTAAAATTATCACAAGTTCGAGATACCACGTGACCACTGTACATTAAACAGAATAAAGGGTAAATAAGAGATAAGAAAAATCTCAATAACATTATTAATGATCAGAATTACCCTTAACTGGAAGATTTATCTTAATCCCAGTCGCGGCACTTCGTTCATAGTGGAGTGCTCTTGGCTAAAGTACATTTCTTAGCCTAGTACTGGTTTGTTTACCGCGGGACCATGAATAAGTGAACTGTCGCCGTGATATAACTGAAGTAATGTTGAAAACGGCGTCAACCCACCCAAAATATCAAATAATTTTTTATTTTATTTTAATCCTACACCACTAATCCAGGGGATTGATTGATTGATTGATTGATTGATTAGACGGGGTTTAACGCGGTTCTCAACAATTGTTCAGTTATATCACGGCGGACGGTTCGCCTACCCGTGTGTTTCCTGACTTTCCGCACCACTTTTCCACAAAACAGTCTCTCCAAGCAACTGGCAGCCTTTTTACATAGACTGTTCATCTAAACCACTTGTTGGAAGAAAAATGACGCATTGAGGCATTGATTTTTGTCAAACGTCGGGAATAATGTTTGCCGAGCTGGGGTTCGAATTCACAACCTCTGTATCGACAACCCGTTAATCTACCTACTGAGCTACCGGGGCTCGACTGAACTCTTTCCCATATACAACACATATGCAGCAGACGACTATAAACATATATGGACATAAATATGGACAATCCTCATAATCAAAAGCATTGTTATTGAAGCCAAGTTGATAACATTTTGGCAAATGGAGAACTTGCTAATTATTCACTCCATTTACCACAATGTTTTCAAAAGTCGTCTTCTGCACAGGCGTCTGTATGTGGGAAAGGGTTAATCCGGGGCTCTCATGTACAACGTCAATCGGATTCCAGTGTATTGAAGAGCCGTGCCACGCGATTTGGAGTCTTAATTGTTCATCCATAGCGGAGTCACTTATAGGGATATTGAAAAAATCAAACACATGGGACAAACAATATCATGTTTTTCTTCTCAGATCGTTCTTAATGATCTGTACTACGCATACAAAACGGTATTAAAGACGGATGCCAGACCCGCCCTAGTCTTCCATGTTCGCACGAGAAGCACGACCCTAAACCGCTGTCCGCGGCTTATACGTGTTTATTGTTTTGTTTTGGGTTTAACTGTATTTATTGATATGATATATGTTGCACTAGTTGTATTAGTTGTTTTTTAAACTTTTATAACATCTGAGGACGAATCAGTTAAATTTGTATACGGAGATGAAAACCTTGTGAGGAAATAAGATATTTCTTCGTTTGAAGAGATAAATCTTTTTCCAACATTTTTTTTTTAAATGTGCAAATGCATCTAAAATTGTGCATATCAAGAGAAGGAACATAATATATATATCTCTCTCTCTCTCTCTCTCTCTCTAGTGTTCTATCTCGCTTTCCCTCTGTCCGTCTTTCGCATTTTCCCTCTGTGCATGGGTAAGCACAACATATCAAGAGAAGGAACATAATATACTTATATAAGATAGGAATCCGCCGCAGTCGAGTAGAAATTCATTTATTGAGGGTTTGGCCGTTTTCAACAATTGTTAAGGCATATCACGTCGGCCAGTTCACTTACTCATGTGTTTCCTGACTTTCCCACAGCAGACTTTCCAAACAACTGGCTGCTTTTCTACATAGTTTGTTAGTCCATTGGTGGAAGACGAATAACGCTTGTCACAGTGATGTTTGTCAACTTTTGAAAATAATGTTAGCCGAGCTGGGCTTTGAGCTCACAGCCCCTGGATTGGAAGCGCACGTCGCTTTTCAATGTGTTACCGGGGCTCGGCGACAGATGTTGGAGGGTCGATCCGTCGATTTATACTCATTTCATTAATTTTCCGGTTCATAATAAATTTTACATTAAAATGTTAATTATATATAGGAATTCGGTGATAAAACCATTAATGATTTCAAAAGACGGATCTGTTCCAATATTGATTGGAGTAAATTGATATATAATATATGATAAACGACGTAAACCCCCAATATATAAATTAATGTACGGTATTTAACCCTTTCCCTCATATAGACGCTTTCTGACGCCTCTGCAGCAGACGGCTATTTGAAAACATAGTGACAAAAGAAGAAATTGCACAAAACGTGCAATTTCTCCTTTTGACACAATGTTTTCCACTTTTAGTCATAGGTTATCCATTCAATTATAGAGATTTTCCATATTTTTGACAAAATATGTTTAAAGTCGTCTGCTGCAGAAATGTTGTATGAGGGAAAGGGTTAAAGGTCCTTCCATTGTGATGAAACCTAAATCATATCTTTAATCCTTTCCCACATGTAATTTCCTGCAAACAGACGACTTTGAAAACATCTTGGCTACAATGTGAAAAATCTCCACCAATAAAAGCTTTTATTCTTTTTAAATAGAGTTCAAAACATAGTGGCAAGACCAGCAATTACTCAATATGAGCAATGTTACCTCTTGTCATAATGTTTTCAAAAGTCATTGGCTGCAGATGCGTCAAAATGCGTCTGTATCGAGGGCTTGGCGTGAAACAGTTGTAACTAAAGTTGGTATTTTTTTTACCAAGGTTAATCACCTCGCCATAAAGTCTTTATAAGCGTTAAATCATTTTTCTTGGTAAACAATTGAAATGTAGGTGCCATTGCTCGTTCGGAGCAATGGCACCTAAATTTGCATTGTTTACAAAGATGTCAAAATTGCCCCTAAACCAGGATTTTCAAAATAGGTTTTTAGTTACAATCGTTTCCCTCGGTATGTTGGAAAGTGTTAAATCATGAGAAAACTGAAAGCAGATATATTAAAATGGAATTGAAAATAATCAAAATATATGGATATTGCCTGTTTCATATTAACTCTATTGGCGTAATTGATTCCACGTTGAAATTGATAAGTCGCGTAGAGAGTTCAACACGGTGCGGGTGAAATAAATGGATTTGGGGTGGCATATTACTCTTATGTACTTACGTTATACCGAACACTCAAGTGTACTTTTAACTGAATTCGGATGAATGTGTGTGTGGGAGAGAATAGTAATAGTATTTGTTCGTTGTTAGTGTGCTATTTTGCATTTAGTTTTTAAATTATGGATTTTTTGTGTGTGTTTTCTCTCAATTTAAAGTTAAAATATTGTGTTTTATTTCTGTTTCGCCTGAAAATATTTAGAAAGACGAAAACATTAGGGATAACGAGCCATCTTTAAACTGTATGAATTGTGTTGCCAATACGAATAGTGCAGGAGCTGCTGGCGTTCGTACATGCTCTCCAAAGTCTTAACTTTCCTTATAATTTCAGAGGTCAAGATATGTAGTGGTAATACAGCTCTTTTCTACACAATGTCTCTCTTATTAACCAAATAAACCCTATGACGAGGGTACTCTTAAGAATCGTCTCATTTCGACGATTCTTTTGAATACCCACAACAATGGGTTGGACGGTCAAATAAGGATTTTAGAACACGCAAGACGTCTCTGAACTACAGCTCTGATTTTAAACCCTAACTCACATTCACTAATACTGCAGCAACATTAACCCTTTCCCTCAGCAGACGACTTTGAACGTATTTTGTCAAAAAATATCTATAATTGAATGGATAACCTATGACTAAAAGTGGAAAACATTGTGGCAAAAGGAGAAATTGCACGTTTTGTGCAATTTATTCTTTTGTCACTATGTTTTCAAAAAGCCGTCTGCAATTCTGCAGCAGACGACTTTGAACATATTTTGTCAAATAATGGAAAATCTCTATAATTAAATGGATAACCTATGGCTAAAAGTGGAAAACATTGTGACAAAAGGAGAAATTGCACGTTTTGTGCAATTTCTTCTTTTGTCACTATGTTTTCAAAAATCCGTCTGCTGAAGAGGCGTCAGAAAGCGTCTATATGAGGGAAAGGGTTAAAACAAACTTCCGGGGATGCATCCTTACTGAATAGAGCTAACAACATTGTGGCAAAGGGAGGAATTGCTCATCATGACTGGTGTCAGGATAAATGGACCAGTAGTACTGCTAACTTACCCATGAGACGCCGATATATTACTAAACAATTGTTGAAAGCGACGTTTAACAGCATACACTAAACTCATATTCTTCTGCCTAAGATTCAAATGTGTTAATAATAATAATAATAATAATAATAATTTCTTTTATTTTTGAAGGTAACATCTAAGACACATACAGACAATTTAACAATGGCTATATATATCTTATTTTCATATGGCCTTCAATAATATAACACACACAAACATTACATTTAACAACATGCAAATTTCAATGAAAAATTATGGCATGAAGTATAAATATAATTAAATTTCAATCATGTTAAGACAGACACTCCAACTACTCCAAACACAATTCTTAACATACTATCGGCAAGTAATCAAGATAGTGTTTGTATGGAACCTTTTCCAGAAGGTATCTAAATTGTTCAATTGTTTATGCTTGTTTTAGATTATATCCGCGACTTTTCGCGAATGAACGAAAAATTAAATTCGCGAATTTATCAATTAGTGTACCATATTGACGATGTTCACTATATTAAACCGCCTTATGTTTGTAGTGGTAGAGCGTCCGCCTCAGTTGATGGGTGTATCGTGTTCGATCTAATATCGGGAATGGTTCTAATGGCACCTCCTCATTAACTCTGAGGATATTTGGCTTAGCATTACGACTGAATCGCTGGAGATAGAATAAATGGACCAGTAGTACTTGTAACTTATCCATGAACCGTTGTGATATACATTACGACTGACTGGCTGGTGTCAGAATAAATGGACCAGTAGTATTGGTAACTTATCCATGAACCGTCGTGATATTACTACATAAGTGTTAATAGCGGCATAAAACACCATACACGACACAGATACAAAATGTGAAATGTATTTAAGCGACTGAACTCCAGATACCCAACTGTCGAACAAAAATAAAATTTCCAATTTTAAGAAAATAAGTGTTATTTTTGTATTTGGGGCATTAAAATATGATAACTGACATATTACATACCCCTATAATCGGTGAGATTTTCTTGTTTTCGATACTTTTTCCATCGCAAATTCTACCCTGTCAGTAACGGGGTAAGTATTTTTAAACAGGAAATCCCTTCATCGGGACAATTGAAAACGACTCAAGTTCACTTTATTGATAAAAAACGATACATTTTCTACCCTGGTTTTACTTGGATAACATAAAGAATAACATTTAGGGCGAATTCGATTTTTTTTTCATGCCATCTGGATTTCAGTCGCTTTAATAACTGTTATTATGTATTACAACTTACTACTTAACGAACTTAACCCGATCATGTTTTTAAATGTATGATTAATTGTTACGCCATAAGTTGGCGGCTAATGATTATTTACTGACACACCCGTCGTATGTATTAGCAGACGATTATATTGAATAACCAGACGTACTTTTCGTTAAATTATCGATCAATAACTGCACTGTTCGTCCCTTACAGTATTAACTATACTTACGTTCCATAGCACGTAAAAAATGTTGATCTAATTATTATGAGTCAGTGCATGAGAAAGGGTGCAGGCTGGCATTTCTAAACAAACAGTGTAGGACCCGGATCAGCATAGGCATGTCGAGCAGGCTAACCCGAACATACACTTTTCGCCTCCTGTGGATTTTCTGTTTTAGGAATCATTACGCTATCTATACCTCTATACCCCTGAGACGGAATGTGTCGACCCAGACTAGCCGTACACAAGTTTTCATAATCTTCTTACAAGCTTGCGACAGTAATATGTGCACAGTGTATATCACGATCAGACCGTGCGAATACAAATGCTGATCTGGTTCTATGCTGATCTGGTTCTATGCTGTTCTGGTTCTATGCTGATCTGGTTATATGCTGATCTGGTTCTATGCTGATCTGGTTCTATGCTGTTCTGGTTCTATGCTGATCTGGTTCTATGCTGATCTGGTTCTATGCTGTTCTGGTTCTATGCTGATCTGGTTCTATGCTGTTCTGAAAAGCCAACTTGTAACTTTTCTCATGCACGGTCACATATAATCACGCTAATCATTCTCATGTCTTGTTCGTGCATATTGCGCATTCTTGTGACCGAAAGGTCAGTAAACACTGCATATATACATATTTTATGTTAACCTCGACCTTGTAATTTATTCATTATGACAGCCGACAGTGGAATGATATTACACGGACTATACTTATATGTGTACGTTTAAAAATGTTAATTATTCCTTTCCCTCATATAGACGCTTTCCGACGCCTCTGCGGCAGACGGCTTTTTTGAAAACATAGTGACAAATGAAGAAATTGCTCAGAACGAGCAATTTCTACTTTTGCCACAATGTTTTCCACTTTTAGGCATAGGTTACCCATTCAGTTATAGAGATTTTCTATTTTTTTACAAAAGATGTTCAAAGTCGTCTGCTGAAGAATTATCTTATGAGGGAAAGGATTAATACAGTTTACGTTATTGTGTTGTTATATCGGGAAATATTCTGTTAAAACCTTTTAAAATGATTAGGCATGGATAACAAAACAGGCCTTTTTTTGTGTGTGTATTCCGTTCGATTTTATTTTATAAGTGTCAAATTTATTAGAGATCGGTCATGTGATTTTATTCGATAAATACCAACAGCTACAATGAATTAAATACATTTGGAAAACTTGTGTTTATTAAAGTTAGTGGTGACTCATATACGTTGATATAATTATTTAAGTGATATATACAATAAATAACAAAACCAACAACAGTATTTTATTTTTGAAAAAAAGAAATCATAAAAAAATCACTAAAAAGATTATTTTAAAATTCATTAAATCTACATTGTTAATAAAATTTAGAAACCCGAAATATACTCGGTCTCCTGAGTTCGTGGTCTTGAGGCCGAGTCCCGATAGCTCAGTCGAAAGCGAAGCGGGCTGTCAATCTAGGGGTTGTGAGTTCAAACCTCAGCTCGGCCAACATTCTTTCCGACATTTGAAAAAAGTCAATTTGACAAGCGTCATTCGTCTTCCACAAATGGGCTAACAGTCTATGTGGAAAAACATCCAGTTGCTTGGAAATTAGGTTGTGGGAAGTACTGGTGTGAGAAAAGCTATGAAACATATGAGTAGGTGAACTGGCAGCCGTGCTATGACGACTGAGAAATTGTTGAAAACGGCGTTAAACCCAAATAAATAAATCGTGGTTTTGAGCATTAAAAGTAACTGCTATTCCAAGGACTAAATGAATCTTTAAGCATTGGACAATAGTTAACACTCCTCAATTGACTGCTACTTCAATGAAACTCATGAAACGGTTGAGAATAAAGACTTCAGGAAATAAGGAATCCATTAAATTGTAATGCTCTTCGATATTTTAAGTAAAAAATCTATTGACGTGATATACCAAAAACAAATATACCATCAAGAACAACAAGTGTGCCGACGACGATAAATAACAAAACAATTATATCGACATTGATTACTTTAAAATAATCATTATTTAACCATTTCCAACGCAGTTGACTCTTTTGCAGCAGACGACCTATGTATTTTTTTGTAGCAATTATTCAACTCTATTCAATTATTATACTTCTATTTATAGAGATTTTCGATATATTTGCTTAGATATTTTCAAAATGTATTGCTGTAGACTTGTTGTAGGCTAGAAAGGGTTTTTAATCTACAGTTCTAGATATATTATGTGTTTATATATTGCGTCTCGTTGTAGTGATATGTTCCTATAACAATCGACAAACAACAACATCATCAACAACAGTAAATTACAAAACGCATTACTTATTTGATTTTTAAAAATCGTAAGATCTATAATGTGTAAGGAAAACTAACTGATCGCTGATATATTGTGATATGGTGAGTTGAAACATTCCTAAAACAGTGGACACATAAAAAACAAACGTACATCAACCATGAACAACAAGCAGAAAGAAGTGCTGCTGCACCACCGTCCCTTTTTACTAAGGAATGTGGTGTGGTCTGACGATTTGGCCAACAAATTTCTGGCCGAAGGGATTATCACGGATCTTATCATGAAAGAAATTCAGGTAAGCTTAATTCATAAACTCCCTCTGTCAGCGACCACCTGTTTTTAGTGGTCCTTTTTTAAAACGGCGATATAATGGCATATCAATTTGGAAATGGCTGGCATTTTATTAAATATTTAACGTATATTTTACAGACGACGTTTTTTTAAGCGGCTAGTTTTGTATGTGCAATTTTATAATTAATTGGCATGTCACTATACATTTAATTTAACAGCAGCCTTCGCTTATCAACAGCCAACATGTTTTATGCAACATGAAGATGACCGGAGTTTGTTTATATCGTTTAATGTATTTTACTGTCAGGTCATAAAACACGAATTGTCGGACCGCCTCGGTAGTGTAATGGTAGAACCGTTCACAACTCGGATGCTGGAGGTCGCGGGTTCGATACCCAGACGGGTCATACCAAACACTTTAAAACAGTAGTTATGGCTTTTTCCATCATTGGCGCTCAGCATTGTAGGATTAGCTATACGACTGACTCGCAGTTGTCAGGATAAATGGACCAGAAGTACTGGTAATTTAACCAAGAAATGCAGTGATATAACAGAAACATTGTTGAAAGCGGCGTAAAACACCATGCAAATATGCATACAAACAAACAGAACTTATTGTAGGAGCACAGGCGTCCGAACTTTCGTTTGAGAACATTTGAAAGAAAAAAAACCACACAAGACTGTGTTACTATAAATAGTCTTTAAATATGGTGCATATACTATCATCATAATGTCTTTTTATATAATTCCATATAGAGAGACATGGTCACGTGTGGGGTTTTCCATTTTTTTCCAAACGAAAACATTACGGTCATTATTATTATTGTATATAAACCATATATAGTAGCTTTACTCAGTACTGTGTGTTTTTTTCCCCAAAAAAATCGGACGCCTGTTGTAGGAAAAGGAGTTTAGATGTAAAACGCCGACATCGTTGTCAAAATGTCAAAAGGGCCTGAATTCGATTCAAGTTAGAGCAAAGTCAACATTTCGAACATCCCACAGTTTTAGCGCGAATACCTGTTGCAATATCCAGGATGCAGCCAACGAGGGTGATTAATATATCTCCTGCACTGCCGAATTTCACAAAATCGACTCTTCCCCGTTGAAAATAAGACCACTCCATTTCTCGTCCAAAAGGAAACATGTCTATGTATCAAACAATGCAGATTGCAGATTTCAGGAGAGGCAGTTCGTCACTAGCTGTCTCACCTTAATATGCATTGTTTGGAAAAGCCTTTAATTGCATTAAGAGATAAGTTGTAAGAACTTGCGTCACGATTGATATAAACAAAATATGATCCTAATCCGGGTCGACATATTCCGTCTCAGGTGGCGAAAAGTGCCTGTCCGGCTTTAGCCTGCGCGGCATGCTTAGGCTGATCCGTCTCGACACGCAGATTTCACAATGTTGGTTTTCTCGTAGAACGGCTCATATGTTAAAATGTAACACTTGTCCTGGCGAATTCTTACAAATGGTTTCAGTGCTTAATTTAGAAGCTAAACACCTCTTGTTTTATCCTCGGTCAGGTCGAAACAATGATTTTAACCCTCTCCCTTTTTCCATATGGAGACGAGTTCTTCACTTCTGCACGTTGCAACTTTTATAAACATTGTGAAGGTCATTATGATTAATTTTTCATGTCCCAGAATCTCTTCGTATCTATTCAATAACTATAGTTCTCATATTTTTGCACCGATGTGTGCAAAAGTTGTCTGCTTCTGATTTGGTATATATACAGTCAACCCTGTATTAACAGACCACCCATGGGAAAAGAGAAGTATGGTCTTTAATTTCAGTGATTTATGAAGAAAATGAGTCGTTGGAAATTAAAAGTGTGGTTGCTATAGACAGGGAATTGCTGAGTAGAGGTTGTCTTAGCACATGTATGACTGTATATAAGATAAGGTTTTTTCATTATTTTGTCAACATTTTTTCTTTTGTCGTTGAAGACATTGACCTTTTGACCGCTGGAACCGCTTTTGAGAAGCCTGTGCCTCCAAACTCAACATTATTATCTTGATATTCCTAGAATTGGCTATGAATTTTTCTAAATGCAAAGGTGTCCATTGACAAAATATAAGGTTACATGTTGATTTAATATATTTATAGGAAGCATGCTTCACTAAATGACTCAACCACGTTTGTGAACATTGTAAATTGATATAGATTTGAAGTATTGTACACTGTTAGTGAAACATGTCCTAAACGCCTCTATTATTATTTATCGATCAGAGTCTATCCAGATCAGAAAGCAAAGGCGCACAAGTTGATCTGAAAATGGCAGTGGTTGTTTTTCATCGGTCGCAGCTGTTACGTTCCATTAGTGGTCCAGGATTTATTTACATAGGTATTTTTCTTTGGTCGAGATATGGCTTCCGAAAAGCTTCAAGTGATTGTTTGACTTTTGGCAGGGCATGTCCACTCGATTTGATTTATTTGGGGTGTTATTCCGTTTCGCTTAGCACTACACTTATATCAAGGCGACTGAACACTTATCCATAGTCCATGTGATTAGCCTGGACTAGACTAGGAAATGCGCATTGACCAATGTCATTCGATCATGACCACCGCGAACTGGGATCGAGCCCGGAACGCATGCCGGATTGGAAGATGATTGAATGCATATCGTACTATGTCCATTATTGTTTGACTGCTGGAACCTATTGTGTGAAGCTTATGTCACCATAACAGAGCCAGGCAAGTGGGCGCATCGATGCCGTCTTACCTGGCTCTATGCTGTTGACTGCTCAACTCAACATTTGTATCTTGATATTTCTAGAATTGGCCATGGAATATTTACAAATCCAAAGCTGGACAACTGCTATTTATAATACAGCATTGAAAGGGAAAGCGTGTATACTCCTCACTTTCTCCAACCATATGAAATTCCCATACTTCAATAAGCCAAATACTGCTAATCCACACAATATACCCCTCTGTCTGCCTGTCTGTCTGTCTGTCTGTGTGTCTCTCTCTCTCTCTCTCTCTCTATTTCTCTCTCTTTTTTTTTCCTCTCTCTCTCTTTCTCTCTCTTTTTCT